>VZQC01006111.1:111291-307350 GCA_009823505.1 Rhizomys pruinosus | reverse complement strand
AAAAAAAAAAAAAAAAAAAAAAAAAACCACCCAACAACCCCCCCAACCCAACAAAACCAATAAACAGGAATGTAAATTAATCATCAAAGACTTATCAGGAATACCAAGAATGTCCAAAAGGAGTATCTGGATGCCATCAGCTGAACATCTTGGCAGAACTGGAACATACTTAATAATAGCAAAAAAAATTTGCTTTATGCCTGATGAAAGATGTTCCATTTATATTCCCAATAATTCAGTTCCTGATGAAACAATTACAAAGGTCACTCAGGAACTACTTTGTCCAATGAGTTAACCAAAAATTCAGGAAATAACCATTTTTAGACGAATCTGATAAAACAATAGTTTTAAAAATAAAAGGCGGGCTGGAGAGATGGCATAGCGGTTAAGAGCACCAACTGCTCTTGCAGAGGACCCGGGTTCGATCCCCAGCACCCACATGGCGGCTGAGAACCATCTGTAACTCCAATTTCAGGAGAACTCCAGTTTCAGGGGAATCAGACACCCTCTTCTGACCTCTGCGGCATTGCACGACACAGGTGCACAGACCTGCATGCAGACAGTACATTCATACACATAAATAAATAAATAAATAAATAAATAAATAAAATAAAATAAAAGGGATAATCTGGGTGTGGCGTTGCACACTTTTAATTCCAGTTCTTGGGTGGCAGAGGCAGATGGATCTCTGTGAGTTCAAGGCCAGCCTGGTCTACATAGTGAGTTTCCAGGACAGCTGGGGCTGCAGGGAGACAAAAAACAAACAAAAAGGGTCCATTTTTAATTGTCTCAGAAGTCATAATTCTAATTAGGTATTGTGTAATCCTGTGCATATAAGGGATAATTCAATGATTAATTAAAACAACAATAACCAAATATTCCTAGATTTTATGATAATATGCTACTAATGAGTAACCCAGGACAGCAAAGTCAGGCAATGCTAATCAAAATAAAAAAACAGGGACTGGAGAGATGGCTCAGTGGTTAAGAGCATTGGCTGCTCTTGCAGACAACCTGGGTTTAGTTCCCAGCACTGACATGGCAGCTAACAACCGTAACTCCAGTTCCAGGGGATCCAACATCCTCTTCTGGCTTCTTTAGGCAATGCCCAACCTGGGTGTACTTAAATACATACAGGCAAAACATTAATACACATAAAAATTAAATCTCTTCTATCAGAAACACATTAAGGCATTTATATATGTTTTTTTTCTCACTACCCTTGTTATAGAACTAATCTATACCTTGATGTTATTTATTTCCTAACCTATCGATTGCAATTTGTCATGTTATAGTTTGTTTTCTTATCCACAACTCCTAAACCAAGGCAATGTTGTTTGACCCTAAGGAAGCTCTGACCATCAAAGGGGGGAATGTGGCAGGAACTTCCCAGAACAAAAATAAAGGCATGCAGTATAGCCTGCGTGCATGCATACAGTTCTGCCTGTCATGACCTTGTAACACAGAGCACCCAATGTGTGTGTTACCTTGTATGGGAGATGAAGGACTGAACTTTAAAGGGAAATTAAGAGAAGGGAGACATGGCTGGGTCTCTCTTTGTTCAAGGCTCTGCATTTAAGAAGTACCATCTCGGGGCTGGAGAGATGCTCAGCAGTTAGGAGCACTGGCTGCTCTTGAAGAAGACATAGGTTCAATTCCCAGAACCCACATGGTGGCCAACAGCTTCCTAAAAATTTCAGTTCCAGGGCATCCAATGCCCTCTTCCGACTCTGCAGGCATTGCACAACATGGGTGCACTAATATACATTCCGATAATACACTCATACACATAAAATAAAAAGAACTGTCATTGCCGGGTGTTGGTAATCCCAGCACGCGGGAGGCAGAGGCAGAGGCAGGCGGATCTCTGTGAGTTCAAGGCCAGCCTGGTCTACATAGTGAGTTCCAGGACAGCTGGAACTACAAGGAGACCCTGTCTCAAAAAGACCACAAAAAAAAAAAAAGAAGAAAAAGAATATCATTTCACAGAGCCATGTTCCCGCACAATAAACTGCTTCCTGGAAGAAAGGAACACTTTGATGTCTTGTGTCTGCACATAACCACTGCAGCTCTGTCCCACTGATAATGGTTAGGAGGCAGGGGTGCTCATCAGGAGTCCTCAGATCTCAGATCACAAGCAGAGGAACTCCAAACTATCTGAGAATGAAAAGCAGCAGGCAATCAAGAGATCTTAAACACTCACATTACGACAGTGACCAGGTCCTCTGTCTGGATTCAAGTTCTCGAATTCTGTCTGTAGGGATATCTCACTCTCTAGGGTTGACTCTCTAGGTAATATTTCTTCTGAGTACTGACAAGAGGTCCCTACCCTGTCTACTCTTGGCTGGTACCCCACCAGTTCAGCAACCTGGCACAGAGAGAAGTCAAACATTCAGAGCTGGTGAGATGGCTCATCGGTTAAGAGCATTGGCTGCTGTTGCTGGGGACCTGGGTTCGGGACCAGCACCCATATGGCAGTTAGCAACCATCTATAACTCCATTTCTAAGGGAATCCATGCCTTCTTCTGACCTCTGTGGCACACATGGGTGCACCAACCTACATGCAGACAGTACACTCATACACATAAAAAATAATAAATTAAAAAAATTAAAGAAGAAGCAAAGTTTTTAAATGAAAAGAGCCAAAAGGAGCTAAGGGCTCCCCCTCCCCGGCCAAAAAAAAAACCCAAGTGACCCCCAAGGACCAGATCCTCAACTGACCTTGAGAAAACAAAAACCTTGGTTAATCTGGGCTGTGTGGCCTTAAACATTCAAAAGGAAAGTATAAGCATAAATAATCAGTAAGGCCTGAGAAACTGTACTTCAAGTATAAAACTTGAGATCTTAGTAAAAAGACAAGAAGGAAAAAAAAATGCTTCATGAGCTTTTGCTGAGTCATGACCATTTTGTTGGTAGAGAAAAAGGACACTTCAGTGTTGGTGGCTGCTGTCAGGAGGCGTACTGCTATCTGAAGGTTGATGTGGCCACGGTATTTTCTTCTCAAAAAGACAGCAGTGAAGTTTGTCTCATCATTTGACTCTTCCTTTCATGAAAACGTTCTCTGTAGCATGTGATGATGTTTAATCATGTTTTATCTACAGTAGAACTCCTTTCAAAAATTGGGGTCAATATTTGGAAATTATTACCCTATCAACTAACTTGATACCATCTTCTAACTCCTTTGTTGTTTCAATAAAGTTCCCAATATCTCCACCAAGGAAAAAAAAAAAAGAAGCAAAGTCCTTAGTTGTGTTTGCTCAGTTTATGTTTACAATCCTTTAGAAACTAACACACTTCTTCACTAACTTGCTGGAGCCCTGACATTCCCACCAGGAGTAGATGAGTCTTTGTTTCCTTGCACTTTGCATCCCTACAGCACATGTCTTTTTGACTCTAGTGATTTTAATGACTATAAAGGGGTATGTCATTGTAGTTTTAATTTCTGCTTCCCTAAAGGCAAAGGATGCTCAGCACCTTTCCACATGCTGATTGGCTGTTTGACTGCTGCTATCTTGCATGTCTTTGGCTTATATCTTCTTTGTCAAAATGACTATTCAAATCTTTTGCCTGTGTTGAATTGGGTCATGCATTTTCTTATTGAATTATAGGAACTCTTTACATATTCTGGTACTACTCCATTAAAGGGAGCTGTGATTTACAAATGTTCTCTTTCAGTCTGTGGATTCTCTTTCTGTCTCTCTCCCTTCTTTCTTCCTTTCCTCTTTTTTTGTGTTGAGGATTGAACCCTGAATGTCACACATGCTAAGCAAGTGCTGTCCCATTGAGCTTCATCTCTACCCTCAAAATTGTTTTGTGTCTTAAGTTCAGCTCATCATTATTTTTCTGTTGTAATTTATGAATTCGGTATCACATTTGTGAAATATTGACCTAACGTAAGATTTCCCTCCAAAAGCTTAGTAGTTGTATTAGTCACTTTTCTGTTGCTGTGATAAAACACCATGACCAAAGGAACTTATAAAAGGAAGAGTTTATTTGAGCTCATGATTGACAGTTCCAGGGAATTAGAGTCCATTGTGGCTGGAGGCATGGTGGCTGGAGCAGCAAGCCGAGGGTCACATCTCGCAAAGAGCACAGGAAGCCAAGAGGGTGACTGCAGACCACAAGGCTTGTTAAACTCACTAAGCCTGCTCCCAGTGACATACTTCCTCTAGCATGGCCACACCTTCTAAGACCTCCAAAAACAGTGCCACCAACTGGAGACAAAATGTCTGAATACTTAAAGCCTATGGGGGACACTCATTCAAACCGCCACAGTAGTTATTGTTTATCATCTGTGATTCATTTAAAGCTGTCAAATACAGTGTGGTGGTTAGTGTTGGCTGCTAATTTGACTAGATTTGGAACAACTAAGAGGCAAACTTCTGGTAATGCCTGTGAGGGATTCTCTTGATAAGGTTAATTGAAATAGGAATACCCATCCTGAATGTGGGTGACATCCTCCCCTGGCTGCCCAGATATAAGATATAAGGAGGTAGGGGCTGGAGAGATGGCCTAGCAGTTAAGAGCACTGACTGCTCTTGCAGAGGACTGGGGTTCAATCCCCAGCACCCACATGGCAGCTGAGAACAGTCTGAAACTCCAATTCCAGGAGAACTCCAGTTCCAGGGGAATCCGACACTGTCTTCTGACCTCCGTGGCATTGCACGACATGGGTGCACAGACCTACATGCAGACAGTACATTCATACACATACAAAAATAAATAAAATAAAATAAAAGATATAAGGAGGTCTCTCTGGCTAGTTCACCTGCCGTGTCGCTGCTTCCACTGCCCTTAGCTGACACCCAAGCCCAGATTCTCCAGCCTTCCAATGTGGACTGAAGACCAGCAACTGTCCAGGAATCCTCCAGCCCTTCCTTGCCAGATTGGGATTTGGGGACTCCAACCCTCTGGACCACACAGTTACTGATCCACAGCTTTTCCATTGTGAACAGCCATTGTTGGACTACTCAGATTTTCTCATGTAAGCCAAAGTAATAACCCCTCCTTTAATAGATATGCATTCCCCTGGCTCTGTTCCTCTAGAGAACCCTGACTAATGCATACAATGTGAGATAGTGGTCCCCTGAACCCACCCAAAGTGCTTTCTTTTGGCATACTGGCTTTCCAACACTGAAAAACAAGACCACACAACTTTCTTAGCTTGGAGAACAAGGATTTGTTACCACACAGTTCTGTGGGCAGAGTTTGCACAGAGGCCATCGGGGTCTATTTAGGATTTTTTTTTTTGAGACAGGGCTCCCTGTAGCTCCAGCTGGCCTGGAACTGTGTGTGTCACCATGCCCAACACCTCTTTAGGATCTTGATTGGCTTCAGCACCATCAGAGTGTTTCACTAGCAAGCTTCACTTCCTGGCTACTACATCTGGGGGCTGTACCTGAAGGCCGTGTCTCCTTGATGGCGGTGGGTAGGGGGCTGCTCTTGGGGGCTCTCAGCTGGCTTGTTGTGGCTGCCACAGTTCCCTGCCACCTGGCACTCTCCACAGACTCTCTCACAACATGTTGGTTTAGTTCTGCAAAGCTGGAAAGGTGTGGGAAGGTCTTTCTGGTGTGTGCTACTGTGATGGGTACAGCCACTTTTAGATGCCCGCCACCACCTCTCACCCACCAGTCATCCCATCTGTTGGTGAAGATCTTTGCTCTTCTGCTTTGATCCAAAATGGCTATGAGGAGGCTTACCACCAGGACTTACCAGACCCAAACCAAAAAAGTATGGCAGGAGATGTGTGGGACAGTGGGCACCAGCGCTATCCTATACTCCACCCTGCCCTCTTCCTCTCTGCGAGGCCCCTCCTTGTGTGCCCTTGTGACCCTCTCATTTGATGGTCGCTTCCTGCTGTTCTGGTAGCCTGGCACTGTGCTGTGGGGTCCCCTTGGGAAGTGGTCAAAGTTGGGTGCCTTGGTTTTGTCCATTCCTCCTGGTGAGGGGTCCCTGGGTTCCTGGCTGTGTGGTCCCACTTGGCTACCTTCCAGGACCCTGGACAGTGCCCTCTGGTGGAGCGGGGAAGGCCTAGCCCAGAAGAAGTCGCTCAAGGGGAAGGACAATGGGGTTCACAGAATGGGGCACTTCCCCTGGAAGAGTCCCCCCACCCCCCTGGATGGACCCTGTCCTGTGTTGTCAGCCTGGGTTGTGGCTGCTGGGGTTCTAAGCCCCAGCCGCGTCTCTCTGTTCCTTCCCACACAGCACAGACTCCTGCTAAATGCCAGATTGGCTGCAAATTAAACTTAATGGGACTTGAGTAATTATGTTGACTTTTTAAAGTGCCTCGAGATAAATACATGCTTAGCTATTTCTGAATAGCAACTTTTTCATTGTGTTTCCCCAAGGGAATGGGGTATGGGGAGAGGGCTGAAGCAGAGCTCAAGAATCCTCCTAGCTGAAGACTGAGCTAGACATCCCAGAGTGCAATTTAGCACTTTTAAAATGGCCAAGTGACCCAAGACCACAGATCCATCAGAAGAAATAATCAGAGAAGGTGACAAGATTTACATGGGTCAGTTGTCATAACAACCGAGAACACAATGGACTTCTACGCAGCTCTGAAGAAGACAGTACAAATAACCAGGTTGGTTTAATAAATAACACATCACAACAGACCAAGAAATGGAGAGAGAAATTGGAACAAGCTGAAGACTGGTTCCCCAGCAAACTACTCAGCTAGCCACACGGTCTGAAGACTCTACCACCTCCCCAAACCACAGCGCCACCTGGAGACTAAGTATTTAAACACAAGAGCCATGGGGGTACATTTCACATTCAAACTGTGTCAACTGGAAGTGTAAATTACGTTCTGTCAATCTAGAAAATGAAATCCCAGAAGCAAGTACACACACACACACACACACACACACACACACAGAGCCAATGGTTTCTGAGTCTGTAGGTGATGGGGTTAAGAAGATTTTGACTTTTCTATCTTAATGTTTAAAATATTTTTCTGCAGTGAGTATTGATTGCTATTTTATTATATTTTACTGTTTTGAAGGAGATTTAAATAGGAAGGGATTCCCATCCTCCATCTGAGGAGATTTCTGTCTGTCCTTATCAGAATCTCCTGGTTGCTTGTAGGAGAGGCAGCTGGTGGTCTGCCCAGAACCAGTCTTCCTCATCTCTTTACTAAGAAAAAGCTGATGCTGTTTCACTACCAGGCTTCGTGGCCCAGACTTTCCTTGCAGATAGGGATGGACAAAGAAATGTGAGGGGAGGTGGTGGGGGGCAGCTTCTGAGACAGTCCTTTACTAACTGGAGTTCTGCCTCCTTTTCCTCCCCCTCTTTTTATTCTGCTGGAATGTGACTGTCATGTGTTGGAACCCCAGCAGCCACATGTAACCGCGAGGGAAGCCTGAGGTAGACAAACAATGAGGACTCTGACAGCGTTCCAAGAATAGCTCTCTGCCTGGGACAATACCTGACAGAGACAAATAAAGGGAGGTTTGCGGCTTCAGAGCTCCTCAGTCCATAGAGCAGGGAGACTGTGACCCCAAGCTGGCCTCCTGGCCTGCCAGGTCACCTTAGGAGATCACCTCAGGAGGGTCTTGACTTGTGGTGAACTGAGTCTGGGAGCCGCAACGGGAGATGCTTGAGGCTCTCTAGGCGGAGCAGGCTGTGGTCTTGGATTAACTGGGTCACAAAGACTGTACTTTTTTTTCTTAATTTTTTAAAACTTTTTTTTGTGTGTGTATGAGTGTTTTGCCTGCATGTATGTAAGTGCACTTGTGTTGTGCAAAGCCTGTGGAGGCCAGAAGAGGGTGTTAGAGTCCCTGGAACTGGAGTCATGGATGGCTGTTAGCCACCATGTGGGTGCTGGGAATCAAACCCGGGTCCTCTGCAACAACAGCCAGTGTTCTTAACCACTGAGCCATCTCTCTGGCCCCAATCCTGTACTTTCTTTTTAAAAAAATATTTTATTTATTATTTTTTATTTGTATGAGTGTACTGTCTGCATGTAGGTTGGTACACCTGTATCGTGTCATGCAATGCCATGGAGGTCAGAAGAGGGCGTCAGATTCTCCTGGAACTGGAGTTAAAGATGGTTCTTAGCTGCCATGTGGGTGCTGGAAATTGAACCCGGGTCCTCTGCAAGAGCAGTCAGCGCTCTTAACCACTGAGCCATCTCTCCAGCCCCCAATCCTGTACTTTCAATAGCTTTGTGTGGCTACTTTTCAATTTTCTTAAGTCCTTCCTAGGAACACAAGATACCAGGGCCTCAGCCGCAATGTTAGATGGAGCCTGGAGCCTGTGTGCTTCATAGCAAAGGGTGCTCACAGCACTGGGGATTCTCCAACATATATGTACACACACCATCCATACACAGAGGACAGAACACCCCCACCTATACATGTGCACATGTGCCAGGAATATATCTGCCCATGGGCAGGCGTGAACACACACAGTACATGATGTATACATATACAGAACACACAGAAATCCATAGGCAAGATAACAACACCCCCACACAGGCATACATGCACAGTGCAGACATGTGTACATATACATGTATACACATGCATGCACACAAGCCCACAGGCACATGCACGTGCACATAAAGGTGACAGCCTTACACAGGCACACACCAGTCTGCTGCCCCCCACCCCACTGAGGCTCCCTGGGGTTAGGAGGCTCCCCAAAACAACAGGCAGGCAAGGGCTTCTCAACCTCTTTGTCACAGCACCTCAACTTTCAAGGATATCTTATGGAAAAGAAAGTGGTATCAGCCCTCAGCTGAGCAAAGATGGACAGACCGAGGGCCGAGCCATGGAAAAGACTGGGCCAGGGCCGGGTGGGACTGTTTGAGGGAGTGACTACCTTTAGTTAGCAAAGGAAATGATGGGGCTGGAAGAAGGTCAAAGTCCATAGACATCGCAGCCCAGGGTCAGCTTGCGATGAGGGTCATTGGAAGGTCACATAAATATTAAGGAAACGTAACAGTTAAAAATCCAGAGGGCAAGGGCAAGGTCAGAGAAGGAGCAGAATAGAGTCCTGGGCTATGTTCTCTACGGAGAGAACGAAAGTCAAGGTCAGAGTTGAAAGCAGTGTTAGGGTGAGAGTCAAAGTTCAGCCAGTATGGGACTGGGCTGAGGGTCAGGACCAAGAGCAAGAGGAGAGTTGGGCTCATGTTCAGAGTTAGGCGAAGCTCAGATCGGGCTCAGGAGCCACAGTGGGCTGTGGGGGCCTCGTACTTCTGCTTGAAGCCCTGGTCATAGGCCATCTTGGATGATCTGGTTGAAGGCTGGCCATGCCCACCACATCCTGTGTGGAATGGGAAGCCCTTGTGTAGCAGGGTACTGGGGTGAGTCCCCCAGGTGCTGTCTGCAGTGGTCCTGCTGGTTTACTGATCTCCTGAAGTCAGAGGAAGAGAGAAGGTCACACACACACACACACACACACACACACACACACACACACGCTTAGCTTAGGACTCCCTTTGCATCTTGGCAAAGTGGGGGTAGAGAGCACAGCCTCTGTGGAGGGCAGCTGGATGGGTCCTTACAGCCACGCTTAGCTAGCTACCCTATGTGAGCCAGGCAAGCCCATCCCTTCTGCACCTCTGGTCCTCCGTCTAGGAACCCTGTCGCAGGTGTCCTTCAATGGAGGTGTCCTCACATGAATACTGACAATCCTGTTGTCCCATGTGGAAGCTTCAAAAGTTGATCACAGAGAAACAGAACCTGGGAAGGGTGGGTGGGGGATTGAGAGAGGATGGATAGTGGGTCCAGACGTGGATAGAAGGAGGGGCTTCTGATATGCCCGGCCCCCTCCAAGTGGAGTGACTATGGCTGCAACACTTAACTGCATATTGGAAAACAGCTAGGAGAGAGGCTGTTGATTGATTGTTCCCAGCACAAAGAACGAGGTGATGGACGTGCCATCCACCCTATCCTGATGGGATTCTGGACACATAAGGAAGTGTTACACTGTTTCCCAAAGTAGTTATGATTATGTGTCAGGCAAAATAGAGAGATCTGATCAAGTAAACCCTGGGGACACCATGGTCCTGTCCCTCGGTGATTCTGTCAAATCTTCATACTGCCAAGAGCTTCAAGAGCAATGCCTGATAGCCCCCGACCCCTTTCCCCTTGTCTTCCGAGAATAATCTGGAACACTGGTAACTCCCACCAATTACCAACCCCCAATCCAGAGACAGTGGAATTACTATTAGCTGCTACCCCAACCCCCCAGAAAAACACGATATCTGAATAGAAGTGTTTCTTCAGAGGCAGCGATTTTCTTGTCAGCCTGTGCCCCTCCTCTCTGACAGAGCCACTTCCTCTGGCTTTGGGGGTGTCACAGCACCCCAAGGACAGTCTGCTCTGGTTCCAGAGATCTGGTCTGAGGCCGAGGAAGCTGCTGTCTGTCCATCTTGGACACTCGTCTGGGTGACCCTGGGACTCCCAGTAGGTTTTTTTCCTCAGGAATTATTGTCCTTTGCTGCCTGCTGCCAGGTATCTGGAAGCAGTGGCTATGTGCCTGGGCTGTCCTGGGCACCCTAATGGAAGATCCTGGAGAGAAATGGCCCCAAATATACACAGCCTGACCCTAGGCTGAGAAGGCTCAGCAGTTAAAGTCCCATAGTCGTCAGGATGTGAGTTCGGATCCACAGAACTCAGGCAAATGCCGGGTTGTTCAGGTGTCTCCTTTGTAATGACAGCCGTGGAAGGTGGACGTGGAATGCCCTGAGCAAGCAAGTTAATCCTCGCAGGATTAATTGTATCTGCCAGCTTCGGGTTTAATTGGGAGGCCTGCCTTGGTGAGTAAGGGGGAACAGCACTGGAGTCCATTAAGGTCAGGCCTCCGCATGTCAACTCCCAGACACATGTGCAAACACATACACATGAAAATGGAAAAAGAAAAAGAAAAGAACCTCCCCCCTAAACCCTAGGACTTGTGAAGGGGTGGCAGAGACTCGGCACAGGTGAAAAGAAATGGCAGGTTGGTGTCTGTTACCTGGAATTACTCTAGGAAATGAGACAGGGAATCCAGAATGCCCTCAGTCAGTCAGTCAGTCAGTCAGTCAGTCAGTCAGTCAGTCAGTCAGTCAGTCACCTATGCCACTTGCTTCCGAGTTTAATGGCTGCAGAAAAGGCCAGGAAGTCATGGATGCAGGATTGGTGCAGGCCCTGCCCCCAGGTCAGAACCACACTCTGAGCTTCCTTTCTGCCTCTTGCCTGGGAATTGGTAGTTCTCCCCGTTCCAACTGAGGACTCTGTCCTGTGCTTCTCTGCCCGACAGGTGCAGTTCTGTTTATTTTAGCAACTCACTGAAGGGGGTTTTGCTGGGGGCTTTTCCAAACAGGCTGTGGAAGACAACATATTTTCACGTCGGCCTCTGTCACAGGTCAGCATGTACCCCTTCTGCTCTGGGAGGCAGAGGCCATTGTCTTCTCTGCAGGGCGTCATGCACAGTGTTGGCCACCAGCCTACTGCCTGTCAGATACAAGCACCAACCCAAAGCCCTCTCACTTCTGTTTCCCTCCCAGGCTGGGGTGAGGCCGCCCCCAGCCCCAAGTTCCACCAGAAGATGACGATAATTCATATTAGCCTTGGGTTGGAATGATGCCTGTTAGCGGATAAGGAAATGGAGCCGCAGGAAGATGAGGAGACTCACTGAGTCACATGGCAAGGTCCTCTGGAGTCTAGCTTCAGTGTCATCAAAGTCTGGCAGACCCCCCCCCATCAGAAACCTCTTTAGCCCTTTCCAGGGTCACACACAATAACCCACACACAAAATGTCACACAGGCATCCAATTTCACACATGGCTTCAAAGTCACCTACATGTAGCTATCTGATACACAATCATACCTTCAATAAATACAACATAATACACAGAACTGTATGCAGACAATATCACACATAACCATATACACACATCACATGTGTTCAGACACAAAATCATGTACTCTCATATACAACTGTGAACAAATATGTCTTATACATGCCCAATTTCACATAATCACACAAAATATCTCTTACACACAATCTTTTTCATGCTGTACTGTGATCTGAATGCTTGTGAGCCAGTCCCCATGGGGTGGTATTTGGAACCTGGGGGTGGGGAGGGAGGTTGGGAAGCAATGAAGTCATGTGGGTGGAGTTCTGATATGTGGAATTAGTGCTCTTAGAAGGGACATGAGATGGACAGTCTCTTTGTCACGTGACCACACAGTAAGAAGGAAGCTGTTCTACTTTGCTTTCAATCTCTGTGACAAAACACTCTGTCCAATACTAACCTGGGGAACAAAGGGTTTACTCGGCTCACATCTCCTGGGTCGCAGTTCATCACTGAGGGAGCCCAGCATAGTGAGTTCCTACGTCACACAGGACAGGAACCTGGAGGCAGGAGCTGAAGCACAGGCCATGGAGGAACGCTGCTTACTGGCTTGCTCCCCTGGCCCATGCTCAGACTGCTTTCTGATACAATACAGAATAACCTGCCCAGGGCGGTATCACCCACAGTGGGCCGGGCCCTCCCACATCACTCAACAATCAAGAAAATATGCCACAGACATGGCCACAGGCCAGTCCAATGGAGGCAATTCTCCAATCGAGGCTCCCTCAACCCAGGTGTGTCAAGTTGACAATAAAGCTATCTAGTATAACTGACCCCTTGTCAACTTGACACAGAAAACACATCACTATTAAACCACTTTCCATTTCTTATCCCCAAGATATGATGTTAACATAAATATCACAACATAAAACAGTATAACCTTAAATGCCCTACAGTTCTTAAAAAAATCCAAACACTTAAAAGTTCACAGTCTTTTTTTAAAAGTAGCTCAAGGCTGGACATCTGGGATTCACTCACTATCTTCTGGATTCCAAAAGGTTTTGGCAGCTCCCCTTCCCTGAGTCTGTGGTCCGTGGCACACACAGCTCATCTCACAGGCCCAGGCCAGCTCCATTCCACACCTGCTGCTGCTCTCAGTGGTCATCCCATGGTCCTGGCATCTCCAAAAAGCTGGGGTCTCCACTGAGACTGAGGCTGCACCTTCACCAAATGGGTGCTTCTGACCTTTCCTGGTGTAAAGCCTCAGCTTCTCTCCATGACCCCTGCAATCTTGGGGTTTTCACTGCAACCCAGGGTGCACTACCACCAAAGTCTTTTCCTGGCCTCTCACAGTGCCAAGCCTCAGCTGCTTTCTGTGACCCCCTTCCACGCTGTCAATACTAGAGCCAAGACTCTTTTTTTTATTTGTTTGTTTATTTATTTATTTATTTATTTATTTATTTTTATTGATGCTTTGTGCATTTCATACATCATTTTCCAATTCAGTTCAGGCATATTTCCCTTTCCCTTCCCCCCACGCCCCCCAACCGAGATCATTCGATTCCTGGCCATAACTGTTATGCATATTTCTCCTCAGTTTTTTTCCCATTTTTAGGCTATAAGTGATAATCCATGAGTACAAGTCATCCTTCAAAATGTAAAACCAATTTTCAGGCTGTTGTGCCGAAAACCCACAGTCCCGCAACCATCCAGCAGGGGGTGAGGGGCTGTATGTTCAAGCAAGTTGACCAAATAAGTGTCCAAACTACACTCGGCTGTATGTTTTCACCATTCACCCAATTGCAACCCTTACATTCTGATACCACGCCCTCTTCCGCAGATTATTCCCTGGGCTTTAGAAAAGGGGCAGCCAGGGTGGATGAGGCAGAAGAACTGTCCACTCTCTCTGGAGCTTTGTTTGTCTTGGACCTCTGGTCAATTCTGGTGTTTTCCTTTCATGGGCTGATAGTTTGTCCAGTGAATAACCTTTCGATCCTACTAATGAAGCACAAGATTAGATATTAGGTATTTAAACAGCATTAATAGTTATGGCAGGTTACTTTGGTAAAGACACATATGTTTAGATAATGTTGATCCATGAGTTACATTTTTTTCCTGTTAAATATGACAGGGTCTTACTGTGGCTTATGACATCTACTAAACTGTAGAGGGATGTAAGCTTGTGGCATAGCCATGGGTTATTCTCCAAGGAGAGAGGCCAATAGCCATTCAGATTTGGGTAATACAGGCATATGGGGCTGCCTCTGCTGCAGCAGTATTTCCCAGGCAGGTGAGTGTAGCTGGTGTTGACGGTGGACGTCTTTGCTTGACTCAAGGGAGACCCGAAAAAAGTATTTGCTTTATTGGTTTGGTTTTATGTGGCCCCTTTGGTAACACTCCTCTGGTGTCCAGAGGCCATCCCTGTACACTTGCATGTGTGTTCTCAATACATCTTCCCATGTTAACGTCAGGTCTTCAAGCAGCAGGGCCTTATCGCTCTCTTCTTGCAGATATCCCCAGTTTAGAGGCAAGGAGCCTTTAACCTTTTTTGTGGGGCCTTAGATCCCCTGGCCAGCATCTCCCTGGTAGAATAATCCATTACTGATGTCAGAGCTCCCGTATTGGATATATGTTGCTTAAGTGCATAGTTTAAGGACTTTAGTATTAAATTTGGTTCTGAAGCAGAGAATAATCCTTTTCAACAGTTCTTATGTCTATTAGTCAATTAAAGAGGCAGTTTTCCAGTTTTATAAGAGATTACCTCTAGTAATAGTTGTCTCCAATTTTACAGTTGGAGAACGACCTAATCATCGTCATATTTCTTCTTGTTCTGGGGGGGAGGCAAGAAAGGCTCTCACATCAAAACCCCTGTGTCACCTAGAAGGCAAGCTTCAGGCGCAGGACTCACACAAATAGCTCTCAACAATGTAGGGGCCACGAGGGGCCCAAATGTCCAATGGGCAATCTGAGGCAACCCTCTTTCGATGTTCAGACGGGTCAATCCCCCAGTTGGCACCCTCTGGAACAACATGCTACTCAATGCAAAGTGTATCTTGCTCCTCTCTCCCAGCCGTGCAAGCTTGGTGACATCCTGTCCTATTGGAACACCCAAATTTCCTTCCCATAGTTCGTTTCAAGATTTGAACTGCAAGGTTTTTGAACGGAAGGTTTCATGTCTATCTGTACCCCCCTTTTTTTTTTTAGCGCATGAGTCTCCAGAAGACAGTTGTATTAATACATAACTATAGGTGGAATCAAGGCTCAAGTTTCATCAAATTTATTCATGTTGTTTTGGGTGACTATTATGCATTAACTTGGGGGAAGCAAACTTAATTTTTATGTTAAATCATCCTTAAGAGAATGCTAAAAGTTGATACTGTACAACAGAGAAACTATAGAGAATTTTGTATGTGCCAATCCCAGAGTTATTGCTCAACAAATTTTATGTAAAACAAAATGTGGACAACAGCGATTTTATATCTCCATTTAACTCGGATGCATTTCCGTTTTTATCAGAACCTTTAAACCAATGTTTTTTAAATATACACATATTTACTTTTACCTAAGTCCTAACACCATGTATCCTGTAGACGTGTCTAGGCAAAACTGGGGATACTTGTTGAACTCAACGTCAATTAAATATGCATTAATCGAAATATACACCCGTGTCCCTCACGCACCCCTCCCCCCTTCCCAATTCACCATTTCGGTCCATTTTCTGATGCAGTCCTTTCCTTTTGTTGTTCTTTTACTGTGCATCCCTCTCCATGAGAATATTTATATCTGGTTATTGGTACTAGCAATCCCACATATGAGGACACCATTTGTCGTTTGTAAAGACCCCGAATAGCCAAAAGCAACCCTGAGTGTAAAGTGCAATACAAGGGGGGATCACTATAGGCCAGACATCAACTATACTACAGAGCTATAGTCCATAAAAGCCTGGTACTGGCACAAACACAGACCAATTGATCAATGGAATAAAACTGAAGATCCAACCTGAGCTCATACAATTTCAGCCAACTCATATTTGACAAGGGGGCCAAAGAAGACACAATGGAGGAAAGAAAGTATCTTCAGCAGTGGTGCCTGGAATTGATCACCACTTGTAGAAGGAATGAAAGTAAACCCACTACCTCTCACAACCTTGTAAAAGTTATTCCAGATGGATCAAAGATTCAATGTGAAACCCAAACTCTGGAGGTGATAGAAGAGAAGCTTGGCAACAGACTATAAGACATATAGGTGTAGGAAAGACTTCCTAAATCAGAAGCAGCTGCACAAGAAATAGATCAACAATTGACAATTTGGATCTCCTTAAACTCAAAAAGCTTCCTGTACATCAAAAGAAACAATAAAGGAGTGAAGAGAAAAACCACAGAATAGGAGGAAACCTTCACTGGCAGATACATCTGACAAAGCTATTAATCTCAGAAGTATACAGCTACTCAAAAAACAAAGAAGAGAAAGAATAACAAAATGAAACACTCAAAAGATGGTACAAAGACCTGATAGAGACTTTTCACAGAGAGGAAATAGAGATGGCTGGAGAAATCTTAAGAAGTATTCGCATCCCCTGATAATTAAAGGAAATGCAATTAAAACCAACTTTGAGATAATCACTTACTCCAATAAGGACTGCTAGGATCCAAGACACTATGATACAGGTGTGGAGAGGGTGTTGTGGAGAACAGGGAACACTACCATTTGCTGGTGGGAATGTAAACCTGGTAGAGCCACTTGATGGAAAGCAGTGTGGAGAACCTTAGAAAGACTCAAAAACCGCACCTTCCATTGACCCAGTCACTACCAACTCTGGGGGACATACCACAACACATTTACTTGCAAAGATAACATGCACAGCTATGTTTTATGGCAGCTCTGTTTACAATAGCACAAAAAGCTGGAACCCAGCCCAGGTGCCCTCAACTGACGGAATGGATAGGAAAATGTTGGTACATGTACACATGGAGTTTATATGCAGCGGATTAAAGAGGGACACACTCATGCAAATCTTTGCAAGGTAAATGGATGGAGCTAGAAGACATTATTTGTTTATTTTTTAGAGATTTCAATGTAAGAGACAGTTGTTTTCAGATCACATTGACGTTCTACAGTTTGCCTCAACAATTAGGCCACTTTGGGCATAGCATCCACAGATGAGGGATACCATCCGTCGTTTGTTTTTCTGGAACTGTGTTACTTTCCTCAGCGCATGAATTTCTAGCTTCCAGCCATGTTCCTAGCAAAGTCTCTGATGTATCGCTTTCTTTACTGCTTGACATAGAACTCCATTGTGTAGAGTACCCACATTTTTCTCTATCCACTGGTCAGTTGAGGGCATTTGGTTGGTTCCAGTTCCTTGGCTATTGTGAAGAGAGCTGCAATAAACATGAGCTGCATGCATGTATACTCTGTGGAGGCGTAGTGTTCTTGTAGGTTACTGCCCAGGATGGTATGACTGGGTCACGGTGGCCAAGTTCATTCCAAGTTTCAAGGGTTCTCCACACTGTTTCCATAGTGGCTGTTACAGTTTACCATCCCACAGCGTGGATGAGTTGTTCCCCTTTTCCCCACAACCTCTCCAGCACTTGGATAATCATTGTTTTTCTTGATCCTAGCCAGTTCTTATTGGATAAGAATGATATCTTAAAGTGGTTTTTTTTTTTAATTTGCATTTCCTTATATGATTAGTGAGTTTGAACATGTTTTAGGTGTTTCTCGAGACACTCTAATTCCTCACCTTGTGAAGTTCCTCTGTTTCACAGTTTTCTCACATTTTTCTTTATTCTTTTTTTTGTTTTTTTTTTTTTCCTTGTTTTTTTTGAGTAGTTTATATATATCTGGAAATCATATGCTTTGTCAGATGTATTCTGCAGTTGAAGGTTTCCCTCCCACTCGTGGGTTTCTCTTCACTTCCTGATTGTTTCTTTTGCATGTATGCAAAGCTTTTGAGTTTAATGATGTCCCATTTGTCAATTGTGGACCTTAATTTCTTGTGCAGCTCGCTGTCTGATTTTATGGAAGTCTTTTCCTACTGCTCTGTCTTTTAGTTCTGCTGCCAACTTTTCTTCTATATCGACCTTCAGAGTTGGTGGTTTCACTGAGGTTCTTTGATCCTCTGGAGTTGACTTTTGTACAGGGGCAGAGGTAGGGGTTTTAAATTTTCATTCTTCTCAAGTGGTGATCCGTTTTTTCCAACACCAACTTGCTGAAGATGCTGTCTTTCCTCCATTGTTTTCTTGGCCCCTTGTCAAAATATGAATGGCTTGAATATGTATGTGGCTACAGTTTGGATCTTCGGTTTTTGTTCCATTGGTCAAAAGGTCTGTTTTTGTGCCCAGTACCAGGCTGTTTTTATCTGACTATAGCCCTTAGTATAGTTTGATATCTGGTAGAGCGATCCCTCCTGTATGCTCCTTTTCACTCAGGGTTGCTATTTGGCCTATTCGGGGGTCTTTCATTTTGTTTTCCAAAATTCAATTAACGAAGGCGTTTTGTTTCCTAGAGCCTGTGAAGAATACTTGGGGGGATTTTGATGGGATGCATCTTAAATTATACAAAGAGTTAGGTTCGTAGAATGGACCATTTTTACAATGTTAATTTTCCCATTCCATGAGCAATGGGATGGTTTTTCCATACTTCATGTTTCTTATTCTTCTTCAGAGGGTTTTTAAAATTTTGTTGTAGCAGGTCTTATGGTGTCTTTGGTTAGGTTTTTCCTAAGTATTCTTAATTGTTTTTGAGGCTATTGGCTGACGTGGGGAAGGTCTCCTTTGAATTCCTTCTTCCAAGTTGCTTTTATCTTGGTGTAAAGAAAGGCTCATGATTTTGTTAGGTTAATTTTTATCTGCAATGTTTTTTTTTTTTTAGTTTTATATTCTGTTTAGTTTTCTGGTGGAGTTTTTAGATTCCCCTAATTCAGACAATCATGATCATCAGCAAATGGGATAGATTGACTTCCTCTTTTCCCAATTAGTTACTCCTTATTATATCCTTTTCTTTGCCTTATTGCCTCTAGCAAGTGTTTTCAAGCATTATATGAAGGGAGTGGTGAAGGGGGCAGCCTTGCCGAGTTCCTCCTTTAAAGGGAATGTTTCTGTCTTGTCCCTATTTCGGATGATCATTGGCTGTGGGTTTCCTGTATATGGCTTTGATTACATTGAGGATCGATCCCCCAATCCAATTCCCTTCTAGTGACTTTACGCATGACTAGATGGGCTGATCTTGGTCAAAGGCTTTTCCGCATCAATTGAGATGACTGTGGTTTTTGTCTTTCAATGCCATTTTATAGCTTTGATTGATTTTATTGATTATTCAATGTTGAACCATCCTGCTCTCTGTGTATTGAATCCAACTTGGTCATGAATGGATGATCTTTTGATGTGGTCTGTTGGCGATTTGCATGTAATCCTGTTCTAGAATTTTTGCATCTAGTATTCATGAGGATGGGCTATATCTCCTTTTTAGTTGTGTATCTTTGCTTGGTTTTGGTATTAGAGTGATGTTGGGCTTCTATAGAAGGAATTTGAGGAATATTCCTTGATTGTATCATTCTAAACATTTAGAACGATAATGGTTGTATCTCTTGAAAATGTTTTATAGATATCTGTGTGGTGAACCATCTGGGCCTGGGCTTTTTTTAAGTTGGGAGTTTCTTACTAACATCCTCATTTTCTTCATAGATATTATGGGTCTGTTTAAGCTCTTGTCTCCTTCTTGGCGGGTTTGGTGATTCCAGATTTCAGATATTCATCATTTCTTCTAGGTTTTAAAAACTTGGAGAATAGAGTTTTGAAATATCCCTATGAATTCTTGATCTTTTCCTTAGTCTCGTTGTGATATTTCCCCTTTACTCATCAGATTTATTGATTTGGAGTTGTTTCTTTCTTTTGGTGTTAACTGGCTAAGGTCTTGTCTATCTTTGTTCTATTCTCCATTCAAAGACACCATGACTTTTTTTTTTTTTTTGCTTCTTTTGATTTTTTTTTTGGTTTTTTCTTTTTTTATTTCATTTTTTCTCTTTTTTGTTATTTTCTTCCTGTCTGTTGCATTTAGGGTTCATGTCTGTTTGTTGCCTCTCAAGTGGCCTTTTAGCTGCTAGTGTTAGTCGTTCACTTGTGCTGCTTTTCTGATTTTTTGCTAATGTATAGGCACCCAGGGTATAAATTTCCTCTTAGTACTGCTTAGGTTCCATACGGTTTTTTTGTTTGTGTTGTATTATCATTTGTCATTCATTTCCAGAGAATGCCTTTTATTTTTTCTTATCTCCTTCCTTGACGCCTTCCATTCATAGTCAAGAGTGTGTTGTTTAGTCTCTAGTGTTCTTGTAGGCAGGAGGGCTTGTCCTGGTGTTTGATGTTAAGCTTATTGCACTGTGGTCTGAGAGAATGCATGAAATTATTTCAATCTTTATGCATTTGTGGAGGTTTCTTCTGTATCCCAGTATATGGTCGATTTTGGAGAATGTTCCGTGGGGTGCTGAGTAGAAAGTGTATTCTCTGGTATTAGGGTGGAATATTCGATAGATGTCTGTGAGGTCCATTTGGTGTATCATATCGTTCAGTTCAGATGTCTCTCTGTTTATTCTTTGTCTTGTTGACCTGTCCAAAGGGCTCAGTGGAGTATTGAAGTCCCCTACTATGAGTGTACTGGTGTTAATCTGTACCTTGTGGTCCTGGAGAATTGTCTTTATAAAGTTTGGTGCATCAGAATTTGGTGCATATGTATTCATGATTGTGAAATCTTCATGGTCAATTGTTCCTTTGATAAAAATGTAATGGCCTTCTTTGTCTCTTCTGATTTCTTTTACTTTGAGGTCTATTTTGTCTGATATTAAAATAGCAACACCTGCTTTCTTTTTGGTACCATTTTCTTGGAATATTTTTTTTTCCATCCTTTCACTTTAAGGTGGTGCCTATCCTTGAAGGCAAGATACGTTTCTTGTAGACAGCATATAGATGGATTCTGCTTCCTAATTTGATCTCCCAGTTTCTGTCTTTTGACTGGGGAGTTTAGTCCATTAATATTTAAGGTTATAACTGATAGATTTGTGTTATTTCCTTTCACCTTATCATTCATTTGTGTTTTTGGTCTAGGTTCCTACTTCTGTAGTTATGCTTTTATTAATTCCTTTTTCTAGGTGCCTGGGGATAGTTACTCCTTTCTTCTGTCCTTTGAATTTCTTCAAGTATTCTGTGAAGGGTTGGTTTTCCAGACATGTATTCTTTCATCTTGTTTATGTCATGGAAGATTTTTCTCTCTCCATCAACTATAATTGACATTTTTGCTGGGTGTAGTAACCTGGGTTGGCATCTATTGTCCTTTAACACTGGGAATGCTTTGCTCCACATTCTTCTTGCTTTCATAGTTTGCACTGAGATGTCAGTTGTAATTCTGATAGGTTTCCCCTTATTTGTAACTTGTTTTTCTCTTGCAGCTTTAAGGATTTTGTCTTTGTTTTAGGTGTCTAGCATTTTAACTATGATATGGCCTGGAAAGTGTCCTTTCTGATCTTGTCTGTTTGGAGTTCTATGTGCTTCTTGTATTTGTATTGGTTTGTCTTTTTTAAGTTTTGGGAAATTTTCATCTATTATTCTGTTGAAGATCTGATCAGTACCATTCTCTTGGGATTCTTCTCCTTCCTCTATTCCTATGATGTGGAGGTTTGATCTTTTCATAGGGTCCCACAGTTTCTGGTTGTTCCACTTTTGTGTACTTTAAAATTTTTCATAATCTTTACTTGAGGTTTTTAGTTGTTATGTGTTATCTTCCAGGTCTGATATTCTTTGTTCTGCTTCCTCCATTCTACTTCTAAGGCTTTTTCCATTCCTTTCCTCTCGATTGGATGAGTGTTTGATTTCCTTTTTCATTTCATCTTGTGATTTCTTTAGTAGTTCCACTTCTTTTTGGAGCTTCTCAATCTCTTCTTGTAGCTCTTTGCTTCGCTGATTGGTTTCCTTTTCTTTTTCAAACATGGGATCTTTTCAGTGTTTCCACTTCCTTCTGGAGTTTGTCATTCTCTCTCTCTATGTCCTTCTTGAATTTTTCATTCTCTCTCCTTAGTTCTCTGACTTGTTCTTTATAGTCTTTGACTTCTTTGAGTATGTCCACAATTGTTCTTCCGAGTATGTCCACAATTGTTCTTCTGAGATCTGTGTCCTGGGCCATGCTCATGGGGATCCCACTGTAGGAATCTCCCACAGGGTTGTTAGAGTTTGGTGTGGAATTATCCTGCATCTTTCCCATGTTGTCCCTTCTTTGTGTCCCTGGCATGTGGGTTTCTCTATGCCGTATTCCAGTGCCTCTCCACTGTGTTGAAGGCTTGCTTTGCTTGCCTCCTTCATATGCCTTTTCCCCCCTCCTTGTTTATGGAGTGTTGTCTAAGTTTTAAGCTTTCTATTGGGATCTAACTCACTCTTCCCTTTCTGTTCTGAATGTTCTCCAAATTATTCACTTGGACACTCCCTTGGCAATTCCAGTTGGTGGGAGGGAAGAGGGGGGTGTTATGCCTGTTTAGCCTGCACCCCGGTACTCTGTGCTTCAGGTGGTCCTGGGAAATCCCCGATCTAAGCTCTGTGCACTCAAGTCTCACAGTGGCAACAGGCCCACCTTTTATACCAGCTAGCAGGACAACTCTGCCCCCACAGCCACACAAGAAGATTGAATCAAACCAAAGATGATTGAATTGAACCAAACAATCTGCCTGGCTGAAGTGCCCAACTCCTACTTGTGCTTTAGGTGGTCCTGGGAAATCCTAGATCTAAGCCATGTGCACTCAAGCCAAGACTCTTATAATTACCAAGTCCAGCTTCTGTCTTGAGATGGAGGCTCAGGCTCCCTCTGGACCACAGCTTCTGTGTGCTGACCCTGAGGAAATTCTTCCCAGAAGATTTCACCACAGTGATGCTGGTCTATTGTTACTTACAGCTGATTCTTCAGCCCCAGCTGACCAGAACCCACAGATTCTCAATTCAAAAATGTGATAGAAACATCCCCGATGGTCTCTGCTTCCTTTTGAAGCTTCATAAGCCAGGCCTCCATCATCCACCACTCTTTCAGCATAACTGCTCCAAGTTCCACAGCAACAAACTCTAAGGACTCAATAGCTTTTTCAGCCCAAAGTTTCAAATGGTTCCACAATCTTTCCCCACAAAACACCAAGGTCAGGTCTGTCATAGCAATAGCCCACTCTCTATACCAATTTTTTTTTTGAGTTTGCTTTCAATTGCTGGACAAACTACTGACCAGTTCCAATTCGTGGAGGAAAGGGTTTATTTGGGTCACATATCCTGGGTTACAGTTCATCACTGAGGGAGCCCAAGCTAGGAACTCAGGACAGGAACCTGGAAGAAGGAGCTGAAGCACAGGCCATGGAGGAATGGCGTGCTCCCCTGGCTCATGCTCAGCCTGGTTTCTAATGCAATACACAACAACCTGCCAGGAGTGGCACCACCCATAGTGGGCTGGGCCTTCCCACATCACTCAACAATCAAGATAATACTTCACAGACAGGGCCACAGGCCAGTCCACTGGAGCCAATTCCCCATTTGAGGCTCCCTCAACCCAGGTGTGTCAAATTGACACTAAAGCTATCCAGCACAGTAGCTGTTTGCAAGTCAGGCAGGGGGACCTCGCCAGATGCTGAGCTGGCTTCGTGCTTCATCTTGGAATTCCCACCACCCAGAACTGAGGAATGAATGTTGACTGAGCCACCCAGACTATTACACATGTGTTCACGTGTTCTAGGATATACCCACACTATCACACACATGTTCACGTGTTCTAGGACATACCCTCCATGATCACATTACTTGCATGAGCCCCGCTGTGCACATGGCATCTCCCCTGTGCCTTCCTGTCTCTTGCATTGCCACCTCTACTGTTGCTATCAACCGTTGTAAGAAGTAGAGGAGGTGACAGTAAGTGCTTGGCTGTTCTACGAGGACCTCCTCTACCCCCCCCTCTCACTGGCAACCCTTTTCCCTCCCAGCTGTGGCCATCCTAGCCTTCCATAAGGCCCACATTTCCCTGGGCAGGGGTTTCTAGAACAATGCAGGGGATCAATGAGCCTTTCATTTCCACAGATATCCAAGTGGGCCTCTGCTTTGGCATGACTAGTTCCCTCTCATAGTTGGATATCCCAACAGTGTTATGATGGTCACCATCAGATAGTCAGGTCCTCAGAGAAGGAGGTGGCCACAGGCTTTCTGCCTGCTCATAATGTCCTCTTCCAGACACTCTGGGGGAGGGGTGAAGGAGGAAAGAGGAAGGGCTTCAGCGTAACAGCCTGGTCCTGTTCTCTGTGACTCATCCCAGGTTCATCACAGCCCTGTGCCCACCTTGGCTGCACTCCCAACTCTGCGCAGTGTCCATCATTGATCCTAGAACTCCTGGGATATAGGATGGGAGAAGGGGGTAGCATTATCTGGGGTCACCACAAGGCCTTGTCGAAATTTCCCCCTGACGACCCCAATCCTGCCTCCTGGGGGATGCAGTAGAGAC
This sequence comes from Rhizomys pruinosus, assembly GCA_009823505.1. NCBI lineage: Eukaryota > Metazoa > Chordata > Mammalia > Rodentia > Spalacidae > Rhizomys > Rhizomys pruinosus. Next base: position 283,058 of record VZQC01006111.1, on the reverse strand, counting down.
TACAGGTAAGAGAGGCACAGCCGCATGACTGAGGGTGCCAGCGTGGCTTTCTCTGCGCCTTTCTTTGGACAATGATAAAAATAAGAGCTCAACGGATGGTTCAAAAAGGGCTACAGTATAGAGTCGATGGGGCTCGGCCAAGACAGCTGAGTCGTTATGAAGAGCAGAGAGAAAAAGACTGAAAACAGATATCAAAGTCTCAGAGATCCATGGGACAAACACAAGAGTCAACATCATATTACTGGAGTCTCTGAAGAAAGGAGCGAGGGGACTGAAAAAGTATTTGAAGAAACAGAGGCTAAAGTTTCTCCAACTTTAGTCAAAGATACAAACATGAAGACTCAAGAAGCTCAACTATAACCCCAGAGAAATTAATGCCAAATCCCTTTGTGATTAAAATCCTGAAAACTAAGGACAATGGAGAAGCCTTGGAAGTCGTCAGAAGTCGACATGGCCCACTGGAAATTGATGGCAATTTGAATGACCCCAGGTGTCTCTCTTAAAACCAAGGAGCCTCACTAGAAGTCATGCCCGACAGCTTTGAAGTACGCAGAGGGCTGCCAGTTATAAGCCTCTATCTGGTGAAATGGCGCACGCCTTTAATCCTAGCACTCGGGAGGCAGAGGCAGGCGGATCTTTGTGAGTTCAAGGCCAGCCTAGTCTACAGAGTGAGTTCCAGGACAGTTGGGGCTACAGGGAGACCCTGTCTCGAAAAGACCNTGGAGCCAATTCCCCATTTGAGGCTCCCTCAACCCAGGTGTGTCAAATTGACACTAAAGCTATCCAGCACAGTAGCTGTTTGCAAGTCAGGCAGGGGGACCTCGCCAGATGCTGAGCTGGCTTCGTGCTTCATCTTGGAATTCCCACCACCCAGAACTGAGGAATGAATGTTGACTGAGCCACCCAGACTATTACACATGTGTTCACGTGTTCTAGGATATACCCACACTATCACACACATGTTCACGTGTTCTAGGACATACCCTCCATGATCACATTACTTGCATGAGCCCCGCTGTGCACATGGCATCTCCCCTGTGCCTTCCTGTCTCTTGCATTGCCACCTCTACTGTTGCTATCAACCGTTGTAAGAAGTAGAGGAGGTGACAGTAAGTGCTTGGCTGTTCTACGAGGACCTCCTCTACCCCCCCTCCCACTGGCAACCCTTTTCCCTCCCAGCTGTGGCCATCCTCGCCTTCCATAAGGCCCACATTTCCCTGGGCAGGGTTTTCTAGAACAATGCAGGGGATCAATGAGCCTTTCATTTCCACAGATATCCAAGTGGGCCTCTGCTTTGGCATGACTAGTTCCCTCTCATAGTTGGATATCCCAACAGTGTTATGATGGTCACCATCAGATAGTCAGGTCCTCAGAGAAGGAGGTGGCCACAGGCTTTCTGCCTGCTCATAATGTCCTCTTCCAGACACTCTGGGGGAGGGGTGAAGGAGGAAAGAGGAAGGGCTTCAGCGTAACAGCCTGGTCCTGTTCTCTGTGACTCATCCCAGGTTCATCACAGCCCTGTGCCCACCTTGGCTGCACTCCCAACTCTGCGCAGTGTCCATCATTGATCCTAGAACTCCTGGGATATAGGATGGGAGAAGGGGGTAGCATTATCTGGGGTCACCACAAGGCCTTGTCGAAATTTCCCCCTGACGACCCCAATCCTGCCTCCTGGGGGATGCAGTAGAGACTACAGGTAAGAGAGGCACAGCCGCATGACTGAGGGTGCCAGCGTGGCTTTCTCTGCGCCTTTCTTTGGACAATGATAAAAATAAGAGCTCAACGGATGGTTCAAAAAGGGCTACAGTATAGAGTCGATGGGGCTCGGCCAAGACAGCTGAGTCGTTATGAAGAGCAGAGAGAAAAAGACTGAAAACAGATATCAAAGTCTCAGAGATCCATGGGACAAACACAAGAGTCAACATCATATTACTGGAGTCTCTGAAGAAAGGAGCGAGGGGACTGAAAAAGTATTTGAAGAAACAGAGGCTAAAGTTTCTCCAACTTTAGTCAAAGATACAAACATGAAGACTCAAGAAGCTCAACTATAACCCCAGAGAAATTAATGCCAAATCCCTTTGTGATTAAAATCCTGAAAACTAAGGACAATGGAGAAGCCTTGGAAGTCGTCAGAAGTCGACATGGCCCACTGGAAATTGATGGCAATTTGAATGACCCCAGGTGTCTCTCTTAAAACCAAGGAGCCTCACTAGAAGTCATGCCCGACAGCTTTGAAGTACGCAGAGGGCTGCCAGTTATAAGCCTCTATCTGGTGAAATGGCGCACGCCTTTAATCCTAGCACTCGGGAGGCAGAGGCAGGCGGATCTTTGTGAGTTCAAGGCCAGCCTAGTCTACAGAGTGAGTTCCAGGACAGTTGGGGCTACAGGGAGACCCTGTCTCGAAAAGACCAAAAAAAAAAAAAAAANAACAACAACAACAACAACAACAGAAAGGACTGCATCGAAGAACTGACTGAAAGAGTGAACTTCTGCTTAAAACAGTCAACTTCCTCATGGAGAATATTGAGAAGGACTGAGAAAGAGATGAAAAGCATGTTTGGCAGAATACATGAGCTCTGGTGGGGTGGGGGAATGGGGGGGACATGGGTCTAGATTTGTTAAAAAAATAAAAATAAATTTATGTGAAAAAATTCAAACCATTGAATGTGGTATTTGGTGTCTATAAAGAAAACAAAGATAATTATAAAATATAGAGGGTAACAGAAGTAGAATTAAGGTCTATATACTTCAGGCTCTGTGTCAAGTCTCAATACTGGCCGGGCATGGTGAATTGTGTGTGCTGCAGTATTTAGTGCTCATGCTGAGAAAACCATGTGAAATGGTGTTCTCAAAAAGTCATACACAGATCAATACCCAAATAGGAAAAGAGATAAGAAGACAGAGAAACAAACAAAACAAAACCAAACAGCAGATTTAAGTCCTAGCAAATCAACAACTAAATGGAAAGTTTCTAGAAGCATCACTTTAAAGAGAGAGTGGTGTTACGGACCCCAAGCTAAACAGAAACACCAAATAAATGAAACCCCTCAAACTACACACTCTAACAACAGGATCATTGACATTAGTACCTCATTTAAAATACAGCAACATAGATTAAAATGAAATACCAAGGGGATAATCATGGGAAAGCAAGAGCAGTTATATTAATATCAAATGTCCTGTGTAGCTACTAATCTACTGGAGAAACCAGTGTTACCATCAGGAACACCAAAATTTAATGGTTCTATCTTCTTTTTTTTATTTTTTTATTTTTTATTTCATTTATTTCTGTATGTGTATGAATGTACTGTCTGCATGCAGGTCTGTGCACCCGTGTCGTGCAATGCTGCGGAGGTCAGAAGAGGGTCTCGGATCCCCCTGGAGCTGGAGTTCTCCTGGAATTGGAGTCTCAGACGGTTCTCGGCCGCCATGTGGGTGCTGGGGATCGAACCCGGGTCCTCTGTAAGAGCAGTCGGCGCTCTTAACCGCTAGGCCATCTCTCCAGCCCCTGGTTCTATCTTCTTAATGACTATTTTCTGAGTTTTCCTTATGGTTGGTGTCATGTCACCTAAATGAGACAAACCCAGGCAGGCTTTATGTGCCCACGTTTTTGTTTTTAGCTGGTGTTGGCATACATTTTCTATAATGTGAACTGGCATTGTTTGTTGGTACGATATTAGGGATTTGAAGATTTTGGATTTTAAGAAAATAACATTAAATGTGATAATTTTATTTATCAAAAAAAAAATCAAATGAAGTACATTGTATGCAGCAAACAGTACCAGAGAGAAGACAGTGCCCAAGGATGAAAGGCTCAGTGCACCAGGAAGACCTAGCAATTCTAAATATGTGCACACGATCTTAGTTTTATTTCAGTTGCTGTGATAAGATGCTCTGAAAAAGCAAGGTAGGGGAGGAAGGGGTTGTGTAGTTCACAACTCCAGGTTATGTAGTTCACAACTCCTGGTTATGTAGTTCACAGCTCCAGGTTACATAGTTCACAGCTCCAGATTATGTAGTTCACAACTCCAGGTAATTGTAGTTCACAACTCCAGGTTATGTAGTTCACAACTCCAGGTTACATAGCTCACAACCCCTGGTCGTGTAGTTCACAACTCCAGGTTATGTAGTTCACAACTCCAGGTTACATAGTTCACAACTCCTGGTTATGTAGTTCACAACTCCTGGTTATGTAGTTCACAGCTCCAGGTTACATAGTTCACAACTCCAGGTTACGTAGTTCACAACTCCAGGTTACGTAGTTCACAACTCCTGGTTACGTAGTTCACAACTCCTGGTTATATAGTTCACAACTCCTGGTTATGTAGTTCACAACTCCAGGTTATGTAGTTCACAACTCCTGGTTATGTAGTTCACAACTCCTGGTTACATAGTTCACAACTCCAGGTTATATAGTTCACAACTCCTGGTTATGTAGTTCACAACTCCAGGTTATGTAGTTCACAACTCCTGGTTGTGTAGTTCACAGCTCCAGGTTACATAGTTTACAACTCCTGGTTACGTAGTTCACAACTCCTGGTTACGTAGTTCATGACTCCAGGTTGTGTAGTTCACAACGCCAGGTTATGTAGTTCACGACTCCTGGTTACGTAGTTCACAACTCCTGGTTATGTAGTTCACAACTCCAGGTTACGTAGTTCACGACTCCAGGTTGTGTAGTTCATGACTCCTGGTTACATAGTTCACGACTCCTGGTTATGTAGTTCACAACTCCTGGTTATGTAGTTCACAACTCCAGGTTACGTAGTTCACGACTCCAGGTTGTGTAGTTCATGACTCCTGGTTATGTAGTTCACAACTCCTGGTTATGTAGTTCACAACTCCTGGTTATGTAGTTCACAACTCCTGGTTATGTAGTTCACAACTCCTGGTTACGTAGTTCACAACTCCTGGTTATGTAGTTCATAGCTCCTGGTTACATAGTTCATGACTCCTGGTTATGTAGTTCACAACTCCTGGTTATGTAGTTCACAACTCCTGGTTACGTAGTTCACAACTCCTGTTTATGTAGTTCACAGCTCCAGGTTATGTAGTTCAAAACTGTTGGTTGTGTAGTTCACAGCTCCAGGTTGTGTAGTTCACGACTCCTGGTTATGTAGTTAACAGCTCCAGGTTATGTAGTTCAAAACTGTTGGTTGTGTAGTTCACAGCTCCAGGTTGTGTAGTTCACGACTCCTGGTTATGTAGTTAACAGCTCCAGGTTATGTAGTTCAAAACTGTTGGTTGTGTAGTTCACAGCTCCAGGTTGTGTAGTTCACGACTCCTGGTTATGTAGTTAACAGCTCCAGGTTATGTAGTTCAAAACTGTTGGTTGTGTAGTTCACAGCTCCTGGTTGTGTAGTTCACAACGCCAGTTTATGTAGTTCACGACTCCTGGTTACTAGTTCCCAACTCCTGGTTATGTAGTTTACAGCTCCAGGTTACTTAGTTCACGGCTCCAGGTTGTGTAGTTCATGACTCCTGGTTACATAGTTCATGACCTCCTGGGTGTGTAGTTCACAACTCCTGGTATGTAGTTCACAACTCCATGTTACGTAGTTCACAACTCCAGGCGGTTACGTAGTTCACAACTCCAGGTTACATAGTTCACGACGCATGGTTATGTTAGTTCACAGACTCCGTGTTATGTATTTCACACAACTCCTGGTTTATGTAGTTTCCAACTCCAGGTTATGTAGTTCACAACTCCTGGTTATGTAGTTCACAACTCCTGGTTATGTAGTTCACAACTCCTGGTTATGTAGTTCACAACTCCTGGTTATGTAGTTCACAACTCCTGGTTATGTAGTTCACAACTCCGGGTTACGTAGTTCACACCTCCAGGTTATGTAGTTCACAACTCCTGGTTATGTAGTTCACAACTCCAGGTTATGTAGTTCACAGCTCCAGGTTACATAGTTCACGACTCCAGGTTGTGTAGTTCACAACTCCTGGTTACGTAGTTCACAGCTCCAGGTTATGTAGTTCACAACTCCTGGTTATGTAGTTCACAACTCCTGGTTATGTAGTTTATGATTCCTGGTTACGTAGTTCAAAACTCCTGGTTATGTAGTTTATGATTCCTGGTTACGTAGTTCAAAACTCCTGGTTATGTAGTTTATGATTCCTGGTTACGTAGTTCAAAACTCCTGGTTATGTAGTTTATGATTCCTGGTTACGTAGTTCAAAACTCCTGGTTATGTAGTTTATGATTCCTGGTTACGTAGTTCACAACTCCTGGTTATGTAGTTCACAGCTCCAGGTTATATAGTTCACAACTCCTGGTTACTTAGTTCACAACTCCTGGTTATATAGTTCACAACTCCTGGTTACGTAGTTCACAACTCCTGGTTATGTAGTTCACAACACATGGTTACATAGTTCATGACTCCTGTTTATGTAGTTCACAACTCCTGGTTATGTAGTTCACAACTCCTGGTTATGTAGTTCACAACTCCTGGTTTTGTAGTTCACAACTCTTGGTTGTGTAGTTCACAGCTCCAGGTTGTGTAGTTCACGACTCCTGGTTATGTAGTTAACAGCTCCAGGTTATGTAGTTCAAAACTGTTGGTTGTGTAGTTCACAGCTCCAGGTTGTGTAGTTCACGACTCCTGGTTATGTAGTTAACAGCTCCAGGTTATGTAGTTCAAAACTGTTGGTTGTGTAGTTCACAGCTCCAGGTTGTGTAGTTCACGACTCCTGGTTATGTAGTTAACAGCTCCAGGTTATGTAGTTCAAAACTGTTGGTTGTGTAGTTCACAGCTCCTGGTTGTGTAGTTCACAATTCCTGGTTACGTAGTTCACAACTCCTGGTTACATAGTTCACAACTCCAGGTTACATAGTTCACAGCTCCAGGTTACGTAGTTCACAACTCCTGGTTATGTAGTTCACAACTCCTGGTTATGTAGTTCACAGCTCCAGGTTACATAGTTCACAGCTCCAGGTTGTGTAGTTCACAACTCCTGGTTATGTAGTTCACAGCTCCAGGTTACATAGTTCACAGCTCCAGGTTATGTAGTTCACAACTCCTGGTTATGTAGTTCACAGCTCCAGGTTACATAGTTCACAGCTCCAGGTTATGTAGTTCAAAACTGTTGGTTGTGTAGTTCACAGCTCCAGGTTACATAGTTTACAACTCCTGGTTTTGTAGTTCACAACTCCTGGTTTTGTAGTTCACAACTCCTGGTTTTGTAGTTCACAACTCTTGGTGTGTAGTTCACAGCTCCAGGTTTCGTAGTTCACAACTCCAGGTTGTGTAGTTCACAACGCCAGGTTATGTAGTTCACAACTCCTGGTTACGTAGTTCACAACTCCAGGTTACGTAGTTCACAACACCTGGTTACATAGTTCATGACTCCTGGTTACGTAGTTCACAACTCCTGGTTATGTAGTTCACAACTCCTGGTTACGTAGTTCACAACTCCAGGTTACGTAGTTCACAACTCCTGGTTACGTAGTTCACAACTCCTGGTTATGTAGTTCATGATTCCTGGTTACGTAGTTCACAACTCCTGGTTATATAGTTCACAACTCCAGGTTATGTAGTTCACAACTCCAGGTTATGTAGTTCACAACTCCTGGTTATGTAGTTCACAACTCCAGGTTATGTAGTTTACAACACCTGGTTACATAGTCCATGACTCCTGGTTACATAGTTCACAACTCCTGGTTATGTAGTTCACAACTCCAGGTTACATAGTTCACAACTCCTGGTTACATAGTTCACGCCTCCTGGTTATGTAGTTCCGCAACTTCCTGGTTATCCAGTTCCACCACTCCACGGTTACATAGTTCACGGCTCCTGGTTATGTAGTTCATAGCTCCAGGTTACATAGTTCAAAGCTCCAGGTTACATAGTTCACAGCACCAGGTTACGTAGTTCACAACACCTGGTTACATAGTACATGACTCCTGGTTACGTAGCTCACAACTCCTGGTTACATAGTTCACAACTCCAGGTTACGTAGTTCACAACTCCTGGTTATGTAGTTCACAGCTCCAGGTTACATAGTTCACAGCTCCAGGTTACGTAGTTCACAACTCCTGGTTATGTAGTTCACAACTCCAGGTTATGTAGTTCACAACTCCTGGTTATGTAGTTCACAACTCCAGGTTACATAGTTCACAGCTCAAGGTTTTGTTATTTTCCACACTCCCTGGGTTGTGTAGTTCACAGCTCCAGGTTACATAGTTCACAGCTCCAGGTTATGTAGTTCAAAACTGTTGGTTGTGTAGTTCACAGCTCCAGGTTACATAGTTTACAACTCCTGGTTACATAGTTCACGACTCCTGGTTATGTAGTTCACAGCTCCAGGTTACATAGTTTACAACTCCTGGTTACGTAGTTCACGACTCCAGGTTGTGTAGTTCACAACGCCAGGTTATGTAGTTCACAACACCTGGTTACATAGTTCATGACTCCTGGTTACGTAGTTCAAGACTCCTGGTTACGTAGTTCACAACTCCAGGTTATGTAGTTCACAACTCCTGGTTATGTAGTTCACAACTCCTGGTTATGTAGTTCACAACTCCTGGTTATGTAGTTCACAACTCCTGGTTATGTAGTTCACAACTCCTGGTTATGTAGTTCACAACTCCTGGTTATGTAGTTCACAACTCCTGGTTATTTAGTTCACAACTCCTGGTTATGTAGTTCACAACTCCTGGTTAGGTAGTTCACAAACATCCGTGTTGGGTAGTTCACAACTCCTGGTTACGTAGTTCACAACTCCTGGTTATGTAGTTCACAGCTCCTGGTTACATAGTTCACGACTCCAGGTTATGTAGTTCACAACTCCTGGTTATGTAGTTCACAACTCCTGGTTATGTAGTTCACAACTCCTGGGTGTGTAGTTCACAACTCCTGTTTGTGTAGTTCACAACTCCTGTTTGTGTAGTTCACAACTCCTGTTTGTGTAGTTCACAACTCCTGGTTGTGTAGTTCACAACTCCTGGTTGTGTAGTTCACAACTCCTGGTTGTGTAGTTCACAACTCCTGGTTATGTAGTTCACAACTCCTGGTTGTGTAGTTCACAACTCCTGGCTACGTAGTTCACAACTCCAGGTTACGTAGTTCACGACTCCTGGTTACATAGTTCACAACTCCTGGTTACGTAATTCACAATGCCAAGTTGTGTAGTTCACAACTCCTGGTTATGTAGTTCATGACTCCTGGTTACGTAGTTCACAACTCCTGGTTATATAGTTCACAACACCAGGTTATGTAGTTCACAATTCCTGGTTATGTAGTTCACAACACCTGGTTACATAGTTCATGACTCCTGTTTATGTAGTTCACAACTCCAGTTTGTGTAGTTCATGACTCCTGGTTATGTAGTTCACAACTCCTGGTTTTGTAGTTCACAACTCTTGGTTGTGTAGTTCACAGCTCCAGGTTGTGTAGTTCACAAATCCTGGTTACATAGTTCACAAATCCTGGTTACATAGTTCACAGCTCCAGATTACATAGTTCACAACTCCTAGTTANGCCGACCGCTCTTACAGAGGACCCGGGTTCGATCCCCAGCACCCACATGGCGGCCGAGAACCGTTTGAAACTCCAATTCCAGGAGAACTCCAGTTCCAGGGGAATCTGAGACCCTCTTCTGACCTCCGCGGCATTGCACGACACGGGTGCACAGACCTGCATGCAGACAGTACATTCATACACATACGGAAATAAATATAATTAATAAAAAAAAAATTAAAAAAAAAATGCACAAGGCAAAAACTGATGAAATTGAAAGGGGTAAGATTCCTCATGGAATAGAGGGCAATGAACACAAAAGGATGACTGGCCAAAGTGTAGAGAACAAGAGATGCAGAGTGTGGGTCACTGGACAGGGATCCTTTATTAAACTCCACCCATCCAGGGCTCAAGGACCATTGTGGAAGAGGGGGCAGAAAGAGTGTAAGAGCCAGGGAAGAGACACGTGTCCATAGGAAGCAGAGGTTCCAGGCCTTTGGGAACTCATGCATATGAACTTACAGCAATGGTAACAGCAGGCACAAGACCCATGCAAACTCAGTCAGACAAAAAGCAGTGTAGAACTTGGGGAGTGGGCAGGAGTTCACGACTTGGATAACTATTGGAAGCTGATCAAAGCTAAGTAAGGGAGAGTTTATCTTTTTGAGAGAGGTCTCCTTTTAGTCCTATCTGGCCTGGAGCTTGCTCTGTAGACCAGGCTTGTTTTGAACTCACAGAGATCTGCCTGCCTCTGCTCCCTGAGTGTGGGATTAAAGGCGTGCACCACCACGGCTGGCAAGAGTTGATCTTTTTAAGGGAGTGATGTTAGACAGGCTGAACAGACTCTAGAGGATGAACTCACTGAGTTCATCCTCTGGGTACCCAAACTTGACTTAATAGGCTTTAACACATATGACAAAATGCATAAAATGACCTTTGTGTAGGCTATGGGGGATGAAGATGGGAACGGGAGTCCAAATATGATTAAGATGTATGAAATCCACAAAATTCAATAAAATATTTTTAAAAAATGGTCCAAAATTATAGACAGAGTCTTCAATACTAGATTCTCATCAATTAATAAAACTAGTCAACAAAGATGCAGAAGTCCCGAATGATGCAATCCAAAGGATCTGTTGGGCATGTAAAAGTACTCTCCCCCAAACAGAATACTCAGATTTATTTTAAATGCTCATGGAATGTTCATGAAGGTTGGTAGACTATACCGTGTAGCTCAAGTAGCAGCAACCATAACAAAGCATCATCAAATAGTTTTAAACTCAAATGGAAGTGACAGGGGAAGTCAGTTAACTTGAAGACAGAAAAGTATAAATTACCCAATCTGAACACCAGATAGAAAATACACTGGGTGTCGGTAACATACAGAGCTGTAACTAAAAATCTAGCATTCGTGTCATTGGAGTACCAGATGGAGACAAAAAAAGGCATGGGGCTAAGAAGCCACCTTAAGATGTAAAGACAGAAAGTTTCCCCAAATTTGGCAAAAGATATAAATCTGCAGTTTCAAGAAACAGAGTAAACCCCAAACAGGATAATTTCAGAGAAGTCCTCACCAAAATACATCGCTGAAAGTTACACACAAAAGAAGTACCCTGAAAGCAGTAGGAGAAGTGACACCTGATCTACGGCACAAAAACAGAGTAATCAGTGACCAAGGGGGCTTGAGTCATTCTCAAACAAAGGCAACTAATTTGTAGCCACCTGACCTACCTTAAAAGAATGCTCAAAAATTCTCTAAGTAGAAAAGAGAACTGAAAAGAATGAAAATCCAAAACGTCAGGACAAAGAACACAGCAAGCAAAATATGGTTAAATCCAATTGATTAAAAAAAGACTTATTTTATTATTTATTTCTGTATAGGTCTGTTTGTCTGTGTGTGTGTATGTGTATGTGTATGCAGTGCCTGGAGAAGCCAGAAGAGGGCATCAGCTCCTCTGGAGCCAGAGTTATGGCTTGTGGTAGAGTTATGGTTATGGTTATGGTTGTGGGTAGCCAGACGTAGGTGCTGGGACTTGAACTTAGGTCCTCTGCAATACTCACCACTCTCAAGTGCTGAGCCATCTCTCTAGCCCCAGTATTTTCTTTTAACTTTTCTAACTTATGTTTGATGACTGAAACAGAACTGATAGTGCTGATGTGATTCTAAATGTGTGTGTAAGAAATAGTTACACCATGCCAGGCCTGGTGGGGCACACCTTTAATCCCAGCACTTGAGAGGCAGAGACAGGCCGATCTCTGTGAGTTCAAGGTCATCCTGGTCTACATAGTGAGCTCCAGGACAGCTGGGACTAAAGTGAGACCCTGTCTCAAAAAGACAAAAACAACAAAAAAAAAAGAGAAATAGTTACACATTAATATTATGAACAGGAGAGTAACACAAATCTACAGTTCTACTGATGATGCTAGCAGATTGTGATAACTTATGGATAATTGTTCCCTCTGCAGATACCTTCCAAGACCCTAGTGGCATATACAGAACTTTACCCAAAATAGAATGCACATGTTGTTTTAAATGCTCATAGAATGCTCATGAAATCTTTGTGAAGATATACTACATATTGTACCGCAAATATCAATGACATCAAATAAAAGCCATTGGAAAAAAAAAAAAACCATTGAATGGTGACATGCAGGACAATTGCCAAGTACAGATTGCCCATGGTAGTAAGCTGGGTTTACGCTGAGCCCTGTTTTCAACACTGTGGCACTAAAGCTGTCCTTCTGAGGGAGTGCTATGCAGCTATGGGTGGTAAAATACACAGCAAATATACTCTGGACAAAGTCACATCACATCCTGGGTGGGTCGGGTTAAGATGGCACAAGCTTAATCACAGCACTCAGAATGGCTTGTGGTTTAAAACTTACAAATTGTTTATTTCTGGAATTTTTCCATTTAATCTTTTTGAACCTCAGTGGACTGTGGTATGATTGAAGTTGAAAAAATAGAAACTCCCATAAGGGAAGACTGTATATGACATAATGCTTAGAGCATTCTCTAAACATTGCTGTACAGAGATTCAGCTCCATGATGTATATATACACAGAAGTGTTTTGTGTTTTGTGGTTTTTTTTTTTTTTTTTTTTTGGTCTTTGTGTTTTTTTTGAGAGTTTTTGTTTTTTTTTTTTTTCGAGACAGGGTTTCATTCTATGTGAACCAAGCTGACCAAGTTGGCCTCAGGACTATGTGATCCTTCTTCTTCAGCGAGCCAAGTGCTGGGATTTCAGGCAGGTGCCAAAATAAAAAAAAGTAACCTTTGGGAAGGCAGGGACATGCTGGTTTTGTTTGTTTCTCTGTATCAGGGTAGAGGCTGGTTGAAAGGGAATGCAAGTTTTTTTCAGCTGAACAAACAAGAAGATAACACAATGATCCCTACAAGAGAGACAGCTATGAGGTTCCAGGTCATGCACGTAAGACAAACACTTTAATGACTGGCGTGTGTAATAAGTAAATAATTCACCTTCAGTCAATGATAATTATAATTTTTATTTAACAGTCTTACTTGCTAATTCATTGCCACTCTGCACTGAAATCTCAGTGGGCCTAATTTTCTTTTGGAATTTTTAAACATACAAGTTTCAAAATTGATTTGATATAGTTTACACACATTTGACGCATATGTCTATGTGGGTATCAGGAGGTGGAGATCCTTGCAGCAGGATCTGCATCCTCAGCTGTCTCTCTTGTGGGCTCCGCTCTCCATAACAATCCATCTTATCGCCTGTCCCTCCTACTCACACAGGTTGGACCAGACCTGTGCTCCTCTCTGAACCTATCACTGTGTCAGGGGAATGCAAGGTTCTGACTGGCCAGGCCTGGAGTAGATGTACCCTTCTAGTGGGGAGCGTGTGTGTGTGTGTGTGTGTGTGTGTGTGTGTGTGTGTGTGTGTGTCTGTGATTTCTGCAGGATTCCTTGGCAAAAGCTGAAAGGGCTCTTCTGTCATAGTTCCCCAAGGAAAACAAGGAAGCTGTTGTCAGAAGTGAGGCCTGGGTGTGGGACCACCAGATGCTGCTGACGGCTGGTTGGAGATGGGGCAGGCATTGGTTGCCTAAAGCTGTGTAACAAGCACCACTGACAACACAGGGGGCAAAACTGAAAGCACTGTGCCATCTCAGTTCTGGAGGCCGCAAGTGCTGGACCACAGCTGGGCACAATGCTGGTGCCTTCTGAGGGTGGAGGGTGAAGATGCTCCAGGCCCTCCCTTGTCTCTGCCTGGTCTCTGTCACTGTCTCTGTGGCCTCATCCATCTTGTGTGTTGCTGTTGTGACACTGTGTCTCTGTGCTAAGCTCCCCCCTTTGGATTTATTTGTTAAAAATTTTATTATTTTTATTTTATGTGTATAAATGTTTTGCCTGAATATATGTAAGTGTACTGTGTCATGCAATGCCTGTGGAGGTCAGAAGAGGGCAGCAGATCCTCTGGAACTGGAGTTCCAGATGGTTGTTAGCCATCAGGTGGGTGCTAGGAACCCAACCCAGGTCCTCTGCAAGAGCAGCCAGTGCTCTTAACTGCTGAGTCATCTCTCCAGCCCCTTATTTTTTTATTTTTATTTACTTGTTTTTCTTTTTTGGGGGGGATAGGGCTTCCTGGTAGCTTCAGCTGGCCTGGAACTCGCTATGTAGACAGGCTGGTCTCAGTCTTGCAGAGATCAGCCTGCTTCTGCCTCCTGAGTGCTGGGATTAAATAAAGGCGTGCACCACCGATGATCTGCTCTCCCCTTTTTATGAAGACATGGTTATGCAGAGTCAGTCTTCCATCCCCAATTTTTAGTAGTCACTTCTGTAAAATTGCTGTCTCCAAGTGAGGTTGATGACAACTGAAATATTGAAGATTTAAGACTTCAACCTAGGAGAGGGACACGGCTCATGACAGGTGAGGTGTTCACCTGGGTCCTCTTGAATAGGTCAGTATGTCCACTCTGAAGCCACTGTGTCACCTTCAGCTGAAGAGGGCTAACCACAGACTAGCCCACAAAGCTTGGGAAATCACATTTATCACACAATGGCCTCCAGCTAATGAATGGCACAAGGTATAACAGACCCATCTCAATGGCTATGCTTGGACAGCCATAGGGGCCCACATGTGCTAGAGTGCCCTGCAGGCTACAGTAGACCCCCACAGATCCTGCTTCTCCCCAGCTTGCAATGTCCCCTCACGCTCCTACTGAGCATGCTCTTTGGTGACCCTTATCACCCGTGGTGTCCATCTCAGCCTTGCCTTCTGGGTAGTCCATCCTACACTGAGTCTGTGCTTGGATAAGCCTGTTTCCCAAGACTCATGGTTACATCCCAGCGGCTGATTCTAAAAGACCAGTCTTCTGCTCTGAGGAACGCAGGCAAGGCCTGCCTTCTCTGGGTCTATCAGCCCCAAACCTCTGTGCTAACTCATTCCAATTCTTTGCACATATACTGCAGGTTCCCACGACATCTACCCTCTCAGTATAATTACCATGTCTCTCTTCACTCCAGGATTGATTAACCAAAGCTTATAAACAAATCCCACGAATCAGGAAATCCTGCATCTCCCCTGAGCAGCCGTGCTCTATCCGCTGTGGCAGATTGCTTTGCATCCAATGTTTGTGTTTTTCTTGATTTTTATATAAAGACTTAAGCTAATTAATGTACACTTCTTTCGGCCTTCAGGTCTTGGGACCCTCTTTGCCCCACAGTGAATTGGTTACCATGTCTCAATAAAGGATCTGGTTTTGCAATTATAGTTCATTAATAGATTTACAAGGGAGGGAAGGTAGCTAAGTCTCACTAAGAAGCTTGCTTTGCATTTCTCCTGTTTTAATTATATAGTTATCTCCTGGGCCAAAGCTCTGTGAAAAATGGTGGTGGGGCTTCTAACACCCCATTTGTTCTGGATGGAGTGTGATTAACATGGAAAAAGGCAGGGGCTGTACAGGGTTCCTTGCTCCTTGCTCTCCCACACCACGGAGCCTCTTCTTCCCAGACTTCCCGTGGCTGGGAAGCTCTGTCGCCAGAGCTCTGTGGTGTGTGGCAGGCATGGGACACTCTGCTCATGGACCCAAACATTTGGGATTTGGCTCAGGACAGCCCTGGGCCTCTGGAGCTACCATTTGTGGACTCTTCCCATGAGCTAGGAGCTGTGTCCAACCTGGCAGCCTGAGGACCGCCTTCCTCCCCAGACAGCTAGGGATGCTGCCCAACGTATCGGTAGGTGACAGTATCCTGTTGTGATATCAAAAGGTCTGACATCCCTGTCAGAGACTCTTCTAATTTCAACTTTAAGGAAATCTGTTTTTAGACCCATTTTATAGACAGAGGAGCTGAGGCAGACAGCTGTGTGCAGGTTCCAGGCTGAGGGTAGAGGGCACATAAGAGACACTGAGCAGCAGCAGAGGATGTGGGGAGCACTAGAGGGACCTTTGCTGGAATTTGATGTCAGGCCTGTGGTCTCAGATGTTTGCATTATTTCTTTCTTTTCTTTCTTTCTTTCTTTCTTTCTTTCTTTCTTTCTTTCTTTCTTTCTTTCTTTCTTTCTTTCTTTCTCTCTCTCTCTCCCTCCTTTCTTTCTTTCTTTCTTTCTTTCTTTCTTTCTTTCTTTCTTTCTTTCTTTCTTTCTTTCTTTCTTTCTCTCTCTCTCTCTCCCTCCTTTCTTTCTTTCTTTCTTTCTTTCTTTCTTTCTTTCTTTCTTCTTTCTTTCTTCTTTCTTTCTTTCTTCTGTCTGCTTGTAGGTTTGTGCACCTGTGTCATGCAATGCTGCAGAGGTCAGAAGAAGGTGTCAGATTCCCCTGGAACTGGAGTTAAAGATGGTTCTCAGCCACCATGTGGGTGCTGGGAATCGAACATGGGTCCTCTGTAAGAGCAGTCGGTGCTCTTAACCACTGAGCCATCTCTCCAGCCCCCATGTTTGCATTATTTCTACTCCCCCTCTGCTCCCTGGTGGCTCTTTCTGGGCCTCAGCTGTCTTGGCTGTGAAATGGGCACAGATCCTACACATGATGAGCCGTAAGGCTGTCTTAGGCTGGGGCACGGGTAGTGGGCAGCTCTGGAAGGGAGGGCTTGGGGCTGTGTGGAGGGGTGAGTACCATATGCTTCCGTGTCCAGGAAAAGGGCCTCTGTTCCCCAGCACAAAGGTCAGCGCAGATCTGGTCAGAGGGCTGGTTTTACCCTGGTCCCATCTGGTAGGTCACTGCTAGCCTCCCGGCTCCCAGTGACCGCAGCTGTAGAAAATCCACAGCCTGGGGTCTCTTCTGAGAAGGCCAAGCACTGCTCCATGGGCCTTTTCCACCCTCACTCCATCTGTGTGAGGTCATCGCTGGGCTCTCTGGCCTGAGTATGTTCAGACAGCCAGTCAGGGGCAGCAGTGCAGCCTGATAGTGGGGGGCAGGAGCACCCCAGGGACAGACCTTGCTCCCTGCTTGTTTGTCCCTGTGCACTGAGTCCTTTGTCTCCAGATTGAGATACAATTGTTCTGAACCAAACTTCCTGAAGTCTGGTAAAGGGGAGGTGTAGAAACACCCAAACAAAGGTGTCTGAGGGACCCCAAAATAGGTGCCATAGTAGACCACTGGCTGCAGTCTCAAGCCCTGGTGTTAAAACTGGAGCTGTCTCCGGGATGCCTCATAGCACGGGCATGTGACTGTGCCTCTGAGGTTTCCGTATTTATCCTTTAAAAAAAATTTTTTTTTGACAGGGTCTCCCTGTTAGCCCTAGGTGTCTTGGAACTCACTATGTAGAACAGGCTGGCCTTGAACTCACAGAGATATGCTTGTCTCTGCCTCCCAAGTGCTGGGACTAAAGGCGTGCGCTACCACTCCTGGTCTGCTAGCACTTACCCTTGGAAAGTGGAAAATAGTCTTTGTCACTGGGTAGAGACTGGCCTGGAATAGGGTGTGAGGTTCAGAGCTCTGGGCTCGGTGCCATGCGGCAGGTATGGAAGGAAGCTGGTCTTCCCTCCTGAGGAAGGAGCCAGGGACTCCTCCAGGTGAGGATCCTGTCCCCCTTGAGAAGCAGCACTTCCTTCCCGCTGCCCTCCAGTTCTCTGTCTCTCTCAGTCCCTCCCTGGCTCCTTCCTGTCCACCACCTTACGAAGTGCGGGTGTTGCCCTATTTTGATACAGCGAGAGGAATCCGGGGCCTGGGAGGACCACCTAGAGAGTGCTGTGAGGACGGTGGGCAGGGATGACAATCGGACAGGCCCAGACCCAGGACAGGGCAGCAGGAGCTGGGGCAGGGACAGCCAAGGTTGCGCCGCGCAGGGCTGAGCTACTGATCACCCTGGGGCTGGCAGGGTACGCCATTTCAGTCCTGGGCTGAGCGTTTTGTCAGTTTCTCCTCCTCATCTCTTCATTCCTTCCTGCTTCCCCTCCTCCTAGCTCTTTCCCTGTCAACTCTCTCCTCCTCAGAGCCTCCCAGGGAGTGCGCCAGTCACTGAGGACATGAGGAGAAGCTTTGGGGTCAGGCACAGACAGAAATTTTATATTTTATCAGTTTTGTATTTACTGTCAGTGGCATCAGAGAAAAACCCCCACAAGCAATTAGCATATCCAGCTTTTATTTCCTGGACATTACAGTTCATGGCGATGCACATTGAAAAGCGAGCCCACTTCCCATCAGTTTAGAGGGAACAGGGGAGACGCTGTGTGCATTGGGGTAGGCACGGGGTGGGAGAAGAAGCAGAAGCTTGGGAGAGATGCTACAGAGGCCTAAACTCATGTACCCTGACTCCTGCCTGGCTCACTCCGTGACTGAGGGTTCTGCGCAGGTCTTGCACCTGTATGAGCCTCAGTTTCCTCCTGGGTCACGTGGAGATGAGCAACAATTATCTTTGGGGAGGAGGCAGGGTGATCGTCACCCATCCCCAGCAGGGGGCAGTCAGGAGCATCCTTCTCAAATCATGAGTGGCGAGCAGTGCGTTGGGGAGCCTGGTTCTGTGCCAGGTAGGCCTGAGCGTGTGTACAGAGTGACAGAAGAGAAAGCAGCTATTCAGGTCAGCACCAGCCCAGAGGGTTCCCATCCAAAGGCTGAGCGCCCAAGAGCTTCCCTTCACATTTCAGTCCCTTTGTCTCCCCTGTCTGATAACATATATGCTAATTGGGTGTTCTATACTACGGCTTTGGGACAGGGTCATATCCTTGACTGTAGACTGAGGCTACCCCCCAAGCCCACAGAAAGGGAAGGGCTTGTCCATCTCTACAGCCAAGTCTACAGCTGGTGTTCAGACCCCCTGCTTGGTGCCCTGCCGGGGGGGGGGGGGGTGAGGCTGCCTGCAGGGATGTCCCGAGGACCCAGGGGCACCAGGGTCCTTCAGCCCTCCAGCCCCTCCCTGCCTGCTGCCTAGTTTCCCTCTTCTGGGAACCAAATTCCTTTCCAGGGAAACCTGGCCCTCAGGTCAGCCTTGCTTAGAGCCCCTAAGGGTGCAGCAGGTCAGACAGGGCCCCGTGGCACAGCAGGCGGCGGCTTTGAGGAGGACCGAGAGCTGAGGAATGACAGGAAGTTGCTGCTTTAGGCTGCTCACACAGAGGAAGACACCAGAAAAACTCTACAAGGACTGTGGACCAGTGGTCTCCTTAGCAACACAGCAAACCACAGGAAACAGCCACGTTTCCATTCCTTTGTCAGTCAGCTGTGAGTCACTCAGCCAGGCTTTGGGTCCATGGACTTGGTTACCTTAGCCTTCATGGCCCATTGCACACTCTCAGTCTATGGGGCTGTGGGTAGGAGGGACTGGGCATGCCAGTGAGTTTGGGCTTGGGGTCTACCAGAGACTCTATTTAAGGTGGAGGGGAGCCTGAGACTTTCAATCCAAGCTCCTCCTCCAGATGCTGACATGGAGGGTGTTCTGGAATCTTCTCTCACAGGGAGTGTTTTCAGATCTCAGTGCCCCTCCTGCAGCATCTGTGATAGTGGAATCTCAGAAAACAAGCTTTTTTCATAGATTCTAATGCTTGCTTACCCAGGAAATGCAGAATCTGAACTCCGAACTCTCACAGACTCCTAGAATTCTAGAATCACAAAATCATTTATGCGCCCTAGACCCTAGCATGTTAGAATCTAGGAAGCTCTGGGGCTGAGACACCACAGCTTGTTAGACTCCTGGGGTCCCCGGAATCAACCTGAGAAGTATGGTGTTGAAATAAATGTCCCAAGAATAGAGATGTCCCAGGAGATGACTGGGCCTAGTGGTCTCCCCACGGGAATACCAAAGCCCCCTCTGTGTGGTCTTGTGGATGGTAACCAGGACTCAGGGACAGGAGGTCAGCACCAATTGGGCCATCCATCTCCACTGGTGGACAGCACTACCTGATGCAGTTGAGTCTATATGACCACCCAGCCCTCTGTCCAGACCCTTCTCTGATGAGAGCTGATCATGTAACAAAGTGGCTAGGACCCCAACCCAGAGGTGAAACCTGGCCAATCACAGCTTGATCCTGGCCTAGAGGGGTCTGAATTCTGTGGGGGGTCAACCTGGCCATTATAGCTAAGAGTGCAATGGGCCACTGTGTCCCCTGGTCACTCTTCATTCACAGGAGTGAGCAAGAGCAGAATCCTGGGGAAAAGGCCAGCCTGAGAGGCAGGTGAATGGGAGGCGGCCCTGGGGACAGGATGCTCCATGGTGAGCTCATGAAGGGAGGAGGGTGGCTCTGCTCAGGGCGTTGAGAGGTTCACAAGAGTGCTCCCCTCCACTGTAACCTTGGAAGCTTTGATGGTCTTAATCATTGCCTTGCTGGAATCTAGAATCACTGGGGAGGTGGGCCTCGGGGCATGCCTTCGGGGACTGTCTTGAGTGTGTTAACTGAGGCAGGAAGCCCCTCCAGCTGCGGGTGGTGCTGTTTGCCAGCTGGATTCCCCGACTGTAGAATGCTGGAAGGGAGCTGACCAGCACCATCCGTCTCTCTCATATGTATACGAGTGTTTGTCTGTATGTATGTACTCGTACTGGGTGCATGCAAGGCCTATTGGGGCCAGAAGAGGGTGTTGGAACCCCTGGAACTGGAGTCACATATAGTTGTTATTTGCTGTGTGGGTGCTGGAAAATGAACCCAGGTCCTCTGCAAGAGCAGCCAGTGCCCTTAACTGCTAAGCCACCTCTCTAGCCCTGTAAGTTGCTTTTATCAAATTTTTGTTTTGTTTTGTTTTGTTTTGGTTTTGGTTTTTTAATCATGGCAACAGGAAAAGAAAGTTAGACACCCACTTCAGGGCTGACTGTGCCGGGTTCTCCCTTTATTCATCCTTGAGGTTCAGGGAGGTGGCAGGGTTTCTTCAGTCAGAGAGGAGAGAAGGGTGTCCCAGGTGAAAGGAGCAGCCTGTGCCGAGGCTTGGGATCCAGAACTGATCTGGGATGTGTTGAAGGACCAGCAGAGTCTGCCTATGAGCTATGGGGGCCCTGGAGCGTGGGTGCCAGTAGGGTAGCCACGGCAGGCAGGTGTTCTCCTGCAGAGACAACCGCCTGGGGACATAGTACAGCCTCTGGCTCCAGCAGCCCTGTCAGCCAGGGAGGGGAGGAAATCTGCAGAAGTTCAAACATTCCGAAGAATCGCAAGAATGGGGGTATTTCTTCCAGCGGAATCCCCGTGCCTGGAGGGATCTGACCCAAACCCAGCACCAAACCTAGAGCAACTTAGAGGATCTAGTGAGGTTTTATTCTGATATAAAGAGCAGGATTTTCTTAAATTCACTTAAAATGTCAGCTGAGGACTAGAGGAGTGGCTTGGCGGTGAGCCTGCGCAGGGGTGAACAATATACTGAGCCCTTGTGTCCCTCCCTGTGGCTGTCAGACTACTGAAAGACCCCTAGGAATTGGAATCTCTTCAGGAGTCTCAAGCGTGGGAAGGAAAAGGCTGCAGCCTGGTGGAAAGTGGAGGGGAGCTTGTCTCCTTGAAAGATTTCACAGACAATGATGGGTTAGTGATGGGCGGGGCTGCGCCTTGACCATGTCTGTTTGCTTATGAATACCTCCTGCCTTAGGTTTATCTAAACCTAACCCCCCGGGGTGTAACTCAGTCAGTGGTTGCTTGGGTTTGGTCCCCCAAAGCACATAAACCAGGCATGGTGTTACATGCCTGTAATTCCAGTATTCAGGAGGTGGACGCAGGAGGATAAAACTTTCAAGGTCATTTTTGGCTTCATACTGAGGTCAAGGCCAGCCTGGGCCACATGATCATGACCCTGTCTCAAACAACAACCAAAAAACCAAACTAACCTTCAAGTCAGGACCCTGAAGATGGAGTTGGGGGGTACCCCCTTAGCCCACTTCCCAGTGTGGCCATGCTGACTGAACATCCTTTGTCTGCTTGTCATCATTATGTGCCTCTCCACTGGCCTGATGAGGACAAATGGCCGCGTGTGTTGGTTAGCATTTGTCAACGTGACATAAGGTAGAGTCACTGGAAAGAGGGATCCTCACCCGAGGAATTTCCTCCATCAGACTGGCCTGTGGCCACGTCTGTGGAGCATTTTCTTAGCTGCTAATGAGGCTAGGAAGATCAAGTCCACTGTGGGTGGAGACATCCCACAGTGGACTTGGTTGGTCCAGATGCTTACCCTGAGTTCCTGCCCTGACTTCTCTCAAACATGGAATGCCATTTGGAACAAGGTCTCCCTGGAAGGTCCAGCTGTGAAGAACTAAGAGCTCACCACTGCAGACAAACAGGGAAGCATTCTGGGAAAGGGTCTGGCAGAAGCAAAGGCTTATGGGAGTAAGCCACTGACAGACCTTGGAGGACACTGCCAGCTTGGCCTTTTCTGATTTTGAGGAGCTAGAGAAGACCGAGAAGAATGCCTGACCCACTCGTTCATTATCTAGTCGAGAAGACATTTAGAGATGGACAATTATAAAATGTGGGGCTGTAGGTGCTCCATTACTTCTGGCTGTGTGGCCCTGGGGGAGTTCCATCACCTCTCTGTGCCCAGTCTCTCCTTTTGGACAGAGGATAATGATGTTTGTCTCACTGGGTGGGGGCAAGAGGTAAGGCAGATGAGGTGTTGATGGTGGGTCCAGATCCTGGCACTGCTGTATGCTCAGATCACGTTCTCTACGAGCTGCTCAGGGGTGGAGCTCAGGGAGTGATTAGTTCTGCCTGGCAAAGTTTTCATCAAAAAGATGACATCTAGGCTTTGAAGGTTGCATAGGAGTTTTTCATGGGGTAGTATATAACAACACCCTCGGTGGATGAAGGTGGGGTAGGATGGTGGGGACACAGTGAAGACCCCTGTGCTTGTACTTTTTCTTCAGGGGAGGGCGGGTGAGGGGAGCTGGGGGTAGAGTTGCTGAATAGGGAGGCAGGGTACCTTGGGGCACCTCCTCATAGCCTTGATGTATACGTGGGGAGGGGACAGCTGTTCTGCCCAGTGACTGCTGACGTCATAGCAGAAGCAGTGAATGGGATCTGGGGTGTGTATGTCAGGCTTCCTCAGTGAGAACAGTAATCCAGGCTCCAGGCTTTGGAAAGGGGCCCAGCAAACTGTAGGGCTTGGCTACTGGGAGCTGTTTTCCCCAGCCCGAGTCCCTCACTCTACAGTGTCCTGAGAACAAGCCTCCTCCTCCTGAGTCCACAGCCCAGGCTTCTGGACCCTCCCTACCCCTCTCCCCTTGCCTCACCATGTTCACTGTTCTCCTTCTGCCCCATCCTCCCTCTGGGAAGAGCTAGTCTCTGTTTGTCTCCATACCCAAGTGCAGACAGCACCTCTTTGGGGAAGCCCCTGGTGCCCTTGGGTGGGCTAAGTGCTCCCTTCTGGCCCCCATATAAGGCTGTGCCTCCTGTGTCAGATCCCACTATGTTGGCATCCTCTCCCGGCCACCGATCTGAGGTCTTGGAGGGCAGCAATGGGGTCTTGTGCCCTGTGGTGGCATCAGGGTGAGCCTCCATCTGTGCTGACAGAAATGGCTCTGTTCTGACAGGCTGTAGGAACTAGACCCTGTCACCTCTGTTCCATTCACTCATCTGTAAGATGGGTGACGATCCACATCTAGGCTGATTATGGTATGAAATGGACTATGGACAGGATCTGCAGGCACCTAGAACAGCAAGTGCTGGGAGGACCTTACTCTCCCTGCTCTCCACAATATGCCTTCCAGATTCACTTCCACCTTGAGGGACCAGAGCTCTTCTCTCCCCCACAGCACCCTGCCGCTGCCTTCTCCACCTTCAGAGCAGAGTTAATTAATACTTCCTTCAGCGCTCACATTTCCTGAACTTTTATTCTTAATTAGCACTTCCCTGAGCTGAGGAGTTACTCAGCCTAGATGCAGATCACTTGGCCTGGAGAAGCATGCGGGCTTCACCTTAAAGAAGCAGCCTCATGATATACAGGTCACGGTGAAAAAGAAGTACCCAGAAACTTTATTTTAAAAGTTGAGAGAAATGCTATCAAATACGTATCATAAAAATTGCGTTCCCCCTGCCCAAAGCCTTGTGTTACAGTGTGTTTGACTGGGTGCTGACTATTGTGGTAGTTTGAATGAGAATGTCCCTCATAGGCTTCAAGTATTCAGATATTTTGTCCCCAGTTGGTGGTGCTGTTTTGGGAGATCTTAGAAGGTGTGGCCATGCTGGAGGAAGTACGTCACTGGGGGCGGGCTTACGGAGTTCGACAAGCCTTGCAGGCTCCAGTTGCTCTCTCGCTGCTTCCTGTGCCCACTTGAAGATGTGACCCTCAGCTTCCTGCCACCATGCCTCCCGCCACAATGGACTCTAATTCCCTGGAACCGTCAATCATAAGCTCAAATAAACTCTTTCCTTTTATAAGTTCCCTTGGTTATGGTGGTTTTATCAAAGCAACAGAAAAATGACTAATACAACTACTCTTGGGAGTGAGAATTTTGAAAAGCAGACACAAATGTCCCTATTTCTCTTCATGTTGGGCAAGGCCAGTTTCATGGACATGTGTTTAGGACCCTTCTGGAACCCCCAGAAGGGGGCTTACAAAGAAGCATTATTAGACAGCAGATGGTGATTAATCCAGAGAACCGCTTCTGGCCAGCGTAGGGAATACAAGGCTGCAGACTGCTTATTCCTGAATAGGACACCTAGATCAAACCTCTGTCCCCTCAGGCTCAGGGATCATTGTGGAAAAAGGGGCGGAAAGACTAGGAGTCAGGAAATAGCTGACCACGAGGAAGCAGAGTGTCTCGGACAGTTGGTCAGTTACTCATATGAATTTATAGCAGTGGTGACAGAATGGACAAGTCCTATGTGAGCTCAAGTTAGAGGAAACCCAAGAATAGACATAGGGCAGTGGTAAGGTACCCCAACCTTACTTGAGGAACTTCTGGTAACTGATGTCTGCTGGGAAGGGGAGACTTAGTCTTGTTTAAGGACGAGACACTTGGTGGGGTGACCAGGCTCCAGTGGACACACTAACACCAAAGGGCATTTGGGAACAGAAATATGACCATATATATATACATATATACATACATATATACATACATATATATATATACATATATATATATATATATATATATATATATATATATATATATATATAGGAAATTTGGTGGGGGTTAGTCTTAATCCCTCATGACCCTTCCTTGCCTTTGACCCAGAAAAATGTAAAAATGCGTGTTTGTGTGTGTGTGTGTGTGTGGTGTGTTTGTGTATGTTTTGCACACATGGCCGAAAACAGCAAATATTGATTGGAAGCAATGACTATATGAAAACCATCCATTTTCAAACAGTAGATGGGATTACATTGATAAACCTGTGCTTGAGTGTCTGCTATTCTAGGTCAGCAGAAGTCAGAAAGGGCAAATTTCCTGATAAGACAAATCCTCTTGCTTTCTCTTCCCCGTTTCATGCTGGATAGACAATTTAAATGTCCTGTCCTGGAGCACAGCTTTAAGAGCATTCTGAAGGAGCTGCTTTTCAGAACAGTTCAGGTCCCTCTTGGCTGAAATGGATGCTTAAGAGCCAGGCTGTCTTTACCAAGCATTGGCGTAATATGGCATTGTGTAGTAGGAAATCCCAGCTCTGGGCTCACGGATGGAGGAGCTGGGTCCTGATTAAAGGAAGGTGTTGGCGTTTTGTGTCCACTTGTGTTAAAGAGGAGACAGGAAGTAAGGGAGGACTGGGGATAAAAGAGAGAAATGGGGAAAAAAAGGAACAGCTGACTTTCACTTTCTGGGTTGAAGATAGGTGCCCGGAGTTCTGAGAGCTGAGCAGTGGGGACGCAGGCTGGGCAGTGGGGACACAGATGGACCAATAAGCCTGCAGGTTTGGTGTCCCAGCTCAGATGCCTGCGCACACTGCTCTCTCCGTGATGCTCAGCTCTGGCAAAGCTACCTTGACTTGTCAGAAGGGAAAAAAGGAAGTGTGGAGTGAGTTCTCTGTGACCTGGGCACAGATCTTGGGTGCACAGTACAGTGGGCTTTGCAAACGCCAGGCTCCACGCTGCTCTCCCTCAGGGTGCAATGTGATGGGTCAAGGCTCTAGCGATGATGGGGCCCCCTCGACTGGAGGACCTCTCAATCCCAAATGACAAGATTTCTTCCTACTGGAGGACCCTGGCTCTGGTCTGCAGGGGGTCATGGGGGGGTTGTGGGGGGTGAGGAGTGGCACTGGCTGGGCTTTGTCCTCTGTAGCTGAAGGCCTCAGTGGCTGCACAGAGCAGTGTCACAGGTCACAGGCCAGCGTGGTCCCAGCAGCCCTAGGCTTCTGTATCTGATGGAACACCTTTCCCTTGAAGGCTGCAATGGCTGGGAATTCCTGGAGCATCTTACACAAGGTCACAAATCAACGTCTCAGCTACAGTCACCAAGGAGAGGCTGGACTGTCCCCTTCCTGGCTGTTACTATCTTCATTTCCAAGTAACCTCTAGAGAGGATCCCATTGGACAGGCCCCAGGGTGGTGGGCCTGTGACCCTAAGTCTATTGTCCTCTGGTTATTGGGTTTCACACAGCTACAGAGCAGCTCTGTGCTTTACCTCACCCTCTGACTCCTGAATCCCTGGGTCCTTGTGATGAATCGGCCTCTCTGAGGCATGAAGCTCTCTCCTGCTCTAGTTAAAGGAGACAGGAGTACAGCATCTCTTGGGAGCATGGAGTCTCTTGGGAACAGACTTGGAGCCTGGGATGGGGTGGGGGATATGCTAAAAGGGACTCTTCTTGTAGCAGGAAAATTGCACCAAAATGAGAATGAGGATCTACACAAAGAATGAAAATCACTGCAAATTGCAAGTGCATGGATAAATATGAAAAATACCTTTTCTTTATTTAATCTCTTTAGATGATAATTGACTCATTATAAAGCAAAAGGACTGACAAGGTAAGACGCAGAGGCAGAATACAGCAGAAGAACTGCACAGAAGCCCAGGAGGGAGAATAGAGAGGATGCTGCTGTCAGGTTCTCTTGCTAAACGTGTAATTATGTGATGAGGTTCAGCTGCTTCTTGAACCTCTGGTTCATTGGTGAAGTCTGATGCTTCAAGCCTTGGCACGTGTGTACTCCATGATATTTCATACCTGTGCTTGGGCAAGTCATTGGGAGAAGTGTGTGTGTGTGTGTGTGTGTGTGTGTGTGTGTGTGTGTGAGAGAGAGAGAGAGAGAGAGAGAGAGAGAGAGAGAGAGAGAGAGAGAGAGACAGACAGACAGAAAGAGAGAGACAGAGAGAGAGACAGAGAGAGAGAGACAGAGAGAGAGACAGAGAGAGAGAGAGACAGAGAGAGAGAGAGACACAGAGAGAGATAACCTGGCCCCTGTGGTGTTTCAACAGATGAACAGGAGTTCATCCGCAAGCTAAAGCGGGGAAAAGCATCTTTGAGACAAAATGTGCAGCGTTCTGTCCACGGATGGAGCAGAAACAACAGGGCAGAGGCGGTAGGAGGAGGGGGGGGGAGAGGAGAGGTGGGCCAGGCCAGAGCTACAGACACCTGAGTGCCAGTGCAGCGCCCTGGGCTTGTCCTTGGTGTTTATACTCGGCTGTTTCCCTGCCCTATTGACAGGAAGTGTTGGTTCAGTGTGAACTTTTGGAGGGCGCTATTTCCAGGCATTTCTGAAATTGGGCTTCTGTGTGCAGTATTCCCGAGGACCAGTTTCTAGACAAATTTATCAGCAGTGGGTCTACACTATGGAAAATGGAGGGGTCCCTTTGAGTCCTTCAGACAATCAGTAAAAGCAGCATATGTAATAAGAGACTTAAATCTTACTATGGTAAGAACCACATTAAATATAAATGAGCTAATCACTCCAATTAAAGGATAGAGATGGTCATATTGGGTAAACAGGAAAGATTTAACTGTGCTGCCTATAAAAATATACTTTAAATATGAAAAATAAGGACCAGTGAGATGGCTTAGCAGATGAAGGAGACTGCCACTAAGCATGACAATCTGAGTTTGATCCCTGAAACCCACAGGGTGGAAGGAGATAACTGACTACTAAAAGTTGTCCTCTGACCTGTACACATGTACAGTGGTGTGTGCCCTTCCCTTACATGCACACAAAATAAACATTGTAAGGTGTAATAAAAATATATTAAAATAAACAACTTAAAGGGGACAGTTGGGTTGCTTCCAGCTCTTTGCTATGGTGAAGAGAGCTGCAATAAACATGGTTGTGCACGTATCTCTGTAATAGGCTGAGTCTTGTGGGCATATACCCAGCAGGGGTATGACCAGGTCAGATGTTAGGTTCATTTTGAGTCTTTTAAGAGTTCTCCACACTGCCTTCCATGGGGGTTACATCCACTGGTAGTGGATAAGTGTTCCCCTTTCCCCATAATCTCTCCAGCATTGTTTTCTGGATCATAGCCAGTCTTTCCAGGGTAAGATGAAATCTTAAAGTGGTTTTAATTTGCATTTTCTTAATTATTAGAGACGTTGAACACTTTTTGAGATGTTTCTCAGCCATCTTTATTTCTTCATTTGTGAAGTCTCTGTTCAGCTCTTTATTCCATTTTTTGATTGGGTCATTTGTTTTCTTGCTCCTTTGTTTTTTGAGTAATTTATATACTTTGGATGTTAATGCTCTGTCAGATGTATCACTGGTGAAGGTTTCCTCCCACCTGTGGGTTTTCTCTTCACTTCTTTAATTGTTTCTTTCGTTGTACAGAAACTTTTGAGTTTAATAAGGTCCCACCTGTCACTTGTTGACCTTATTTCCTGCACAGCTGCTGTTTGATTTAGAAAGTCTTTTCCTACACCTATGTCTTGTAGGTTACTGCCAGTTTTCTTCTATCATTTTCAGAGTTTTGGGTTTTACATTGAAGTCTTTGATACATTTGGAATTAATTTTTGTACAGGGTGAAAGGTAGTCATTTAGTTTTATTCTTCTACAAGTGGTGATCCAGTTTTGCCAACACCATTTGCTGAAGATGCTGTCTTTCCTGGCCCCTTTGTCAAATATGAGGTGGCTGAAATTGCATGTGCTAAAGTTTAGATCTTCAATTTTGTTCGATTAATCTATGGATCTGTTTTTGGACCAATACCAGGCTGTTTTTATGACTATGGCCCTGTAATATAGTTTGAAGTCTGGTACAGCAATCCCCCCTGCATTGCTCTTTTTGCTCAGGGTTGCTTTGGCTATTCCTGGTCTTTTATTTTTCCATTTGAACTTTAGGATTTTTTTCTAGATTGAATCTGTATATTACTTTGGGTAGGATGGTCATTTTTACTATATTAATAGCATGGGAGATCCTTCATTCTTCTGGGTGTCTTCTTCAATCTCCTTCAAGGATTTAAAATTTCCATTGTAGAGATTTTTAGAGTCTTTTGTCAGGTTTGCTCTGAGATATTTTATTTTTTGAGGCTATTGTGAATGGGAAGGTCTCCTTGTATTCCTTCTCTAATTGCTTGTTATTGGTATAAAGAAAGGCTACTGATTTTTTAAGGTTAGTTTTATACCCCACCAGTTTACTGAAACTGTTAATCATTTCTAGGAGTTTTCTGGTGGAGTTTTTGGCTTTCCTTAGGTAAAATATCATGTCATCTGCAGAAAGAGATAGTTTGACTTCCTCTTTTCCAATTAGTACTCCTTTAATTTCCTTTTCTTGTCTTACTGCTCTAGCAAGCATTTCAAGCACTGTATTGAAAAAGAGTAGAAATAGCAGGCAGGGTTCCTGACTTTAGGGGGAATGCTTCTAATTTTTCCCAATTTAGAATGATGTTGGCTGTGGGTTTGTTGTATATGGCTTTAATTTTGTTGAGGAGTGTTGCCTCCAGTCCAATTCCCTCTAGGACTTTAAATATGAAGCCATGTTGAATTTTGTCAAAGGCCTTCTTCACATCAATTGAGATGAGCTGGTAGTAACCCAAGTGTCCCTCAACTGATAAGTGGATAAAGACAATGTGGTCCATCTACACAATGGGATTCTAGGCAGCAGTAAAGAAAGACATCATGAAATTTGTAGGTAAATGGACGGAACTAGAAGCTGTAATGCTAAGTGAAGTAACACAGCCCCAGAAAACCAAATGATGTATGGTGTCCCTCATTTGTGGATCCTAGCACCAAATCCTTATTTGTAAGGCAAACTGAGTAATTTTTCTTTTCCTTTCTTTTTTAGCAAACACAGTACCTGATGTTACTATAAAAAAGTACATTAGGGGCTGGAGAGATGGCCTAGTGGTTAAGAGCGCTGACTGCTCTTGCAGAGGACCCGGGTTCAATCCCCAGCACCCACATGGAGGCTGAGAACCGCCTTTAACTCCAGTTCCAGGGGAATCCGACTCCCTCTTCTGACCTCCTTGGCATTGCACGACATGGGTGCACAAACCTACATGCAGACAGTACATTCATACATGTACAAGAATAAATAAAATTTAAAAAGTGTCCTTAAAAATTAAAAAAAGTACATTAAACATATATCAACTTGCTATGTAAAGTAGGAATGTTAAGTAATATTTGTTTTTACCTGCATATAACTCTACTTTTAAAATGTGAATCCCTAAACATGTTTTGGAATTAACCTATTGGTTATTTTCTGATGCCATAATTTTGGTATATGTGTGGCATGTATATATGCATTTTTTAGAGCAATACAAATTGGAGGGAACAACGACAACAACAAAAAATACAAAAAACAACAAAGAACTGACTGAAACAGTAAACTGTCCCAAACAGTAAACTTCTGCATCAAAAAATTTTTTTAAAAAAGACTAAGAAAAAGATGCAAGGCATGTATGGCAGAATGTATGAGCTCTGGTGGGGTGGAGGCATAGAAGGGGGACTGGGTCTAAAGTTGACTAAGAAATATTGTTTGAAAACCACAAAACTTCGATAAAAAAAGGAGTTGAAAAGATATGTTTTGAGAACACTAGCCAAAATAAAGTTAGAATGGTTATGTTAACTTCAGAAAAGTAGATTTTAAAGCATAGACTATAACTAGGGATAAAGATATTTCATGATGATAAAGTAGTCAGTTCATCAAGAAGACTTAAGAGGGGGCTGGAGAGATGGCTCAGCAATTAAGCGTGTTAACTGCTCTTGTAGAGGGATTGGGTTTGATACACAGCATACATGTCAGGCAGTTTACAACCACGTGTAAGTTCAGCTCCAGAGGATTAGACCTCTTCCTCTGGCCTTTGTGCCCCTGCTCCCTGCCAGGTATACACATGAACAAAACTAAATCTTTTTTTCTTTTTTGGTCTTTTCGAGACAGGGTCTCCCTGTAGCCCCAGCTGTCCTGGAACTCACTCTGTAGACCAGGCTGGCCTTGAACTCACAAAGATCTGCCTGCCTCTGCTTCCCAAGTGCTAGAATTAAAGGTGTGTGCCACCACGCCTGGCAAACAAAACTAAATCTTAACAAATAAAATATAAGAATCCTTAGCTTTTATGTCCCTAATTATAGGGTTTCATATCCTGTGAAGCAAAACCAAATAGAACTCTAAGAAGCAGATCAATCCGCAGTGACGGCTGGAGATGTCATAAGCCCTCTACCCCTTCCAGTAATTGATAGACCAAGTAGAGATTTTGGAAGACTACAGAAGGCTTGAAGGACACTATTAATCAGGTTGCTCTGACTGATACTCATACAATACATAGCTCAACAACAGATCAGACATTATTCTCTGGTGCACATTAGACATTTGCCAAAGCAGGATTTATTTGGGGCCAGAACAGAGTTTTAACAGGTTTAAAAGGATTTAGGTTTTTGCAAATAAATAAATAAATAAATACATCAATAAATAAATCCATTCTCACAATGGAATTAATAGTAAAATATGTAAATTTGCTGGGAAGCTCAGCAAATGCTTAGAAACTAAAAATATATTTCTAAGTTACATGTAAGTCAATACAATTTAAAGGAAAAG
Source organism: Rhizomys pruinosus (assembly GCA_009823505.1). Taxonomy (NCBI): domain Eukaryota; kingdom Metazoa; phylum Chordata; class Mammalia; order Rodentia; family Spalacidae; genus Rhizomys; species Rhizomys pruinosus. The sequence goes on along the minus strand of VZQC01006111.1, from coordinate 251,350 downwards.
AGGAAAGTCCTTTGTATTGAATATAATCAAAGGCACAGCATATCGATTTGGGGGATGTTTCTAAAGCATTGCTTATAAGAAGATTTGTAGCACTGGAATCCCGAATTAAAAAGGTTAAAGATCTCAAGCCCATGGCTAGAGCTGCAGGCTTCGGAAACCAAACTAGAGCAGATTCCGTTTAAGATAAGGTAAAGACAGGAAGTCATGGAGACAGAAAGTCACAGAGACCAGGTAGAGACCAGGGAACTCACCATCCTGACTTCCAGGACTGTGTGGGCCGGTAGCCAACACTGTTTGCCTCTAGAGCATATCTGTTGCTAGGCGGCCATCTTGATTCTATACTCTGGATGCAGCCAGATCAGAGAAACTGGAAGACAAAAAATGGGGAGAAAACCCAGGTTCTGGAGAGAGCACAGGGTCCCTCTGGACATGGCATGGTTCTGAAATGAAAGCTTCCAGTGGGTTTTGCAGTGACTGCCCCTGGTACTGACCCACGGACCGGGGTCCTTCCTCTCGGGAGGAGCAACCAGGTGGAGTGAGGAGCCGCTTTTCCAGCGTGGTCCTGGGAAGCTTTTGGAACCCTTGACTTTTGACAGGAGCAAGTGACAGCAGCAGACAGCTGGGGGTGCAGCAGGTGGGGTCCTTCAGCAGCAGAGCTTTGTGCAGGCCTGAGGGACTGAGTCCCTTGGCCTTAGAGTGACAAGAGTAACAGCTGTTGTGCCCGCATAGGAAGCTGGGATTCATGGCCCTCGGCAGTGGCCAGTGTTGATACTATAGCTCTGGGCTTAGCCTAGGTGTTCACTCTGTTGCTGTCATTGTCACCACTGCTGTGGTGGTCTCCACTACCGCTGTTGGAAATGACACTGCCACGGAGCCGTTGTCAGCGTGCTTGCGGCTGCACCTCTCCTCTGCTCCCTTGTTTTGCCTCCATGTTTGTATTGACTCTGCTCTGTCACTAGAGATCAGTAGAGGTTGGCTCCGTCATTGCTGCTGTTGAGGCCCGCAGCTCTGTGACCCAGCCTCTTTGATGGCCCCGCCTCTTTAATGGCCCTTGCTGATTTTCCTGTGGGCCCTCCTCTTCCTTGGCCCCCCCGTTGCCCCGCCTCCCTTGTGGCTCCGCCCCCTCAGCTCTACTGCTCCGGTGGCCATTTTTCTGCTTGTTCCCATGTAGCCTACTCTCCTGAATTAGTCACTTTTCTGTTGCTGTGATAAAAACACCATGACCAAGAGAAGTTCTGTGGGGAGGCAAGGTGTCAGGAGGTGGCTGGAGCTGGAGCAGAAAGCAGAGGCTCCCATCTGCAAGCAGGCTCTGGAAGCAGAGAGTGACTAGAGATCCCACAAGACTTAAGAACTCTCTAAGCCCTTCCTCTAGCAAGGTTGTATCTTCTAAGACCTCCGGAAACAGTGCCATCAACAGGAGACAAAAGGTCTGAACACTTGAGCCTTTGGGGAACATTCTCCTCCAAACCACCTCATTTACTAAATACAAGCAGAACAGACCCCCTGGAGAGAAGCCCCTTACTGGGTTTATGCTATGGCCGCTTCCGGAAAGAGACCACACAGGAGAGGTCTCCTGGCTGGCTCACAAAGCGAGGACTGCGTTTACAGCCAGAGAAGGGGTGCTGGCGCCAATACCTGGGGAAAGAAAGTGCTTCACCTCTAGTCTGGGTAGAAAGGTTGTGTGAGTCCAGCCCAAGCTGCTTGAAACATGTGATGGGGGCTTCTTCTGCATGAGCCGGACTTGGACGTTAGCCGCAAGAAGCGACAGTTGTTTCATTGCTTCCTCAAAGCGTCTGTAGTGGCTTCAGAGGCGCCCCGGGTGACCCAAGGGGGGGGCTGGCCGCCCAGCTGATCATTCTTGGCTGGCAGCCAGGGTACCTGGGAAGAGTCTGCCAGCTGTCAATTAAGGAATCAAATCACCCTTCTCTACCCCCTTCCTCTTCCAACACTTTTGCTTATTTACAGAAATCAAGTTCTAATAATAAATTATTAACCTGGATATTGACTTTAAGTGCTTAGAAGTGCTCAGTATTTACCCAGAACCCCAGGGGAGAGGTGGGTTCCCACCCCCCCCCCCAATCCAACCACTTTTTCCCTTTTCTTTGGTTTGATTGGGATTTCTATCATCTTCATGGGAAGATTCCAAATGTTTGTTCACGGGGAATTTATCTTTGCAGAGAGAGACTGAGGACAGGCTCCAAGCTTCCATTATTGCTTCCCTCCACACTAGTAAACAAACCTTCAGGTTATAATACGCTCTTTACGGAACTGATTGCCGAGGTCTCTGGCTCTGATCTAGAAGCTGGGCAGAAACTTCTCTCCCTGTGAGTTTCCTCCCTGACCATGACACCCCAGCTCAGTGCTTTGTCCCTTGGGTGTTAGGCAATAAAGCTGGATGTGGTAAAGCTCTGTGGAATGTTTACCATCAGCCCTGAGCCAGTCCCTACCCTAAACAAAGTTCAGGACCTTCAGGCTGGATAAATCAGAGACTGAGGGATGTTATGTGATTGTTGGAGGAGAATTTTAATAGTGGAAAAGGCCAGGTTTAGAGATATACAAGTCTTTGCAAAGCAATAATTGGGAAGCCTGCTCTTGAGGTGATGAGTGGCTGGGAACCACACAGTGTGTGCTCAGGGAAGGGGTTCTTAGTTGCACGTGTCTTAAAAGTTCACCTGGTGTCCCAAGAAGTGGCTCTNGGGGTGGGGGGGGAGGGAAAGGGAAATAAGCCTGAACTGAATTGGAAAAAATGTATGAAATGCACAAAGTATCAATAAAAACTAATTTAAAAAAAATAAAGAAAAAAAATAAAAAAGAAGAACTCTCTAAGCCCTTCCTCTAGCAAGGTTGTATCTTCTAAGACCTCCGGAAACAGTGCCATCAACAGGAGACAAAAGATCTGAACACTTGAGCCTTTGGGGAACATTCTCCTCCAAACCACCTCATTTACTAAATACAAGCAGAACAGACCCCCTGGAGAGAAGCCCCTTACTGGGTTTATGCTATGGCCGCTTCCGGAAAGAGACCACACAGGAGAGGTCTCCTGGCTGGCTCACAAAGCGAGGACTGCGTTTACAGCCAGAGAAGGGGTGCTGGCGCCAATACCTGGGGAAAGAAAGTGCTTCACCTCTAGTCTGGGTAGAAAGGTTGTGTGAGTCCAGCCCAAGCTGCTTGAAACATGTGATGGGGGCTTCTTCTGCATGAGCCGGACTTGGACGTTAGCCGCAAGAAGCGACAGTTGTTTCATTGCTTCCTCAAAGCGTCTGTAGTGGCTTCAGAGGCGCCCCGGGTGACCCAAGGGGGGGGGGGCTGGCCGCCCAGCTGATCATTCTTGGTACCTGGGAAGAGTCTGCCAGCTGTCAATTAAGGAATCAAATCACCCTTCTCTACCCCCTTCCTCTCCCAACACTTTTGCTTATTTACAGAAATCAAGTTCTAATAATAAATTATTAACCTGGATATTGACTTTAAGTGCTTAGAAGTGCTCAGTATTTACCCAGAACCCCAGGGGAGAGGTGGGTTCCCGCCCCCCCCATCCAACCACTTTTTCCCTTTTCTTTGGTTTGATTGGGATTTCTATCATCTTCATGGGAAGATTCCAAATGTTTGTTCACGGGGAATTTATCTTTGCAGAGAGAGACTGAGGACAGGCTCCAAGCTTCCATTATTGCTTCCCTCCACACTAGTAAACAAACCTTCAGGTTATAATACGCTCTTTACGGAACTGATTGCCGAGGTCTCTGGCTCTGAGCTAGAAGCTGGGCAAACTTCTCTCCCTGTGAGTTTCCTCCCTGACCATGACACCCCAGCTCAGTGCTTTGTCCCTTGGGTGTCAGGCAATAAAGCTGGATGTGGTAAAGCTCTGTGGAATGTTTACCATCAGCCCTGAGCCAGTCCCTACCCTAAACAAAGTTCAGGACCTTCAGGCTGGATAAATCAGAGACTGAGGGATGTTATGTGATTGTTGGAGGAGAATTTTAATAGTGGAAAAGGCCAGGTTTAGAGATATACAAGTCTTTGCAAAGCAATAATTGGGAAGCCTGCTCTTGAGGTGATGAGTGGCTGGGAACCACACAGTGTGTGCTCAGGGAAGGAGTTCTTAGTTGCACATGTCTTAAAAGTTCACCTGGTGTCCCAAGAAGTGGCTCTCCAGGAGAAGTGTCCCCTCCTGTATGAGGGACACAGGCTCTGGGGACCATGAGGAAGAACTTCATAGAGGGAGATGCTCTTAGCTTCTCTGAGCCTCAGTTTCCCCTCTTGTATAATCCTACCTTGGAGAGGGTCTGGATAAATGACAAAGTGTGTGAAACAATTGGCACACGGGACAACCAAGGACATTGGTGATGGCAGTGGTGGCTATTTGTAGGGGGGCGGGGCCCTCTTTGTCTCTTTACTTCTGTACTCCTCAAGCCTACCCTGGTCTGGCATACGGTAGATGCCTATAGATGCCGCCACACAGCTGACTGGGACTGTGTCTTGCTGGCTGAGGGCCACACCACAGCACATTCCCTCCCAGCATCTCTAGGGAGCTCATTGCTCCTGCAATTCTGAGAAGCTTGTTTTTCCTAACTGAAACTCTTTGTTAACTGATAACCTTTTGGTTAACTGACTTGGCCTTGGTCTGGTGTAACTATGGTGATCTGATATAGCTATGATTATTGGCTTTGCCCTGGTATGATGTAATTGTGGCTTTGAGCTTTATAAATACTTCCTTGTTTTTCCTTGGGGTCAAGAGTCCTTTTGGGCATTAGCCCCCTCTTGACTACCAGTTAATTATTAAAGGACTCTTTATTTGACTATCACCATGTGACATTCTCCTGTGCCTTGTTCTCAGTATTGCATTATTCACCGCCCACAAAACACATTTAAATGAAACAAACGGATGTGTAACCCAAAGACCTTTATATTAAAAACCATCACCACCACTCATTTATATCAACAAATGTAAAAGAAAAGATTGTTGGAGTTGTAATGAGTAACTAGGATATTAAAAAAAAATCTCACCAACAATGGCATATGAATAAAAATACCTAGGAATGAAAATGGTGAAAGACTTGAGTCTGATGATGAAACTCCTCAGCAGTAACAGGAGGTGGCTTCTTCAGCCACACAGCAGCATGGCTAAAATTAGGCAAATAATTCTGAGTGGATGGAGGCATGAAAGTGCACACGTATGCAGATGATGTGAGTTTGTTCAGACTGGATGTTAGGAGATGCAAACTAGTGCAGAGTGACAGAGGGCAAGCCAGGGCCTGCTGGACATGGAGAGCAGGAGGCAGGGGCGGGAGAGAAGGCAGCCACTGCTGTGAGGGCTGCACTATCTTGATCTTGGGGATACGCTCATGGGTTGACGTGGAGTGTCTCCCACAGACTCCTGTGATTGGACTCTTGGTCCCCAGCTGGTGGCGCCATTTGGAAAGTTGTAGACGGTGAGCCTCCAGGAGGACGTACATCATGGGGGTGGGCCTTGAGACATTACAGCACCAGCTGACTTCTTGGTCTCTCTCTGCTTCCTGCTCTGGTCACCACCATGCAGTCCCTGCCTGCTGCCGTATCTTCTCCACCATGATGGACCGTTTCCCCTGGAACTGTGAGCCCAGCTACACCCTCACTCTCCTCTTTAAGTAGGTACGATTGATTGCATTTCAATCCTACCTTAACACAAAGAAAGCATCTCTTCTCCCTGCTCCAATGTCTACTTCTGGGTGAAACACTGCAAACAACCAGAAAATGAACCCCAGTTCACTGTCTTAGGTGGATCCCTTTATCAGTCCCCTGCCCCTGGAGTCTCAGGGGTAGACACTCCTGTTTCTGCTTTTTAAAGATGGAGAATTAGGCTCAACAGCCACCCAAGGCCACCCCAGTAGGAAGAGAGATTCAGACCCAATTCTGTGATTCTAAAGCCCACATTCCACAAAAGAGCATACATTATTCATATTCCAAATTCTCTTCCTTTTACAAGAATGGGATCATGCACATCTCCCCACCTCCCTCCAGCCCTCATCCCCCACCCCCAAACCCATACTCCTGCTTAACTTTCTCTCCCACTCTTCCTCACAGTCCCCTTTCTTCCACTGGCTGGCTGGGCTTCTGTTGCTATAGGCACCATTTAGGGAGTTCTCTGTAAATGGATACTTAGGTTGTTTGGAGTTTTTGCTAGCAAAACAATGTTTTGATAAGCCTACCTGAATATTCATCCCAGTCATTGGGACTGATTTTTAATGACACATGCTACATACAGCCTCTCTGGTAGTTTTATGTCCAAGAATTCAGATGAAGCAAAAATAACTTGCCACCTCCAAGCTCAGATCCCTTCCATAGAACACAGTTATCAGTGTGGCATGTGAGTCTTAGCCTTTAATGTGCATGCATGTATGCAAACACATACGTGGGGCTGGGTTTGGCTTGTGTGCTTTTATTTTTTTATTTTTATTTTTATTTTTTTGTCTTTTCGAGACAGGGTCTCCCTGTAGCCCCAGCTGTCCTGGAACTCACTCTGTAGACCAGGCTGGCCTTGAACTCACAAAAATGATACTATATTGTCTTGTACCTCTCTTTAAAAAAATCTTAAAAATTTTCCAGACTGGCTTTTATTTCCCAGGCTGGCATCAAACTCACTATGTAGTGAAGGATGGTCTCAAACTCCTAATCTTCCTGTCTCTACCTTCTAAGTGCTGGGATTTCAGGTAAGTGTCATCACACTGGTTTACACCTGGCACATTATTTAAAATCACTGAAGTCTTTCAGACAATATACAGAACCACTGCATTCTTGTTCACAGGCCTGGGACATGTTCAGTTCTCTCTCTCTCTGTCTCTCTCTCTCTCTCTGTCTCTCTCTCTCTCTCCTTCCTTTTCCTCTTCCTCTTTCTTCTATTAAAGGATACTAAGATTGTTTCCATTTCTCTCTCTCTATTGAACTCTTGCATTAAGATCCTTGTGCATGCCCTGGGTGCACCGCAGTGTTTTCTCACAGCTTTTCCTGGAATTGGAACTGCTGGGTTGAAGGGTTTTCAGACTGGGTCCTGTGAGTAGCGGAAGAAGGCTGGAAACAGACATGGGCTGGGAGCCTGGACCAAACAAAAAGCCTTCACGAGGCAAGACAGGAAGGGAGTTTACCCAAGCTTTGCTGTGTGTGGCCATGTCCTTGCACAGCTCCTGATGGTACAGAGCTAGTGGCCATGCAGAAGAGTCCTGCGGGTCACCAGTTGGCCCAGATGCACACACTGTTTGGCTTTCTTCCTCTTCCCCTTGTACTGACCAATCGAGTCCAATTCAGACTGCTCTCCAGCTCTCCTGGGCAACAGGTTAGTGTGCATCAGACACAGTCCCATGGCACTAGTTGATTAGGGCTGTGTCAGTGGTGCGTGTGGGATGTCCTGGGGGAGGCCCTGGACGGGTCCTGGAAGAGGTTCAGCTGGGGCTGAGTCTTAGAGGACTTGTAGAGATTAACAAGATGGAACAGGATTTGGGAGTAAGTGCCAGGGATCCAGGGTGCCAATGCTTCCTTTTCTTTTGAAGAAAAAAAGAATCCAGGGCTGCAGAGATGGCTCAGTGATTAAGAGCACTTGCTGCTTTGTCAGAAGAACAGAATTCAGATCCTAGCACCCACAAGGCAGCTTAGAAACACCTGTAACTCCAGCTTCAAGGCATCTGAAGCCCCCTTCTGGCCTCTGTGAGCACCTGCACACACATGGATCACATACACACACACACACACACATGCATGAAATAAATCTTTAAAAACTTTTTTATTATTTATATTTTATGTGTATGAGTGTATTGCCTGCATGTGTGTTAAATGCACCCATGTTATGCAATGCCCGAGGAGGTCAGAAAGGGGGTGTCAGATCCTCTGGGACTGGAGTTACAGATGGCTATTAGTTACCATGTGGGTGCTGAGAATCAGAGTCCTCTGCAAGAGCAACCAGTGCTCTTAACTGAGCCATCTCTCCAGCCCCTAAAATAAATAAAATAAATCTTTATTTTTTTTAATTTTATTTGCTTTTTTATGTATATGAATGTACTGTCTGCATGTAGGTTTGTGCACCCATGTCGTGCAATGCCGCAGAGGTCAGAAGAGGGTCTTGGATTCCCCTGGAACAGGAGTCAAAGACAGTTCTCAGCTGCCATGTGGGTGCTGGGGATCAAACCCAGGTCCTCTGCAAGAGCAGTCGGCGCTCTTAACCACTAGGCCATCTCTCTAGCCCCAAAATAAATCTTTAAAAAATATTCACCTCCCTTTTTCTAAGAAAGCAGTTTGTGACAAACCCCTAAAGTCTCATTTGATTCTGGAAACTCAGTTCATTGTTGTTCCCTCCCTCACCCAGCTCAAGGATAGGTCATGACCCAGGCTCGGCCAATCAGAATTACTCTATAAACATTCTAAGTCACAGGGATTGGTCTGGACAAGCTGCTGAAGAAAATGGAAACCTTTGGCTTTGGGACCTTGGGCCAGAAATCAGCTGTTTGGGGTCACCTGCTCTGCCCTGTAGGGAGAAGGAGACAGAAGCAGCCAAGGGGGGCGGTGGGTGGAGGAGTTCCTCGGAGGGCTGTGTGAATGCCCTTCCTGCAGCTCTTCTGTGTCCAGCATGCCTGCCCCTCCCCAGCCTGGGGGGACATAGGGATGGCAGGAAGTGACCCTGCTCCACTCCCCATGCCCAAAGCAGACCTGACCTCAGACTTCAGAGCAAGGCAGCTTGTTCCACACACACACAGCAGGGTCCCCTACCCCAAACTAGATGGGCTAGACTTGGGACACTTCACAAATGGTAGTCTGGATTAGCTGAAGGACCAGGCTTGAGTGTCTTCTATGTCCTGAGCAAGTAGTGCTCATTTGTTACAGACACTAAGCAAGCTAGGTCTCCTGCTGAAAGGAGCAGGATGTCCCTGCTGGCAGCTGCCACTGTCCTCCTAGGCCATTCATCAGGAACCTGGCGTTTGGACTTCGTTGGATCACAGTGGTAGGAGGGTGGTGGCATACTCACTGATGAGCCTGGCGCTGATGTTGCCTGTCTTACCTTTCTCTCTCCAGACCATCTGTGTCTTATTTTCTTCCGTCTGAGGCCCGGTCTCCAAGGCTGCCTGGGCCTGTGGTGTGGGTGGCTGTGGGACGCTGGCTCTGGGCTGGCTTTTCCTTCTCTGGTGTTTATGTAGCAACACAGTCTGGGAAGGCATGAGGTGGGTCCTGAACCGTGCTGGCTGAGGTGTCAACTTGAATTCGTCTCCTCCCCGGGCCCTTGGGAATCCAAAGAGGGTATCTACAGTTTACTGCTGAGCTGTCCTGTTTGCTCAGCTTCTGGCCTGCACAGGCGGGGCCCTTCCAGGGTTCCCCTGCACCGTCGCTGCAGTCCTTTGACCACTGTCCCCTCTCCTTCAGACCTCTGACCTCCCTGTGCCAGCTTTCCATTCTCAGTCATGTGGTCTGGTCCAGGGTCTGTGTTATGTGGCCCTGTCATAGGTCCACACTGCATTCTGAAGGCCCGTGACTGGTTGGATCAGGCCTGTCCTTGTACCAGCTTGGTGAGATATGGAGTCACCTGCTCCAGCTCCAGGGAATACAGTTCTTCTTCCAGCCACTTAAAGAGCTTCTCTGCCTCCAGCTGGTGGAATGTGAGGAGGTAGAAGTGGGCATGGAGGGGCACGCTGCTCCTGGGAGCTGAGGCTGACAAGGGATATCACAGAAGGCCCAGCAGATGAGGAGAGCCCAGCCTGTGTTGACATCATCTGAACCACTGGGTCCAGCCACATCTTCTGCCCATCCTGTGAACTCTGTGCATTCCCACAGTGGAGAAGAAGACAGAGACAGGAGCAGGGCTTTGAACAGCTTACAAGTGTGATGCTAATCTGTTGTCAACTTGATAAGCTCTAGAATTGCTTTGGACATGGCTGGGGGATTACTGAGGTGGGAAGACCTGCCCACTGTGGGAGTCTCTGTTCCCCAGGCTGGGATCCTGGACTGTAGAAAAAGGAGAAAGCAAGCTGATCACAAGCACCCCTTGTTCCCTGCTTCCTGGCCACAGACGCAACAAGGCCAGCTGCCTCAGGACCCTGCAGCTGTGTGTGCCCCATCATGGTGGACTGTGATCTCCAACCGTGAGCCAGGATCAAACCTTCCTTCTATTCTATTTATTATTTTTATTTTATGTGTATGAGTATATTGCCTGCATGCATGTAAATTCACCTGTGCCATGCAGTGCCCATGGAGGACAGAGGAGGGGTGTCGTATTCCCCTGGAACTGGAGTTACGGGACAGTTGTTAGCTGCTATATGGATGTCAGGATTTGAACCTGGGTCTTCTGCAAGAGCAGCCAGTGCTCTTAACTGCTGAGCAATCTCTCCAGCCCCAAACCCTTTCTTCTTTAAGTTGCTTTTGTTAGGGTATTTTATCACAGAAAGAGAAAGTAACTAGGACAACTTTGGTAGGGAGGGGATACCACAGGGGACAGTTATGTGTCCCAGGGCAGGTGGCAAGGATCCATTACTCCTCTTGGCTTGGAGAGGGTGAGGAGAGTGAGGAGTCATCAGAACTTGAAGAGAAGGGCCTGCAGAGGGGGGCCTTGTAATGGAGAGAGGTGTGCAGAGGGGGCCTTCCCATAGAGTTCTGAGTAGTGACAGCTCCTGGTAGCCCCATTGGGGGAGCAGGGACTGATCCCTGGCCAGGCTGTCTACACACTTTCTCCATCCAGGGCTCTTTGGTGTTTCCTGGTTTGAGCCAGAGGAGCTCCGTGGGGTCCATCTGAGGAGCAGGCTGCAGGCTGGCCACAGAGCTAGAGCACAGCGGAAGGCACTCAGGGCTGACCCTCCACTCCCATCCCAGTCAGCCCTCCCCCCCCCAGCAGAAAGCACGGAGAGGGTGTTTCTCCTGATGTGCTGGGATGGCTGACAGGCCCCACCCCCTGTCTCGCCTGACTTGCCTCCTTGTTTCCTGGAGGAAACGCCCTCCCCCTCAGCTCTGCATCCCCCCTGTCAGTCCTCGCCCAAAGCTGAAGGGAGCACTCAGAGATCCTGGGCTCTCTCTTGAGTTCCACAGTTAAACTCCCTGGGAGTCTTTGGGTGAGCTGCCTAACCACTCTGAGCCTTGGTTTCTTTCTTCATAACCTGCCCTCCTCCCTCATCCTTAACTTTACTAAGATGTGTTAAGAAATTCCCTGACAGGGCTGGAGAGATGGCTCAGTGGTTAAGAGCACTGACTGCTCTTGCAGAGGACCAGGGTTCGATTCCCAGCACCCACATGGATGCGAAGAACCGTCTTTAACTCCGGTTCCAGGGGAATCCGACGCCCTCTTCTGACCTCCTCCTCGGCATTGCACGACATGGGTGCACCAAGCTACATGCAGACAGTACACTCATACACATTAAGAAAAAATAAAAGGAAATCCCTGGCTTACCTTGATCTCTAACCTGCTGTGTGTCCTTAGGGAGGTCTCTCACCTTCTCTGGGCTTCATTTTTCTCATCTGTAAACTAACAGGTATATATCCGGTGGTTTCCGAGACCCTGCCCCCCTCTGGTGAGTCTTTGATTTTCTGACTCTCAGTTGCTCAGCTCCACACACACAAGCCAGTGGCTGCATCTCGCCCAGAGGAGGGACTGCTCTGCGGCTTGGGAGGCCTGGCACGTCCACCTCCTGTTTAATGACGCTGGCAACTGTCTCTGCCTCCTCCATTTCCTGAGCAAACACACTCATTATCTAGAGTAATTCACTGGCTCTTGGATGTGTGGATTGGAAGCTTCCAGGCGGGCCCCACTTCAGCCTGCACACCCCAAGTAGCTCGTGTAGCCAGGTCTTCTGATAGGGTGGCGAAGCCATGCTCTGTCAGAGCACCAGCCCACCCTGGGACCTTGCAGTCCCTCTGACCTCTGTGGGCTGAGGCTGTGTGGAAAAGTGGTTAGAACAGAGACGCAGAACACAGCAGCCCGGGTTTGTCTCTGGGAGCCCAGCTTCCTTGTCTCTGAGATAGGACCCTGATTTTCCCAGCCCCGCCCCTTTCCAAAGGAAGGCAGGGCCATCCCCATCTCATGTGCCCAGGCCCCTCTCTCTTGGCCACTGCTATTTTGCTCTAACTTTGGATCTGACTAAAGCTGCTCACCCTGATTGCCAGCCAGCAGACCCCTGGAGGACTGAAATGGACCTCGTTCCTCGTGCTGGGCCCGCCCTACCTCTGTGCATGCGCCCCGCTCAGATGCTGATATTCAGTCAGCAAGGCCACAGTACTGAGGGGGTTGTGTCCCTTTCTGCCACATGAGGCCGCAGCAGAAAGGTGTCAGTGAGGAACACATGTCCCCTCCCCCCAAATGTGAGGGATTCCTACCTACTGGTGAAAGGTCAGCTAGCCCCTGGTATTTTGTGACATCAATTTTCAGTGTGATTTTCTTAGGCGGGGCTATGTGGGAGAGGCCTGCTTACCCACCCTGGGCAGCGTCTAGTAGAGCTTCAGGTGTTTCCTTGCATAACTTTCCTTGAGCCCCCCATCCTTTCACTTCCATCAGCCCGTGATCTTCCAAGCCTGACAGCCAAACCCCGCTCGTTTGCCACCCTATTTTCCCAGGTGTTGGCAGGGTTATCTTAGAGCATGTTCACAGGAGGCTCTGGAGCTGGGACCAGAAACAAACTATAGACTTCACGCCAGGGAGGGAAGGGTCTCAGCCAGCTTCTGACATCCCAGAACAGGACTGGCCAGCAGCTGTCTGACAATGAGAAGGGTCTGTAGCCCAGAGCAGGCACAGTGCTCTACCAGGCGAAGCAACCTTACCCTGGACTTGGCCTTGGGTTGAGTGAGCTGGGGACTTGTGGCTCACCCTGGATACTCTCCCCAGATCACATGCTCTTCCTGGGGTTAAATGCTTCCTCAACACGGTGGATGATAGCATATGACTACAGTTTCCTTTCTTGTGATGCACATGCCCTTTAAAGCATGATTTTTGTCAACTGTCCTATCATGGGATGGTGTCCATTCTCCTTACTGGGGGCAGGCCTGTGCTTGTTTCTACCACAGGATTTGGGGAACGAGGCCAGATTGGGGCTAGCAGCTTCTGCTTCTGCCTCCCCACTCCTGTCTCTTTGCAGCACTGCCTGAGGCAGCTCAGAGAGCAGAGGACATGGCTGCATCCTCTACAGGATGAGGGTCAATGTGTTCGAGACTACACTAAGCTCTGTAGGTCAGAGTCTCTATAAGATTAAAAAAAAGGATACATGCTTCTAGTATGTGGAAGCACAGAATGGACATCCCCATTCAGAAAAGGAGGAATGGAAGGGTACAAAGAAAGGGCTGGACCAGAGAAAGACCAAAACTCAGCAGGGAAACTATAAAATCCTGGAGCTGATGTCCAGTGTCCAGAGCATGTGGAGTCATGGTGTGAGGTCTAGCGGGTTTGGCAATCCTTTGCCCACAGCCCCACTGCCTACAGGAGCTGCTCTCTTGGCGGGCTCTACTGGATTCCAGCAACTGCTTTGGCACATGTTCTTTGTTCCTACGATGTCCATCATCTCAGGGTATTTTTTGTAATTTAGGCTTCATCCTTAAACTTCACACATAGCCCAATCAGGGGTTCCCTACTGGGAATGTCCTTGGTACACATTGCCTGGACTCAAAGGACTTTCCTGGAAATCTTGGTGCAAGCCTCTATGACCTAAAGATACTGTGACCTAAAGATACTTGTGTTCTGAGCGTCCACAAAAACCATCTGAATAACATGGATGATGCCAAATGCTGCCAAGAGTTCCCAGTAACCAGACCCCCCCCACCCCCGGACCATAACTGCATCAGACTCTGAAAACTTGCTGTGGGCCTGAACCTGGCACCCCCCCCCACTTGCCTAGGCAGCTACGTTCAAGCAGGGCACCCTCTTTAAAGGGAAATCATTCAACTCAGTTTTCTGTTTTACACCCTGGAGCCTTTCTTTGATGGGTTCCCTCAAGGTACTCTTCCCAGTATCCAAGTGCAAAGTGTTCAGATTCTCACGAATGGTGGTCATCTCTTTGGTAATTACAGCCACATTGTCCCCACTTGTTTAGTCCACAACTTTGTGGTGGGGTGAGGTTTGGTACTAGGGATTGAACAGAGGATGTCATACAATTAAGCAAGTGCTCTACCACATAGATATAGCCACAATCTTATCTTGATTTTTCACTTTGAGACAGGGTCTGAGCTGGGCTTGAACTCACTCTGTAGCCCAGGGAGGCCACTAAAGTTACAGACCTGAGCTAACATACCTGGCTTGGCCACAACTTTAAGCATGCTATTTTTCTAGTCGAACTGTGTGTTATTTAGATCTTGCTGCTGTGCTTTTCTTTTGCTTCTGATTCTTACTGTAAACCTGGCTGAAAGCAGCCAGCAGCAGCTATGTCTCGGAATGAATGTTATGCTCTCTTGAAATGTCCTCTACCAAATTCATTAGTCTATGAATTTTTTTTTGTCTTTTCAAGACAGGGTCTCCCTGGGCCCCAGCTGTCCTGGAACTCACTCTATAAACCAGGCTGTCCTTGAACTCACAAAGATCTGCCTGCCTCTGCCTCTCAAGTACTAGGATTAAAGGTGTACACCACCATGCCCGGCTGGTCTATGAATTTTAAATTCAGTTTCATTTGATTCTCAGGACATGGAGAGAACATAGACTCTTTACTCAAATGTAACATAAATAGCTTTAGTCCAGTTCCTAGTAGAGTCCTTGTTGTCACAGCTGTCCTGGCCGCATTTCTCCTGTCATGTGGGTCTGAACTCCTACAAGAATCACTCATCATGATCTGCTTGAAGCATCCCAGGGCTTGTCTACAACTTTTTCAAACTCTTCCACTTTCCTCCTGTGAAGTAGTTGTAAGAGCCACAGGACCAGGCCTGAGAATCACAGAGTCAGATTTATGACAAAATAACCCCATTCCTGGTACAAATAGTATTTTTTATACACCTGAATATTTTTATTTAATTAAATTAATTTATTTCTATTTCAATCATGCAAAGAAGCGGATTTCCTTATATAGTGTTCTTATGGCGATTGGCTTTGGTTGATTCCCCCTTTCCCTTCCTGTCCTTCCTCTCTCCCCCCACCCCCACCTGATCCCTTCCAGGGTGCTTTCCCTCTCACTCTTGTATTTTACATGTTCTATTAGTCTCCTTAGTGCTCTCGCTTCACAGACCCCTCTCTAGTTGCCTGTGTTCCCTTGCTCCCATAAAAAGATGCTAAGAACCAAGTATGAGAGGAAACATGAAGTGCTTGTCTTTCTGAGCATGGGTCACCACACTTAATATAATATTTTCAGTTCTTTCCATAACTGCAAATTTCATTTTTCTTTGTGGCTGAATAAAATTCCATTGTGTATGTGTACTGCATTTTCATTATCCATTTGTCTGTAGATGGGGATGTAGACTAATTCTATTTGTTCATTATTGTCATCAGTGAACATGGATGAGCAAGTGTCACTGTAGGATATAGAGTACTCTGGGTCTATGGCCAGGAGTGGGACAGCTGGCTCACGTACCTCTATTTGTAGCTTTTTGAAAATCCTCTATACTGCTTTCCATAATGGCTGCACCAGTTTACATTCTAGCCAGCAGCATATAAAGTTTCCTCTTTATGTGTGTGTGTGTGTGTGTGTGTGTGCATGTGTGTTGTATGCATGTGTATGTGCTGTGTATTGTGTTGTGTATGTTGTGTGGGTAGTGGTGTGTGTGTGTTGTATGCATGTGTGTATGTTGTTTTGTGTGTATTTTGTGTGGATGGTGGTGTGTGTGTGTGTGTTGTATGCATGTGTATATGTTGTGTTGGGTATGTTGTGTGGATGGTGGTGGTATGTGTTGTGTTTATGTTGTGTGGGTAGTGGTGGTATGTGTGTATGCATGTGTATATATGTGTTGCACTGTATGTGTGTTGTATGGGTGGTGGTGGTGTGTTTTGCACTATATGTGTGTTGTGTGGGTGGTGGTGGTATGTGTGTTGTATGCATGTGTATATATTGTGTTGTGTGTGTTGTGTGTGATAGTGGTGGTATGTATGTGTGTTGTATGGGTGGTGGTAGTGTGTGTGCTGTATGCATGTGTATGTGTGTGTTGTGTGCATGTTGTATGGGTGGTGTATGTGTGTGTGTGTGCGTGTGTGTGTGTGTGTGTGTGTGTGTGTGGTGTTGACATCACCGTGTCTTCCTCTATCACTCTCCACCTTTATCTTTTTGAGACAGGGTTTCTCACTGAACCCGAAACTCAGAGGTTCATGTAGACTGGCTGGCCAGGAAGCTGCGGGGCCCTCCTCGCTCTGCCTACCCTTAGCTCTGGCATTACAGGTGTTTGCTACTGTGCCAGGCTTTTTATGTGGGTGCTGGGGATCTGAACTTGGGCCCTTGTGCTTGTGCAGTGAGCACGTTAGCCCAGAACCCTCTCCTCAGCCCAGCAGCTCTTCTTCTTTCCACACATCCTTGCCGACGCTCAGCTGCTGTTTGTTTTCTTCATGAGCCGTTCTGACGGGTGAGATGGGACCTTAAGGAAGTTTCAATTTGTATTTCCTTGATGTTGAACGGTTTTAAAAATATTTTATTTATGATTTTATTATTTTATGTCTATGAGTGTATTGCCCGTGTAAGTTCATCTGTCCTGCAGTGCCATGGAGGTCAGAAGAGGCCGTCGGATTCCCTGAGACAGAAGTTACAGTTGTTAGCCACCATGTGGGTGCTGAAAATTGAACTCAGATCTTCTGAGAGAATAGCCAGTTCTCTTAACCACAGCCATCTCTCCAGCCCCTGATGTTGAACACTTTTAAAAATGTTTACTGGCTATTTGTATTTCCTCTTTTTTTTCTTTAAAAAAATTTTTTTTTGTATTTCCTCTTTGAGGGACCCTCTATTCGACTCTGTTGTGTGACCATTCCCTGGGGTGCTATAACCAAACATCTCCCCCCAAATAGGGAACTAATAATGACAAACCCAAGTAGGATTCTATCACAGTCTGACTTGGAGACCCAGTGAGCTTATCGGGTTCATTTACAGAGCACTGGTGAGGGACTACTCGGCAAGCATCTCTCTGTAGCTCTTGCAGGCAGCTCATCAGTGGGGAGCGTGAAGTGATTTCTCTTCATGTCCTGATGGGCCATGAAGCAGAGTGGCTGCAACTGGCAGCCCGCCTCTGAGGACTCACTGTTCCCAGATGTTCCCAGATGTTCCCACGTCTTCATCGCTTCGCAGTCCCTAGAACAGTGTCAGCAGCTGAGAAGGAGCATCCCAAACAGGAACTCATGAGGGGGGCGGGATTTCAAGTTCAAACACTGAAACAGGGGCTGCAGCTGAGGAGGGAGCCCCATCTGTGGGCGTGGCAGGGGACCCGCACCTAAGTTGAAACCCAAACAGTTTCATTTAAGTGAAAGAAAGGCATGAAAAGGCACTCCAATGACATGGAGAGGCATAGGCAAAGGCTCTGGAGCAGGAGGACTCTTAGCACAAAGCTGGAGAAGGAAGAAACGAGAATGGGCAGAACTGGGTGTGCTGGAGAGCTTCAGTACTGACCTGCCACACCCGGGTTGAGGGAGCCTCAGTTGGGGAATTGCCTCCACTGGACTGGCCTGTGGCCACGTCTGTGGGGTATTTTCTTTATTGTTGAGTGATGTGGGAGGGCCCAGCCCACTGCGGGTGGTGCCACCCTTGGGCAGGTTGTTGTGTATTATATAAGAAAGCAGACTGAGCATGGGCCAGGGGAGCAAGCCAGTAAGCAGCATTCCTCCATGGCCTGTGCCTCTGCTCCTGCCTCCAGGTTCCTGCCCTGAGTTCCTACCTTGGGTTCCCTCAGTGATGAACTGTGACCTGGGAGATGTAAGACAATAGCCCCTTTCCTCCTCAAGTTGGTAATGGTTAGAGTGCACATTGGTCACAGCAATGGAGAAGCAAACTAAAACAACCCTAAAGTCCATAGTCTGTCATTTACAGGGGCTAGGGCAGGAACTCAGGGCAGAAACCTGGAGCATAGACCATGGAGGAACATTGCTTACTGGCTTGCTTCCCTGACCTGTGCTCAGCCTTTCTTTCTTTTCTTTCTTTCTTTCTTTCTTTCTTTCTTTCTTTCTTTCTTTCTTTCTTTCTTTCTTTCCTTTTTGTGGTGTTCTGAGACAGGGTCTCCCTGTAGCCCCAGCTGTCCTAGAACTCACTATGTAGACCAGGCTGGCCTTGAATTCACAGAGATCCACCTGCCTCTGCTTCCTGACTGCTGGGATTAAAGCTGTCCACCATCGCACCCGGCCTCAACCTGCTTTGTTAGACAACCCAGAAGCACCTGCCCAGGGGTAGTACCACCCACAGAGGGCTGGGCCTTCCCACATCAAACATCAAGATTTCCCACAGAAATGGCCACAGACCAATTTGATCTGGGGAATTCTTCAGTTGAGGTTCCCTGCTCCCTGGTCATGTCAAGTTGACAAAACAAAAAAACAAAAATCACAAAAAACTAATGCATTGGAGGGGAGGGAAATAATAACCAATCATGGCTGAATATTCTGTGAGCACAGACAGTGCTTAGCGTGGTGTCTGACACACAGTTAGCGCACGGAGAAGGCTCATGCATGGTGGTTCACATGAGTGAAGGGACCAGGCAAGGACTCACTGCCTATTCAGCTGTGCGGCCACCTGTCTGCTGCCGAGTGGGCCTTCACAGGTTGGCTCATGTGTCCTCACTGAGGACCGGGAGAGGGTACAGAGGTGTCCCTAGGGAAGCCCAGGGGCAGACACACAGATGTCCCTGGCGATAAACTGATGCTGTTTTCAGAGTGAAACCTTCCTGGGATGGAGACCACCAGCCTGATGCTCAGCACATAACGTGTGGGGAAAAGGTCCACGTGGAAATGGATGGAAGTCCATAGAAAGAATGGCTGGCCAAACAGTGAGGGTTGGTGGATCAACGGACCTGAGCACAGTGCAGAAGGAACCACAGCTCACCCTGATTACCGACCCCGAGACACCGAGGTAATAACACAGCGACAATGAACTGAAAGAAAACACAGGAGATCTTAATAAGAGGCAGGAGCCAGCTGGGGAGACAGCAGGCAAGTTGCAGGCAGATGCGCCTGCAGCTACCTCGACAGCATTCTTCAGTTTGCAAGGCTCCTTCACCTTAGGGGGTCCCCAGAGCCAGTCAAAGAGTGGGCCTGAGTAAGCACTTGGGGGCCAGGATCTGGGGGGTCAAGCCACACTTCCACTACGTCCTGCTTGATTTTAGTCAAAGTGTTTCTGTGTGCCTCAGTTTCCCTACCTGTAAAATAAGATTAACAATGCCGGGCATGGTGGCACAGGTCTTTAATCCCAGCATTTGGGAGGCAGAGGCAGGTGGAGCTCTATGAGACTGAGGACAGCCTGGTCTACATAATGAGTCCCAGGCCAGCTGGAACTGTTAATCATGCTTGATTAACAATACCAGTTCCCCTCCCCACCCCCCAGCATTGCTGTGAGGTTTGTCCAGGGCAAGCAGGAGGCTAGAACCTTGTGAGAAGAAACCCTGTCATGTTGGAGGTCTGTGTCTTCCCCCTTTACAGTCAGGGAAACTGAGGCTTAGAGAGGAAAAAAAAGAGGGACATTTCAGGCAGGGCCAGCATCCGGACCTGGTGCACACATTCCTGATCACTTCCTCTATATCTGTTACCACCCACCCCACCTTACTCCACCACAGACAGATTCTCATCTCCAAGGAAGACGCTGGAGTCAGAGAAGCTGAGCAATTTGTCTGAGGCTACAAAGAATGGAACTGCAAGACTTGAACCTGAGCTGGGTGGGAGTGACTTCTGTGGAGCAAGATCCAGGCTCTGGCCTAGACTATTGTGCTGTGTGTGTGTGTGTGTGTGTGTGTGTGTTAGGTGGTGTACCTGTACGATGTGTGAAATGTGCCGTGTTTGATGCTGTGTGGTATATGATGTGTGTTGTGCTATGTGTCATGTGCTATGCTGTACACATGTCCACCTGGCACTGGGCTGAGGCCTGGGTCACTCCAGGATTTTCTGGTGAAGGCTGGTGTCTATCAAGTTTTGAACGTGTGTCTAGTGGCATCTTGCTATGTAGCTACCATCTCTGAGGCTCTGAGGCCTGAGGCACACATGTACAAACACATATATGCACAGACACATGCACCCGCTCACATGCATTTCCCTGAGCGAGCTGGGCACTGAGCAGAGGCCCCTCTCCTGTTTGTCCTCCCCGGCTTTGACTCCATGAAGCTCCATTCCCTTGATGCTCTTTACTGCCAGCCAGCTGCAGCAAGCAGGTGTTCTGGAGCCTTCGGGACTGTAGGAGGAGTGAGCTAGGGGAGGAAGGTTCTAGAATGAGGGTTTGATCTGTCATTGGCACCTTTACCCTGGGTGCACCTGTCAGGCAGAAGGATGTCTGGGGCCTCTTCCGCCCTTCTGCCTTCTTCACCCCTTAACATTTCTGCCATCCGAGGGGCTCCAGGTACCACATCCAGCTCCACAAGCGGGTGTGACTCCTGGTGTGTAGTGGAGTCTGGGTTTTGACCTGGGAACTCTCCCTGATGCCCAGCCTCGGGGACATCTGGATTGGCAGGAATGTGGCAGGCAGCATGTGCTGGGCTGCAGTTGGGGGGCTGGCATCGGGTGGGGTGGGCCCTGCTGCCAGTCGTGTCTCTTTTCCCGGGCTTGGCTCTATTTCTCTCTCAGTGCTTCTACTTTCGGGAGCGTTTTTTGTCTGTTTTCATTTTCTGGCTTCTTGTGCTTTCTCGCTGGTGATCTGAGGCTTGCAGGCAGTACGCACATTTAAACCAAATGCAATAAAGAAAAATTGAGCACATATTCTCATGCCTGTGAGGTGATTGATCTTCTGTCACATGCTTTCCTCTTCTGAGGAGTGGTCTGAGGTTGGCCCTTCTTCCCCTCAATCTATGGCATCTGAATGGGCCCTTGGTCCCTGATCATCAGAGAGACATGAGGCCTTGACTCTGGAGTCTGTGTCTCCATGGTGGTTAAGCCTAGTCCCCAGGGCCAGTAGAGAGATGCCAACGTCTGCAGATGCCTAGGAGGTGTCTCCTTAGATGGGAGCATGGTAGGGCTGGGAGGGCCCCCTGTGGGTGCAGAGGCCTCCCTCCTGGGCATGTACCCTGGGGTGAGTCCTCTGTGCTGCCTGTGGCTGCACCTTCCTGTTCACCAGCCCTAGTGGTCCCCAGGGAAGGTGGCATCTGTAGGCACATCTGGGCATGGTGTGATGTGTGGGTTTGGTTTGGGAAGGAGCCAGAAGTCGAGAGGGAGATGAGCAGGAAGGGCTCAGGGCCGTTAGCTTTCTCACTCTAACATGGGACAAGGAATCTGGAGCCGCAGTTTCCCTCTCTGCCGTTTCTGGACAGGATTAAATGAAATGGCACCTGTCGAATGTTCAGCGTGGTGCTTGGTGCACACACATCAGCTCTTGAGGAAACATAGCATTCAACCTTCATCTCCCCTCGACCGTCCATCCACCTTCGCTATTTTGAGTACTCACTGTGGACAGACCATACACCAGGCATCAGGCTGAGTAGCTGGTGGCCTGGCTGAGATACTAGGGCTGGCTCTGCAGGAGAACATGTCTGTGTATGTGGGAACCAAGGAGCACTGAGTCAGCACCAAGGGAGTCGGAGGAGCTCAGGGAGGAAGTGAGGCCTGTGTGAATCCCCCCAGAGGGGACCTGAGCTCTAGGGATTGGGGTGACATTCCAGGGGAGCTATCAGGGAGATAGGAAAGTATGGGAGAGCTCCTGTGCTCAGGTGGGGGTGGTCTGGTTGGGTTGACCTGGCTGGGGTGGTCTGGTTGAATAGTCTGGCCGAGTGGAAGGGGGGGGTGGATGGATGGTAGTGGGGGGTGGGTTGTTGGCCTAAGCAGCTGGGCTGGCCTCAGAGCCTATCCCCATCAGAGGTCCCCATGGCTGACATCCCTTGAGGACTCTAAGGGTAGGGGGATAGTGGAGGGAGGGCCAGGTATGGACCCTCTGCTGGCCGATACCCCACAAATATTGCCTTTCTCAGAACCCACGGGTGTGGCACATCAGTAGGAAGAATAAGGCTTTATAGTTTTGCCAAAACCTGAGCACGGATGCAACGTGGCTCTGTCAAGGGGCTGACAGAGTCCTCATAGCCCCAAGTGGTTTCACTCCTTCATTGCTTCTGCTTAGAGAATGAGTCTGTCAAACTCTCTGACCGTCCACTGTCAGGGGGAATGCTTCGGGGAGGTGCAGCTCTGACTCTGATGGCAAAATTCATCTGCCATGATCCTTAATCCCATCTCTGGAGCTGAGATGGGAAAAGCCATCTGCCCCCAGCAGTCCCCATCCCTCTTTTCTGCAGCCTGTCACCTGGCACCTAGGTCTTCTCTGTCGTTTACAAAATACTGCCACAGAGCATCACGGCTGGCATAGTGATAAGTGTGTAGTTCCTCATGACGATTTTTCAGAGGAAAATAACACTGTTCACACAGTATTGTCCTCGCTGTCTGTGAGAGGAGGCCACAAGCACTGGGCGGGAAGAGGATGGGGAGGCAGAGTGGGGGGCAGGGCAGACCCCACATCTGTGTGGCAGGAGGGAATGTCTGGGAGGACGACGGTCCTTGTTCTTGCCAAGTCTCGGAGGTGGGCAATGGGGGCTCAGCTGGAGGCCTGGGCTGTGCTCATGATTTTGGTCTCTGCTGTCTACCTGTGCTGCTGTCTCAGCGGCTCCCGTGGGCAGAGATCTCAGTGCTGCATCTCAGCTTGCTGCTTTTCAGCCTTCAGGTCCCTCTGCCTTCGTTCCACCTGCCCACTGTCTGTTCACTCAGCCCTTGGTGCCCACGCTCATCGTCCACCCAGGGCCTTCGGAATGTGGCTGGCTTCGTGCTGTGCTACGTGTGAGCTCTAGGTACAGCCTAGCAAGATACAACTGTCCTCTTAGGTTCAGAGATTGGCGAGAGGGCCCATTATGGACAAGTAGCTGACCCATGCACCATAGTGTGTGGGGTACTGCTGTTCTGTGCTAGGCACACTTACATTGTTGACCAAGTAACCAAGCAAAAGAACTTAAGGGAAAGACAGATTTATCAGAGTTATAGTCTGGTAGGGTGTGGAGGAAGTGACAGAGCACAGTAGTTCACCTCATGGTGGCCAGGAAGCAGAGAGAGGAGAGAGAGAGAGAGAGAGAGAGAGAGAGAGAGAGAGAGAGAGAGAGAGAGAGAGAGACTCTGTAAACACCCTCAAAGACATTCCCAGGTGATATTTTTTATTCATCTCCTAGGAGCTTATCAGTCTAATCAAGCTGACAAGATTGCACAAGTCTGCCCCTTGTCAACCCAGATACATTCCCTAAAACCATGATATTCTACTCCCATCTTATAATATAAAATGCAGTCTGTAAGTATTTCTTGTGCACAGCCCCTTGAGCTTTTGTCCAAGTAGTTGGGAGTGATGCATATTGGAAACAATAACAAAACAACAACAACAACAACAACAACAGAAAGGACTGCATCAAAGAACTGGCTGAAACAGTGAACTGCTCAAAACAGTCAACTTCCACATGGAGAATTTTGAGAAAGACTGAGCAAGAGATGAAAAGCATGTTTGGCAGAATGCATGAGCTCTGGTGGGGTGGGGGGATAGGATGGGGGACATGGGTCTAGATTTGATACTCTTGTACAAAAAATATATATAATAAAAAATTTGTCTTAAAATAATGCAGTCTGTTCAATTCTGAGATTCCCCACAGTCTTAAGTTTCAATGTTGTTCTAAAGCTCAAGTCCAAAGCCTGCTCTTAGAGTCAAGGCCTTGTCTTATCTACAAGCCCTTATACAGTCAATCAAAAGCAGAGCTGTGTGCTTCCCATGTGCAATGGGATAGAATAAATATTCTCATTCCTGGGGGCCCAGAAAGCAGGCGTCGAGAACAAAGTGAGACTGACAAACATCAAATCCCATAGCTCCAGGTATGTGACCCAGGGGATGTGGTGACATCATGTGAGTTCCAAAGGACTTGGGCAGCTGTACTCATAGCTTGCTATTTGCAGCCTGTGTGGATTCCCTTTGGTTGGTTCCAATTGCTGCCTCTGATTTTCCTTAGCAGATATTCTATAAACCTGTAAATCTGTAAATCTGGCTAGAACTGGCCAGCAATAACCATACCACAGCCTGAATACTGGGTTGTCTTAGAATTTCCCCAATTAAATTAATCTGTCGCCTTTATATTCAGCTTCACACAAAATCCTAGGGCATTGGCAGAATGCTAGATGAATTCTTTGCCATAATGTAATGGGAACCATCCTCTGTGTCAGTTCCCAGTAGAGGTCTCCTTCCCATATGAAACGTTCTGAGCAGTCTTCAGGGCCTATGCCTCTTGGCATTCTGGTCTTCCGAGCCCCAACCAGACTCACCCACTAAGCTCTGCTCACAGCATCTCCACAACGGTTCCAACCCACCCCTCAAACCAGTTGCAAAGGCTCATGAACCACATGCTCAGGCTTAGCCTCAGGAACCCCACTCCTGTCACCAGTTTTCTGTGTTAGTTTTACATCGATATGCCCAAGCATCTAAGCAGAATACCTTAAGGGAGGGGAGATTTATTTAAACCACGATCCTGTCTTTCTGGCCAGCATCTCTATACTACCTCAGTGGTAGTAGCAGTTTGCCATTCAGTTTTGTTTTAACCCCCTGGACTGAAGCTAAAGTGGCCTCCTGTGACCCCATGCATAGCACACTCTATGATACACGTACAACTTATTATATGCCCCTAAAACTTACTTCCGAAATCATGGCCAGGAAACATCCATGGTCTATTCCAGACTCTTAGGATCTCTCAGACATCATATTACCACTGGCCGTGACTGTGGCAATTAGAACAGTTATGTGGGTGATAAACTCCCGCAAGACATAGTGAGGCAGGGCCTTGCCCATCGAGGAGGCTGCAGCTGGGTCTGACAGGCTTTGCTTTGTTCAGTAGACAGTATGGACTGCAGCTATGGAGTGACCGAGGATGAGCTTCACAGGGAGGGGACACTGCCCCTTCGTAGCTGCTGGCCTGTGCCCTTCAGGTCAGGGGACTGTTTGGGTATCTGGTTCTCCCCCGCTTTTCTACAGGGAGCTCACAGCTCTTTCCCATTCTGTTCTCTGGTTGGCCTCTCCTACCTGGTTTTCTATTCTGATTTCAAATCAGAGTGAAGGAGGCACAGCCCCAGTTCGTGGTCAATGCGCCCTGGGCATGGTGGAGGAAGGCAGTGTGACTCAATGGTCAGACCACAGACTTTGGTGATCCTCTTCCAGGTCCTTCCATTTATTTGCTGGAACACCTTGGGAAGGTTACGTAAGCTTTCTGAGCTCAGTTCCTTACATGTGAGCTGAAGACAGCCATGCTGTGGGGCCAGGGTTAAACAGGACAAGATGTGTCTCCCTAGAGGAGTGACTTGGTTAGTTACTGTTCTGTGCTGGGCCTGTTGATCTCTGGTTCTGGGCCTCTCACTGGTAGAGCCACGAGAGGACAACAGGTTGTGGATCTCACAGCCTGGGCTCAGATCTGCCTCCATGCCTTCTGCCACCTGCAAATGGCTTCATCTCTGTGAACCTCACTGTTCGCCCCTCTGTAAAATGGATGCAGCAACTCCAACCACACAGATTAGTGTGTGGATCTGTAAGCATGTGAGCTGCAGGCACATTCCTGAACTCTTGACACTTGTAAGATTTTCTTAGAGAGGAACTCTGACAAACCACAGCCCCCATGTGCCCTAGAGCCTCCTCCGGGATGTGGGGACTGGGGTAGTCTTTCTGCATAGGATGCTCTTGGGACTCTGAGACCTGCTTCTGTCCAACGACAGTGAGCCATGGCCACATGGGGACAGGCAAATTGGCACCTTCATGATTGCCGTTATTCTTTGACTCTGTGTAAACGCCACGTCCTCTCTCAGAGCACTGAGCCTCTGGCACAGTATCTAAGCACAGCGCAGGCAAAAAGAGCGAGAGCTTGGAATACGCTGCCTGGATTCAAAGCCAGCATTTCTGAAATGCGTGACCCTGAAAGAGTGTCTAAACCTCTGTGAACTTCAGCATCTTCACCTATAACACAAGGGAGGGTGGAGAGCGGCTGTATCCACTTCCCAGACCTGTTGATGTGACACAATAAACTGTGGGTGGTGCGTGGTACCCATGAGAGACCAGCTAGGGCCAGCACTTAACTGTTCTCACCAGGGGAGGAGCTGTACGGGACTGTGGCACTTCCCTTTCTGCGGCTGTGAATGAGTCCTGTGGCCGATGCCATCAGCGGCTGGTCCGTTCTCAGCCCGCAGTCCGTGTGCCCTGGGACAGCTGTTCCATATTGCCTGCTTCACCTGTCACCAGTGTGAGCCGCGGCTCCAAGGACAGCAGTTCTACAGCCTGGAGAGGGCGCCGTATTGTGAGGGCTGCTACACGGACACCCTAGAGAAGTGTAACAACTGTGGGCAGCCCTTCACCGATCGAATGCTGGGGGTCACTGGCAGAGCCTACCACCCACAGTGCTTCACCCGCGTGGTCTGTGCCTGTCCCCTGGAGAGGACCTCCTTCATCGTGGACCAGGCCAACCAGCCCCACTGTGTCTCAGACCATCACAAGCAATATGCGCCAAGATGCTCTGTGTGCTCTGAGCCCATCATGCCTGAAGCTGGCTGAGATGAAACTGTGAGAGCAGTCGCTTTGGACAAGAACTTCCACAGGCAGTGTTACATGTGTGAGAACTGTGGGAAGCCCCTGTCCATTGAGGCAGACAACAATGGCTGCTTCCCTCTGGATAGCCATGTCCTTTGTCAAAAGTGCCAGACCTGAGGATGGGCCTCCTTCCAGACCACAGGTCCAAGTCCCCATCGCAGACCACCCACTGAGACCAATCTTTGCCTTCACCCTACCTTCCCCTCCCTCCATTCCAAACCCCTCCCCAGTATCTCAAGTGTCCTGACCTAGCATGGCCTAGAGGTGCTGAGCCCAGCCCTGGGTTCCAGGCCTTGCCTCTCCTGCAGGGATTGCCCACCGTCCTGAGGTCTAAGGGGCACCAGTTTAGCGCTGCTGCTTTCACTGCCGCGCCGATGCCCTTGGCTGGCCTGAGCAGCCTGTGCAATCTGCTCGCTGAGGGTAGGAGAACCCCTGACCCTCTGGAACCTGGCCCCAGCAGCCTGGACACCTACCCTGCCCCGTGCTGCCAGGTTTTGCTAAGATTAAAAATGTCTTCTCTTTCCAGAAACAAAAAACAAAAAACAACAGTCCAAAGACAGCACATTAAGCGTTTGCTTGGCTGTGCTAAATTATGCAGGTTGGGCAAGTAAAGAAAGAAACAATCTAAAATAAAGAGCTAATGGGTTGGGACAGGGGTCCAGTGTCCCAGGAGCCCGTGAAAAGGAGGGAGGGTGTGCCTGGGAGGACGGCAGTCTTAATGGAGGACCCGAATTGCACTGAGCTCTCTTAACCTGAGCACGAATGACACATCTGCACCGGGAAACGTTTGCAGAGCGAACACACTGCTGTAAAACAGTGTGTGAGGCGGCAGATCTCCAGACAGGCGCTCTGCCTGGTAACACCTTTCTCCTTCTTTCTTCCTGTTCAAGACAAGCACATAGTTTCACCATTGTTATCATGTTAATGTGACTGTCAGGATGAGCACAGAGATGGAGTAGTAACGAGCAGTCCCCTCTGCTGTGTGTTCCCTGCAGTCCCAGGGAGGGTCCAGCCCCCACAAAGACTCAGCCACTGTCGATGACAGAGGTGCCCCATCTTGGGGCATTGTCGTCTCAAATGTGTACATCTGCAGTCTCTGCTGCAAGGAAGGGGACAGGAGCATAGGGCTCTCACACTTAGGTTGCTGCCACCTGGAAGGGACACCCCGCCTCCACTCACCTACATTTCATGGTCAACCCAGAACTCCTGTACCCCCGAAGGAGAACTGGGCACTGGTAACCCCAGCTGCATCCCCCATGAGTACAAATTCAGACTCAGGGCTTCCAACCTCATGCTCCACTGTGACTGACTCCCATCTCTTGATATGTTCTGGAACTTGTCCATTTCATTAATGGCCTGTAATTTATTTAATGAATGTTCTATTGATATCATTTGGATGGCTTCTTTTTTTACTATCAAAAGTAATACCGCAATTACTATTTTATTCTTTAATCGTTCTCGAGACTTCTATTTTGTTAGAACTGTCTCTAGGGAGATGTTGGGAGTAATAGCCCACAGTTATAAAAGCTGCTCAAGTCTGGTTTTTGTGGAGTGAATAATTGCGGTAAGTGGGCAGTTGTGAGTAATCCGGTCATTGGCCTTTCCTGGCACAGTCAGTGGAATTACAGGTGTGTCCCTAAGAGGCATTACTGGACAAAACAAGGACGCCTGGCTCTGGAGTCCAGAGTGTCGATGTCCTGCATGGACATCTAGGCTGTCCCGTGTTGGGTTTGCGTTTCCTGCTGTGGAAGGCACCATAACACATCCCGTGCTACTTCATCCTCAGACAGTTTGGGAAATGTGGGCCTGGTCCAGTCAGCAGGGTGACCCTCATCCACTCCATCCAGATAGGAGGCAGGGCAGGCAGGGCAGGCATTCTCCCAGACCTTGGCTTCCTCAGGTAGCTGCAGCTTGAAGTGTCACAGGGACACAGGAGGAGGTGCGCCAAAGTCATCTGTGAGGGAATACTAGGCAGAGAAGAAGAGCAAAGGCAAGAAAAGTCACCAGTCCTCTGGCCTGAAAGAGACTGGGTGTGAGTGTGCAGTGTCCAGGAGTAAGAGGGAACAAGCAGGGAAGTGGGCAGTGAGGGGCGGGGGAGGGGGCAGGGCCACCCGGACATCCCGCCTGTCCCACAGGCCACGGAGGCAAAGTTTGGCAGGTCCCCTGTAGAATGAGGCTTCTATCTGCTGTGGTCACTGTTCTCTGAACCTGATACTCCCTTCCCACTGGAGGGGTCAGAGATGCAGTCTGACCCAGCCCCCTCCATTCTCTCTTCTGCCTCAAAGTCCTCCCTTACTTGTGCTGATGGCCCTGGGCCCATGGGCCAAGAGCAAATGGCCCTGCCTGTGACGTTACTTGAGTACCACTGTTACCAGGGACAAGTTAGCCTCTGTGACAGATACAGATCTGTGAGGCTAGGGGTTTGCCAGGGCACAAGTCAGTCAGGATCCAAATAAGGACAGGACCCATCTGTCCATTCCGTCTCTGCTGTCCTTGAACTGAGAGGATGTGTGGTTTCGAGGGAGGAGTCACACACTCATCCTGTTACTAACTCAGGTCACAGTCTGTATCACAAGGATCCGGGTTTATCCCCCGTCCTCGAGAAGCCAATGAAATCAGCCAAATTAACAGTCAAAAGCAGACAAGGGAGATTGTTTTTTCCAGCGTGACAACATTAGGGAGATGGACAGAATCCAGGGATTCCCTCAAATTCATCTTCGGGGTCCTGAAGTGAGAATCGGGTTTCAGTGGAGGCTTGGGGCTAAGTGCATCGAAGCATCGAAGCGTCCTGGCCAAGGTATGGGCTTCTCTTCCTCATCCTCTTCCTTCCCATTAATGCCTTTCCTTCCTGGGGAGAAGCTCTGGGTGGCCCAGGCTTTTTCTCTCCCAGCATGAGATTCCTTGGGAAACTCCAATTTGTGAGGGGGGGACCTATTGTTTTGATAGTCTGATAGCTAATGTGTCTCTCTAGATCATAGTCAGTTCTGCCAGGTTGGTTAGACTCTGGCGAGAGGAGAGGAGCTGGGAGGACCACAGATGCACAAAGAGAAGCTGCCGTGAACCCAGGGTAGGGTGGCAGGTACGGGGCTGCCTGCGGTCCCAGCGAACGTTCCAGCTTTACTGAGTCCTGGTTTTCAAGAAGTTTCAGGGGACACATCCTGGGACACATCCATCGAGTGACACACCCCTCCACATGCAATTTCCCTTTGGCAGGCTGGAATGAATGGGCCTCTGCCACTTGCAGAGTTCTGACTCAGACACCAAAGAAACCTGTTTATTTTTAAAATCACTTTTTAAGAAAGCACCCTTTCCAACAATGAGTGTGTCTTGTTCAGAGAGGCCTTGTCAAGTGAGAGGAACGAGGCGTTCGAAAAGCAATGTGGAAATTAAACCCGCAATCTGGGCGCACGCTTGTTTGACAAGTGATAATTAACTGCTGACAATATAATTTCAGTTTGGATGCAAATGTGTTTTTCATTAAAAAGTCATCAAAGAAGATGTATGAATGGCCCGTGAGTGCCGGAGAAAGCTTTCTGCACCCGTTTGTCATCAAAGGAGTGTGATTAAAGCCACAAGGTGATGCCATCAGGTCCCTGGACACACAGGCTAAAATTGGAAAGGCTGAAAATAACAAGTGTTGGTGAGGATGTAGAACTAAATCCTTACACCCTGTCTCAGTTGCTTTTCCTGTTGCTGTGATAACACCCACAAAAGCAACTTCAGGGAGGAGGGTTTATTTTGGCTCACAGTTCTAGTATACTGTCCATCATGGTGGGGCAGTCAGGACGGCAGAAAGGTGAGGTGGCTGTTCACATGGCACCCATAGTCAGGAAAGAGAGAGAAAGAGAGAGAGAGAGAGAGAGAGAGAGAGAGAGAGAGAGAGAGAGAGAGACTAGTGCTCAATCAGCTGTCTCCCACCAGTAAGGTAGGTTTTCCCACCTCAACGTAATCTGGATAATTCCTGCCAGGCACGTCTAGAGTCACATCTCCTAGGAGATATAAAGAGATGGGAGCCAGTCAGAGTAGAGCTTGAGGTTGGAAGCTGCTGAGCTGACGATATTAACCACCACACCCAGTACTGCTGGGAATATGACTGCAGACAACCCTGGTGGCACACAGGGAACAGGTGCCCTCGCATGTGCACCAGCCATTAGGTTTGTAGGCGCCTCTCTAGGATTTTGTCCTTGACTGTGGGAACTCAGATTTTCTGCTACTATGAGTTCATAGCAGATGTTGTTTTATTTAGTTTGCATAGCTATGCCAGAGAGAACAATTTAGAGGAGGAAAGATTAATTAATTAATTAATTAATTAATTAATTAATTATTTCAAGACAGGGTCTCCCTATAGCCCCAGCTGGCCTGGAACTCACTCTGTAGACCAGGGTGGCCTTGAACTCACAGAGATCTGCCTGCCTCTGCCTCCCCAGTACTAGGATTAAAGGCATGTACCTCCACTCCTGGCTTAAAGATGGTTCTTGGTCACCATGTGGGTGCTGGGAATCGAACCCAGGTCCTCTACACAAGCAGTTACCGCTCTTAACCACTGAGCCATCTCTCCAATCCCATGATTAATTTATTTTTAAACTTTATTTTATTCGTGTGTGTGTGTGTGTGTGTGCGTGTGTGTGTGTGTGTGTGTGTGTGTGTGTGTGTGTGTGTGTGCAGGTGCTCCTGGAGGCCAGAAGGGGGTGTCAGATCCCTTGCAGCTGGAGTTTCGGGAGCTTGTAAGCCACCAGCCGTGGGAGCTGGGATCTGAACTCTGGCCTTCTGACAGAGAAGTAATTGCTCTTAACTGCTGAGCCATCTCTCCAGCCTCAAGAGGAAAGATGAACTTTAGCTGAGCCAGAGGCTGTTGAAGCTGGCCAATGGTGAGGCAGAATATTCCAGTCATGGGAGTATGTGGAGGAAGAGAACATTTGTCTCAGGTTGACAGAAAGGGACCAGGGACCAGGTATAACCTTCAAAGGCACATCTTCTATGGTCTGTTTTCTCCAGCTAGGCTGCACCTCCCAAAGTTTCCACGATCTCCCCAAATAGTACCACCATCCAGGAACTGAGTGCCCCACACGGGGTCCTCTAGGCAACATGTCATAGTCAAACCACAGTGTGTGGAGTGTCTGCTACTTTCCAACAGGACGGTATTGAGCCCTAGAGAGAGCATTGGAACTGTAGACTCTAGGGCTCTATCCCTCATGGGACAGGGGGATAGGAACAGGTATCCAAAATGTCTAAGCTTGAATGTGCCCAGAGACAATGCCAGAGTGCTTGGCACTGATCTTGGTACTGGGGGAAGGAGACAGGTGTTTTTGTCTCTCCAGCTTCTTGATGCCTAAATAGTGCAAGGCTGATGCCTTACCCTCCTTTCAATTTTATAGGGGTTTCAATGGAGGCTCAGAGATATGGACTTATTTATTCAAGTCCACAGCTGGGGTGAGGCCACATAGAGGGAGAGGAGGACTCCTAACTCTGACCCTCAAGTCCACACACTCCCCACCTTCTGCTCCTTTTACCAGCTTATCTTTTTACCTCAATTTTTCTATCTGCTTATGAAATCCTCTTAATAAAGTAACAATATGCTGGCAGAAGCTGCTTTGTTGAAATCTCTCATTTGGGGCTGGGATGTGGCTGGGTTGGTGCATGATGCCCTCCACCCCGTTTGATCCCTAATACCACTTAAACCAGGCTTGGTGCCTCAAGCCTGTAATCTCAGCAAATGGGAGGGGGAGGCAGGATCAAGAGGAGCAGAAGCTCAAGGTTATCTTTGGCCCCATGCCGAGTTCAAGGCCATATGAACCCCTCATATTAATAATATTAGGTCATTTCATCTGTCTTTCCCATAGGACTGGATGGCGTTTCCCCTAAAGTCATTCCTGTGTCCTTTTCTGGATTCATTCCACAAAGAGGACCCTGTGACACCAAGAACAGGGTGAAGATTTGTTTCCTGAGCCCTGAAAACCACACTCCACTGGAGACAGACCTCTGTAAATCCAAGATAGCCTCAATTTGAGATAGCCTCAAACCTCTAGTCCCTTAACAGGAGGCTCCGCTCTGGCAGCAGGAAAAGTGCACCTAGCCTGCCAGCTCGCTCTTGCTTTCGGTCTAAACAGAGCACATTTCAGAGGCGTCACCTCCATTTCTCATGTCCTTTTCAGAGCCTCTTTGTGCTAAGAGCAATTTGCATGGATCAAGGCCACTTTGAAGAATGCAGAGAAGTCAGGAGGGCGGATTTCCTCCTCCCTGCCAGGAGCCTGCCCTTCTCCAGCCTGCCACTCTCTGGAAGCAGCAGACATTCTCCTGTACAGGCACAGCCTGGAAAGGCAGCAGTTGGCCTGACAAGTCTGGACTCAGCCAGGGAATGGAGTGCTCCTGAGGTTCCCTGTTGGGGAGACGTCAGATTCCAAGATCAGCTCCCTGCTGACCTCCTGCAATGGGGGCCTAGGCTCAAGTGGAGACTGAAAGATGGACTGTTTCCTCAGGCTTTGATTCAGCAAAGCCCCAGCTTCTGGAGGACCACTGAGTCCTTACTCCACACAGGGTACCAGTTTTCTACAGTCTTAAGGCATCAAATTGGAAGCAGAGAGTCAGTCAGACACCAAAAGTAAACCCACTAAGCTGCCCATGAGCAAAGCTGGGGCATTGCAAGCAGGGACGCAGATGGAGGAGCCTGTGGTGTGGCCAGTGCCTGTCTGTGAGGCCAGGCTGTGCTCATGAGGACAGTTTAGAAAACACACAGCACATGATAAAGTTTCAATCCCTTAGCCAGTCTTTAAAAAAATACTATCGTCATTTATTAAACACACACACTGATTTTTTAAATAATTTTTTATTTTATATTATTCCAAAATATGCATATATACACTCCACACATAAATCAAAATTACAAATTCTGAAAATAAACTATAGGTTGATTCCTAAACACATTTAGAGATTCACATTTTAACAGTAAATTTGCATGCAGGTATAAAGACATGTAACTTTACTTTTTTTTTTTTAAGAATATAACTACATATCTTCCATCCATATGTGGTAATTACAATGTGTGAATATAAATGGTAGGACAATTCTAGAGCCCATTTAGAGATTCACATTGTAATAGCACAGTTGCTTTCAGATACAATGAAATATAATAATAAAGTTGCTCAGTTTGCCTGCCAACTGGGGATTTGGTGTTAGCATCCACAAATGAGGGAAACCATTTGCCTTTTTTTTTCTGGGACTATGTTACTTCACTTAGCATAATTGCTTCGAGTTCCATCCATTTACCAGCAAAGCTCATGATGTCATCTTTCTTTACTGCTGCACAGAACTCCATTGTGTAGATGTACCACATTTTTGTTATCTAGTCACCAGTTGAGGGGCATTTGGGTTGGTTCCAGCTCTTCACTATTGTGAAGAGAGCTGCAATAAACATAGCTGTGCATGTATCTTTGTGGTAGGATGCATCTTGTGGGCATATACCCAGGAGTGGTATGGCTGGGTCATGTGGTAGGCTCATTTTGAGTTTTTATTTTTATTTATTTTTTTTAATTTTAAAAAATTTTATTTTTGTATGTGTATGAATGTACTGTCTGCATGTAGGTTTGTGCACCCGTGTCGTGCAATGCCACGGAGGTCAGAAGAGGGTCTTGGATTCCCCTGGAACTGGAGTTCTCCTGGAATTGGAGTTACAGATGGTTCTTAGCCGCCATGTGGGTGCTGGGGATCGAACCTGGGTCCTCTGCAAGAGCAGTCGGTGCTCTTAACCGCTAGGCTATCTCTCCAGCCTCTTCAGTTTGAGTTTTTAAAGGGTTCTCCACACTGCTTTCCACAGCGGTTGTACCAGTTTACATTCCCACCAGCAGTGGATGAGTGTTCCCCTTTCTCCACAACCTCTCCAGCATTTGGTATATTGTTTTCTTGATCTTGGCTAGTCTTATTGGAGTGAGATGATACCTTAGTGTGGTTTTAATTTGCATTTCCTTAATTATTAATGATGTTGAACACTTTTTAAGATGTTTCTCAGCCATATTTACTTCCTTACTGGTGAAGTCTCTGTTCATCTCTTTACTCCATCTTTTGAGTAGGTAATTTGTTTTCTTACTTCTTTGTTTTTTAAGTAGCTTATATATTCTGGATGTTAATGCTTTGTCAGATGTATCAATGATGAAGGTTTCCTCCCACTCTGTGGGTTTTCTTTTTACTTCCTTGATTGTTTCTTTAGCTGTACAAAAGCTTTCGAGTTTGATGAGGTCCCACTTGTCAGCTGTTGTCCTTATTTCCTGTGCAGCTGCTATTTTGATTTAGAAAGTCATTTCTTACATCTATGCCTTGTAGGTTGCTGCTGACTTTTTCTTCTATCACCTTCAGGGTTTTAGGTTTTAGGTTGAGATCTTTGGAGTTTATCTTTGTACAGAGTGAGAGGTAGGGGTTTAATTTTGTTCTTCCACAAATGGTGATCCAGTTTTGCCAACACCTTTTGCTGAAGATGCTATCTTTCCTCCATTGAGCTTTTTTGGCCCCTTTGTTAAATATGAGGTGGCTGAAGTTATAAGAGCTCAAGTTTGGATCTTCAATTTTGTTCCATCAGTCAATGGTTCTGTGTTTTTTTTTTTTTTGCCAGTACCAGGCTGTCTTTACGACTATAGCCCTGTAATATACCTTGAAGTCTCATAATGTAATCCCCCCAGTATTGCACTTTTCACTCAGGGTTGCTTTAGCTATTTGGGGTCTTTTATTTTTCCATATGAATTAAAGGATTTTTTTCTAAGTCTGTGAAAAAGTTCATGGGGATTTTGATTGGGATTGCACTGAATCTGTATATTAATTTGGGTAGAATGGACATTTTTACTATATTAATTTTTCCAATCCATGAATGTGGGACATCTTTCCATCTTTTGATGTAATTTTCAATCTCCTTCTTCAGAGTTTTAAAAAAAATTTTTGTTGTAGAGGTCTTTGGTGTCTTTGGTTAGGTTTATTCCTAGGTATTTTATTTTGTTTGAGGCTATTGTGATTGGGAAGGTCCTCTTATATTCCTTCTCCAGTTGCTTATTGTTGGTGTAAAGGAAGGCTACTGATTTTTCTAGGTTTATTTTGTATCTCGCCACTTTACTGAAACTTTTGATTTCTTTTGATTTTCGTTTCTAAGAGTTTTCTAGTGGAGTTTTTAGCATCCAATAGGTAAACTATCATATCATCTGCTAAAAGGGATCATTTTACTTCCTCTTTTCCAGTTAGTACTCCTTTAATTTTGCTTTCTCACCTTATTGCCCTAGCAAGCATTTCAAGCAAGCACTATATTTAAGAGGAATGGTGATTGTGGACAGCCTTGCCATGTTCCTGCCTTTAATGGGAATGCTTCCAACTTTTCTCCATTTAGGATGATGTTGGCTGTGGGTTTCTTGAATATGGCTTTGATTACATTGAGGAATGATCCCTCCAGTCCAATTCCCTCTAAGACTTTAAGCATGAAGGGATGCTGGATTTTGTCAAAAGCTTTTTCTGCATCAATTGAGATGATTGTGTGGTTTTTGTCTTTAAGTCCTTTTGTGTGTTTTATGATATTTATTGATTTACATATGTTGAACGATCCTTGCATCTCTAGTATGAATCCAACCTGGTCATGATGGATGATCTTTTTGATGTGGCTCTGTATGTGATTTGCAAGTATTTTGTTTTGAGAATTTTTGCATCTGTGTTCATTAATGATATGGGTCTATAGTTTTCTTTCTTGTTTGTGTCTTTGCCTGGTTTTGGTATTAGATGATGCTGGCTTCATAGAAGGAATTTGGGATATTTCCCACTGTCTGTATCCTTCTGAAAAGTTTGAGTAGCAATGGTTGTAAGACCTCTTTAAATGTTTTATAGAATTCTGCTGTGAAACCATCTGGGCCTGGGCTTTTTTTAGTTGGTAGGCTTTTTATTACATCTTCAATTTCCTCAAGCATTATGGGTCTGTTTAAGCTATCAATCTCTTCTTGGTTAAGCTTTGGTAAATCCCAGGATTTCAGATATTCATCCATTTCTCTTAGGTTTTCAAATTTAGTAGAGTATAAGTTTTTGAAGTATTCTCATAGGATTGTCTGGATCTTTTCTTTATCTGTTGTGATGTTTCCCCTTTCATCACACATGATATTGATTTGGAGTTGCTCTTTCTTTCTTTTGGTTAACTGGGCTAGAGGTCTGTCTATTTTGTTTATCTTTTCAAAGAACCAGCTTTTGGATTCATTAATTTTTTGTATTGTTTTCTTTGTTTCTATTTAATTGATTTCTGCCCTGATTGTTATTTCTGTTGGGTTTAGGGTTCATTTGTTGTTGTCCTTCAAGTGTTTTTAGCTGTAGTGTTAGATTGTTTACTTGTTCTCTTTCTGTTTTTTTTTTTTTAATGTGGGCACTTAGGGCTATAAATTTCCCTCTTAGGACTGAGTTTAATGTATCACACAGGTTTTGTTGTGTTGTACTGTCATTTTTGTTTGTTTCCAGGAATGCTTTTATTTCATTCTTTATTTCTTCTCTGACCTACTCATTGTTCAGGATTGTGTTTAGTCTCCATGTGTTCTTATAGTTAGCAGGGCTTACTGTGGTGCTAATATTGAGCTTTATTGCACTGTGGTCTGATAGAATGGATGGAATAATTTCAATCCTTTTGTATTTGTTGAGATTTCTTTTGTGTCCCAGTATGTGGTTGATTTTGGAGAATGTCCTGTGGGGTGCTGAGTAGAAAGTATATTCTCTGGTGTTTGGATGGAATATTCTGTAGATATCTGTGAGGTCCCTTTGGTGTATTGTATTGTATTGTTCAGTTTTATGTCTCTCTGTTTATTTTTTGTCCAGTTGACCTATCCAGGTGGCTCAGTGGGGTATTGAAGTCCCTCACTATTAGTGTGCTGGGATTAATCTGTGTCTTGAGGTCCTGAAGGATTGTGTTTATAAAGTTCGGTGCACCAGAGTTTGGTGCATAAATATTTAAGATTGTGAGATCTTCTTGGTTAATTGTTCCATTGATAAGGATATAATAGCCCTCTTTATCTTTTCTGATTAATTTTACTCTGAGGTCTATTTTGTCTGATATTAGAATTGCCACTCCTGCTTGCTTTATGGTACAATTTGCTTGGAATATTTTTTCCAACCTTTCACTATAAGGTGCTGTCTGTCCTTGAGGGTGAGATGGGTTTCTTGGAGGTAGCATATAGATGGATTCTGTTTCCTCATCCATTCTCCCAGTCTATGTCTTTTGATTGGGGGAGTTTAGACCATTAATATTTAAGGTTATTATTACGAGATGTGTGTTGTTTCCTTTAAACTTATTTTTTGTTTGCATTCTTGGTCTAGGTATTTATTTACTCTGTTATGTTTTTGGTAATTTCTCTCTTGGGTTGCTTAAGGATAGTTGTTCCTTTCCTCTGTTCTTTGAATTTTTCTGAAGTGTTGGCTTTTTTGACATGTGTTCTTTCATTTTGTTTATGTCATGAAAAATTTTTCTTTCTCCTTCAACTATGATTGATATTTTTGTTGGGTATAGTAATCTGGGTTGGCATCTAAAGTCATTTAGTACTGGGAATACTTTGGTCCATGTTCTTCTGGCTTTCATAGTTTACACTGAGAAGTCATGTGTGATTCTGATGGGTTTCCCCTTATATGTAACTTGTTGTTTTTCTTTTGTGGCTTTCAGTATTTTGTCCTTGTTTTGAGCATCTAGTCTTTAAACTATGATATGACATGGAGAATTTCTTTTCTGGTCTTGTCTATTTGGTATTCTATGTGCTTCCTGTATTTCTATGGGTTTGTCTTTTTTTCAGTTTGGGGAAGTTTTCTTCTATTATTCTGTTGAAGATCTGATCAATACCATTCTCTTGGGATTCTCCTCCTTCCTCTATCCCTATGATGCACAGGTTTGGTCTTTTCATAGTGTTCCACATTCCCTGGTTGATCCACTCTTGTGTTTAAAAAATTAAAAAAAATTTTTCATAATCTTTACTTGAGGTTTCTAGCTGCGCTGTGCTATCCTGTAGGTCTGATATCTTTTTCATGCTTCATCCATTCTGCTTCTGAGGCTTTTTCCCATCTTTCCTGCTAATTGGATGAAAGTTCAATTTCCTTTTTTATTTCATCCTGTGATTTCTTCAGTATTTCCACTTCCTTTTGGAGCTTTTTATTCTCTTCTTGTAGCTCCTTGCTTTGATGGTCAGTTTCTTTTTTCCTTTCAGCCTGAGATCTTTTCAATGTTTCCACTTCCTTCCAGAGTTTGTCATTCTCTCCCTCTAGTTCTTTTTGGAGTTTGTATTTCTCTTCCTCTAGTTCTATTCTGAGTTTGTCAATCTCTCCTTTTAGTTCTTTCCAGAGTTTATCATTCTTTCCTTCTAGTTCCTTAATGAGTTTTTCATTCTCTCCCTTTAGTTCTCTGATTTGTTCTTTATAGTCTTTGAATATGTCTACAATTGTTCTTCTAAGGTCGGTGTCTTGGTTTCCTTCCAGGGAGATCTCACTGTTGGGATCTTCTACAGGATTGGTTGAGTTCAGTGGGGATTTATTTTGAGCTTTTCCCATATTGTTGTTTTTCTGTTGTGTTTTGGGCATTTGTATTTTTGTCATTGTTGTTTTTCCCCCCTTTGTTTATTTGTTTGCCTTCTGTTGCTAATCTCAAATGTTATATGGAGGACTGGTTGGTTACTCAGATTGCTTCCTGTTGGTTTCTTCCTCAATTTTGACTATGCAGCCTCGAATCACTGACACTGCTGGACCCTCCCAACAGCAGTAAACTGCAGCACCAGCAGTTTATACTTTCAGTAGCTTGAGGGGGTGGTGTGCGGGGGTAGGGGGGTGTTTGAATCCTTTGGCCTGTGCACCAGTTCCCACCTGGGCAGCTGAGCACGGAGTGTGTGTGCCCCTGGCTGACCTTCTATCCATGCACGCAGTTCCTCTCTATGGTTCTAGTGTTGGGTGGTGGCTGCCAAGGTGGGCCGCCAACAGCCTGCACAGCACAAACCCACTTGGGCAGCTGGGCACAGAGTATGTGTGCCCCTGGCTCCATTTAAAAAAAATTTTTTATCCATCCCCTAACTCTCTCCAACTCCCTTCCCCTGGGATCCACCAACCTGTTTCTGTAATTTTTTTTTCTTCCATTTTTTAAGTGTGTGAGTGTACTGTCTGCATGTAGGTTGGTGCACCCATGTTATGCAATGCCTCAGAGGTCAGAAGAGGGTGTCAGATTCCCCTGGAACTGGAGTTAAAGATGGTTCTTAGTCACCATATAGGTGCTGGGAATCAAACCCGGGTTCTCTGCAAGAGCAGTCGGTGCTCTTAACCATTGAGACGTCTCTCCAGCTCCCCGTCATGTTCTTTAAGAAGTTCTTGTTCTTGTTATCTCATTGAGTTCAATTATGCTGACCATGTGTGAATGTGTGAGGCCACCCACTAGGGCATGGAGAACCTACTAGCAGCCACATTCTCCAAAGAAAAGTGCAACTCCCTTTGTCAGCATCGATCAAGTGCCAATGGCTCCTCAGCTAGAAGTGGGGGAATCTTAGCAGCCCCTCCCCCATCCACGTTGGAAGTTTGTCTGGCTTGATCTTGTGCAGGTTTTGTGTCATAACCACAGCTGCTGTAAGTTCATGTGTGCATCCACCATTTCATGCCCAGAAGACAGTGTTTCACAGCTTTCCTCTAGATCCTATGGCTCGTACAGTCTTCCCACACACTCTTCCATCATGTTCCCGAGCCTTGGTGCTGGGGAGCCTCAGCCAGGTTTGCTGAGCAGCTGCCACAAGCCAGGATGCACAGAGGATGCTGGAACAGGAAGCCTTAATAGCCTGCAATCTCCCTGTGGGGTGATCATGTTCTGAGGCCCCTCCTGAGAGGGAACACCCTAGTTTATCAAGGGGGTAATAAAGTGGAGAATGATTTCCTTGATCTTCTGGACTCTAGTTTTTCGAATTCCCCAACCTGAGTTCTGTCCCCAGCTTTGCTGTCCTTGAAGTCTTTCCCAGTGACCACAGCTGTGGCTTCCACCCCTCTGTCATCCCAGGCCATACAACAAACCTTCCTATGCCTGCATTAGTCATATCTCCCTAAGGTTAATTTATGAGGAAAAAGTGAAAGTGTGTTATTTGAATAGAGATTATTAAAATCATGCTGAGGGCTTGAAACATAACAGCCAATTATCTGAGACCTAATTGGGAAAACAATGCAGTCAGTTCTGTTTAGCTTCAGGGTTAATCTGGAGGAGCAAGTAGTGCACTTGGTGCCTGTGTGGTATTTGCTCAATTACGTTCTTATTACCTCTAAGGTGAAATCATTGGAGACACCTTTTTTGGGAGAATTATGCTCATCTGCTAAGAGCTAGTGTTAGGTCAGGCTGGGGGCAAAGCCAAGATGACATAGACCGGAAAGACCCTCCTTTCTTTTCCGATCAGGCCAGATTCTCAAGAGACCTCTAGACCCTCTGAGCCCCACTTCCAGATCTGAGCCCCTGACCTGGTTGAATTGGCCAGATTCCAACAGGTTACCTCTCCCCTCCTCCCTATAAAAGCCTCTTCCCACCTCTCAGAAATGCACTTCTTCATGGCCCAGAGGCCATGAGTTCACAAGAGAAAGAGAGAGAGAGGGAGAGAGAGAGAGAGAGAGAGAGAGAGAGAGCACATTTCCTGGAATAAATGCCTACCTTTATTTACCTTTTAATTCGGACTGATTCAGCCTTTTCTTAGAGTCGGTTATACTTCTCAGCTGGGCCAGGATTTGGGTGTAGAGACACATTCCTTCTGAGTCAGGAGCCTTCTGTTAGTGCCTTACTTTTTCTCATGAGCAGTCAGAACACGTTGGAATGATTATCAGCCTGCACATGTGTACAGTAACCCATCTGCTTATTGTGTGTTGTGATTTGAATGTGAAATGTCTCCCATAGGCTCATATGTGTGAACACGTGGTCCTCAATTAGTGGCGCTGTTTGGGAAGGTTGTGGAACTTTCAGGAAGTAGAACCTTGCTGAAGGAAGTAAGTTACTGGGAGTGGGTCTTGAGGTTTGAGGCTGGCTCCACTTCCTCTTCTCGCTCTGCTTCATGAGGGTGGAGGCAATATGATTGGCTAGCTCCTTTGTTATAGTTTGCATTTCTGTTGCTGTGATAAAACACTCTGACCAAAAGCAACTTAGGGGTGAAAAGGGTTCATTTCAGCTTACACTTCCAGACCGCAGTCCAGACCGTAGTCTGCTTTGTCCCTGTCATTGTGCCTTCCCTCCTGCTGTCGTCTCTTGATGACCCGGATCTGTCTGAATCTGTGATTGCCCAAATAAATCTTTTCTTTCATAAGATGCTTTTGTCAAGGCATTTTATCACAGCAAAAAGAGAATAAGGCACACCATGTCTTACAGCTTGTTTCTATTTGCTTGCCTCTTGGGCAAGTTGGCAGAGTTGGTTTTGCGTCTCCTGCTCATGGGCTGTCCATTCATTTCCCCCTCCACCTTGCGTGGTCATTCCACGCAATTCTCTCCAATGAGAATGAAGTCATTCTCATTGGACTTCATTCATTTTTCT
The DNA here is from genome assembly GCA_009823505.1 of Rhizomys pruinosus. Taxonomy (NCBI): domain Eukaryota; kingdom Metazoa; phylum Chordata; class Mammalia; order Rodentia; family Spalacidae; genus Rhizomys; species Rhizomys pruinosus. The sequence continues at coordinate 209,220 of VZQC01006111.1, read as the reverse complement.
CCTCGTTCCTTTACATACTTGATTCTTCAATAGACCATTGGCTTCTTCATTCCCTCCTGAGATAAACGAGAATCCAGAAACTGTCCTTTCAGACTCCATTTTATGTATCCCAGGCCCAACTTCATCTTGTAATAAGTTTCATTTCTTTGAGTTTTGTTTTCCCTGAGACAAATCAGGAGGAAGTTAAGGATCAGTTTCATTTTACTGGAAATCACATGTGCCCCTGAAAGCCTGGTCCTAACAGCAGACTCTCGCTTTTGTAATTGGCTTGCTTGCTCTGAGATACTCCTTGATTGTTATTAGTTTTGATATTAATTCTGATTGGCTATTGTACTTATAAGAAGCTGTGTAACCCATTCCTTAGGGCCACACTCCTCCTGAGCTGAGTGTTTGGCCTGGCTGTAAGTAACAAACTGTCCTTTAAATTCCACATGGGCCAGCGAGTGGTCTCTCTGTCACCCCCCCCAACACCTCCTTCTTTAGTTCACTGGCTCATTTATTCACTCATGCTTCAGTGGGCTTTCATTAATTCTTTCATTTGTTCATTCATTCTTTATTCTTTGGCTCATTCATTTGCTCAGTGGCTGACCCCCTTGTCACTTAGTGTAGTCATCATTAGTTGAGTCATTATCACACAGTATGCTGGGTGAGGACTGCAGCCAAGTCTCCTGGAAAATTCTGGGCATTTCGGTTCTTTATAATTTTTAAAATTACATTTATCTAATCTATCCTATCTATCATCTATCAATCAGTTATCTATCTATCTATCTATCTATCTATCTATCTATAGATCTAGCTATAGATCTATCTATCTTATCATGTGTGTGTGTGTGTGTGTGTGTGTATGTGAATGTGTATGCATACCAACATGTGTATGGAAATGAGAGGACAATTTTCAGAAGACCATTCTCTCCTTCCACCTTCGGGCTGGGTTTCTTTTTAGATTCTACCATAACCACCGCTCTTGATACAAATTGGTTGTCAGTTTCATTTAAAATAAAGCACACTGATCTATTGCCAATGTAAGCATCACATGCTATTGATGCAGTTACCTCTGGCTTTAAAAATCACATTAAAATGTTTATTAAAAGGGTTTAATTGGTAAATTTCAACTCTGTCTTCCATCTTCCTCCCTCTGTCTCTGTCGTCTCTCTCTTTCTCTCTCCCTCTTTCTGTCTCTCAACTATTTATTTACTTTCTGACTTACAAAGAGAAAATAATTTTTAATGTTACTATTCTCTTAACAGAACAGACATGTGTCACAGTGAAGCAGAAGTGTCAAGGGTGAGATTAGGAGCTTCATTTGACTTCTAAGCATCAACCTCTGCTGTGACTGTCTTGGCAAGGTGCTATGTGTGCCTTGATCTGTGACACTTGCAATTTCTTTTTGCAGCCTGGGCTTAAAAAAATTATGTGTATATGTATATGTCTGTATGTGTGTCCTCAGAGACAAGATGAGAGCAGAAGAGGGCATCAGGTCCCCTGGAGCTGGGGTTACTGGCAATTGTAAGCTACCTGTGCTGGATAGCTTTGGTGTCAACTTGACACACCTGTGTTGAGGGAGCCTCAGTTGGGGAATTGGCTCCATTGGATTGGCCTGTGGCCACATCTGTGGTGTATTGTCTTGATTGTTGAGCAGTGACAGTATAAGAAGGCAGGCTGGGCATGAGCCAGAGAGCAAGCCAGTAGAGAGCAAGCCAGTGAACAGCAGTCCTCCATGGCCTCCAGGTTCCTGCCCTGAGTTCCTGTCTTGGGCTCCCTAAGTGATGAAATGTGACCCAGGAGATGTAAGCTGAATAAACCCTTTCCTCCCCAAGTTGGTGTCAGAGTGTTTTGTCACAGCAATGGAAAGACAAACTAGGACAGAAATTGGTACCAGACGAGTGGGGTATTGCTGTGACAGACCTGACCTTGGTGTTTTGGGGAAGGATTGTGGAGGCGTTTGGAACTTTGGGCTGGGAAGATCATTGAATGCCTAAAGATTGTTGCTGTGGAGCTTGGAGCAGTTTTGCTGAAGGAGTTGTAGAAGATGGAGGCCTGGCTTGTGAAGTTTCTAGTTTCAAAGGAGAGCAGAGATCATCAGGACTGTGTAATCTGTGGGTTCTGGTCAGCTGGGGCTGTGGAGAATCAGCTGTAAGTAACAAGAGACCAGAACCTGAAGTGAAACTTTTGTGGTACTGGGGCAATTGATGCTGGTTAGCTGGGGCTGAAAAATCAGCTGTAAGTAACAAGAGACCAGCATCACTGAGGTGAAATCTTCTGGGGAGAATATCTTCAAGGTCAGCACACAGAAGCTGTGACCCAGAAAGGGCCTGAGCCTCCATCTCGAGCCAGAAGCCGGACTTGGTAACGTGTAAGAGTCTCCTATATGGTTCCGGTGTTGAAATTTGAGGGGGTCACAGAGAGCAGCCGAGGCTTGGCACTGTGAGAGGTCAGGAAAGACCATTGGTGGAAGTGCACCTCGGTTGCTGTGAAGACCCCAGGATTGCAGGGGTCATGGAGAGAAGCTGAGGCTTTGCACCAGGAGAGGTCAGAAGAGACCATTGGTGAAGGTGCTGCCTCAGTTTCAGTAGCGACCCCAGCTTTTTGGAGATGCCGGTACCCTGGGACGACCACCAAGAGCAGCGGTAGGTGTAGAATGGAGTCGGCCTGGGCCTGCGAGATGAGTGTGCCACGGACGGCAGAGTCGGAGAGGGGGAGCTGCCGAGACCCTTTGGAGCCCAGAAGATCGTGAGTGAATCCCAGGTGTCCAGCCTTGAGCTACTTGCTGGACTTAGGTTTTGTTTGAGAGTGCCTGATTCTTCCCTTTGAAATAAGACAGTACTTGTTTTGGATTTTACAGCAGCCCACAGTTAAGAGACTTTTAATAGACTGGACTTTTAAGTGTTTGGACATTTTAAGGACTGTGGGGCTTTTAAGGATGTACTGTCTTAGGTTGTGATTAGTGTTAACATCATACTTTGGGGATAAGAACTGGAAAGGTGGTTTAATAGTGATGTGTTTGTGTGTCAAGTTGACAAGGGGTCAATTGTGCTGGATAGCTTTGGTGTCAACTTGACACACCTGTGTTGAGGGAGCCTCGGTTGGGGAATTGGCTCCATTGGATTGGCCTGTGGCCACATCTGTGGTGTATTGTCTTGATTGTTGAGCAGTGACAGTATAAGAAGGCAGGCTGGGCATGAGCCAGAGAGCAAGCCAGTAGAGAGCAAGCCAGTGGACAGCATTCCTCCATGGCCTGTACTTCAGCTCCTGCCTCCAGGTTCCTGCCCTGAGTTCCTGTCTTGGGCTCCCTAAGTAATGAACTGTGACCCAGGAGATGTAAGCTGAATAAACCCTTTCCTCCCCAAGTTGGTGTCAGAGTGTTTTGTCACAGCAATGGAAAGACAAACTAGAACACTACCTGAACCAAACTCCAGTCTGCTGCAAGAGCAAGCAACAAGTGCTCTTAGGGATCGAGCCATCTCTCTGGCTTCTCTGCCCCATTTCTGTCCAGAGCTACAGGATTGGAGAGATGGGGGAAGGCATCTGCATGCTTTTAGATGTCTTGGTACTTTCAGCGAGTTGACGTAACACTAGCTATGACCTCCCAGAGCTGCTCTGCATCCTTCATGGTGTGCTTTTGTTTATGTGTTCATTGCTCATTATCTGTCCTTTTCACCAGGTCCCTGGAGACTGTGTGTTTATTTAAATAAGCTCCCAGCAAGACCACAGTTTCCTGCTGCCTGGATTCTTGCAGAAGTTTCCTGGGTGCTTCTGCTTCCCCGTCCTATTCCCTGGACTCCTTTCCACTGAATAGCAAGAAAAGGTCTTTAAAATGCCAGTACTGGACAAATAAGATGGTGTCTTGGGTAAAGGCCATTGCTGCCAGGCCTGGCTTGAGTTTGATCCTGGGAACTCTCATATAGGAGAGAATCAACTCTAGTGAGTTGTTCTCTGAACTCACCCCCAGAGAGAGAGAGAGAGAGAGAGAGAGAGAGAGAGAGAGAGAGAGAGAGAGAGAAATTTCCGGTATCAACCTCTACTTCTTTCCTTGCTCATACCCTCCAAGTCTCCCCAAGATTAAAGCTGGAGTCCTTGGCTGGCCTCCCAGATTTATGACCTCTGACCTCAACTCCTTATACCTGTCCTTTGCCCCAGCAGTAAGGCTTTCTCTGCCAGCCCTGCAGAATACTGGCGTACTCTCAGCTTTGGGCCTCTGTAATGTTATTTCTGTGGCCTGCCCTTCTCCAGTAAACTCATACCTTACACCCTTTATCCTAAAATGGCCTTATGGACATTAGGGCTCATGGGGGACTTGAATGATATCCAAGATGCTGGCAATGCCTGATTCTGAAGTGTTTCCTATAAGCCCCCTTATGGGTGGATGGCAGAGAGTGCTTCTGGACACTCTGGGGGTATCCATACTCAAGTCACTGTACAAGGGAACATTTTGAGGACAGATCACTTATCTTAAAAAAAAACAAGTCATGTCAATTTGCATTCCATTCCATAGTGTATTTGCATTTTCCTGGATTAAAACTGCTTCTGCCCATATGGATGCTGGGTATCCAGAGTTCAGAGAGGTAAGGTACTGTGCCCAGGACTCTACCTACTGGAGAAGCAGAGACCCAGGGGTAGGCAAGGAGGGAAGAGGTCTGGGGCAGAGCTAGGGCTGAGGTCAGGGTTGGTTCAGAGAGCTTTCATGAGACCAAGAACGCTAGCCCTGGAGCATACGAGGACCTGGCACCTGCTTGCTCCACACCAGCCAGCTGAGGGTGTTGGCTTTCATTTCTGAATTTTGAACACAGAGCTAATATGGGATTGCTTCCTGGAGCCATGGTGAACCAAGGGACAACCAATGAATGCTTAGTGGTCCTGCGTGGAGATACTCAGTTAACATCAGAGCCACTGACATTGTTGGCTAGAACCCCATCAGGGCTGACTCATGGTCAGCAGGCCAGAGCTGGGACTGGACTGTTTTGAGTCAATTTCCCCCGCTGGGTATTGGTGTTGAAGAAAGTTCTCTGCTACTGATGCACCTGAATTAAAAGGGCTCTGTACTCTCCATGGACCTTATTTTTTCCTCTGTCAAGTGAAAAGGGTTGAGTAGAACAATCGTCCAAACATTTCCTGCTTGATCTGGGTGTTATTATCTTGACCTAACACTCCTTCAGTGTCTTCTTAGGCTCTTGACAGAGAATTTTCTAGCCTGATGTTTTAATTAGTCTAGTGCTGATAAATTTGATCACAGCAACCAGCTACTCATCAAGTAACTTCTACCCAAGAGGACAGAAGTGGCAGAACACTTGAAAGGCAGAAATTGGTGTGGAGTGAGTGGATTCCCAGGCCTGTGTGTTCCTTTCTCCACGGGGACAGTATTAGTGAATGGAACTCAGAGATGACGCTTGGATGTTATTTAATAGTAGGCATCCAGGGTCCATAGGACTTTGGAGTGCCATGGTCCATATTTTACCCAAAGGAACACACAGCTGCACAAAGATTCAGCCCTCCTAGTCCAGTGACATTTTTGTTAAACTACGTCATTATTCAATTCAACTCTCCTGACACTTCCCCACTTGCAAAACGAAGAGAGAGGCTGTTAAACACAGATGGTCGCTGAGGTGGTTTCCATTGCTTTAACTTGTGGCTCCTGGATCCTGAAAACACAAAGCTGGGGTTGGAAGCTAAGGAGGTTTAAAAAATGCTGTCCGAGGTGCTGAAGTAGCGGTGTTGGTCTCTCAACACAGGACCTCAGCAGCCGAAGGGAGGAGGGGAGGGCGCGCTATCCCCAGAGCCTCATGGTATATGCCCTAGTATCATTAGGAACCAACCTCCCTGCCCATGCCTTGGAAACCACACGTGACAGGGGCTTTTGGTGGGACAGGACAATGTGGTAGATGGTTTTCACTAAGGGTGTGTTTATTGTAGGCTTAGGTGATCCAGCATAGAGGATTCCCAAATCACACTAGCTCCATCAACCTGGCTGTCTCCATATGGATCTCATGTAGACCAGGCTGGCCTTGAACTTGCCATGTAGTTGAGTTGAGAATGACCTCAAACTTCTGATCTTCCTTCCTCCATCCACTTCCGAAATACTGAGATTGTAGGCATGCACACCAAACCCTCGTTAAAAGTTTATTGTGTGGTGTGTGTGTGTGTGTGTGTGTGTGTGTGTGAGAGAGAGAGAGAGAGAGAGAGAGAGAGAGAGAGAGAGAGAGAGAGAACAACTTGCAGGAGTCAGTGCTCTTCTACCATGTGAATTTATCTTGGGGATCCAACTCAGGTCGGAAGGCTTGGCAACAAATACCTTTATGCACTGAAACCTTTCACTACCCTCACCTTTCCTGTGGTGCTGGGGATGGAAGCCAGTGTTTCTTGCATGCTAGGCAAGCATTCTACAACGGAGCCATGTCCCCAGCCCTCCATATGCCTTTGGAAGAATGGAGAGAATTTTAGCCAAAGCCAGGTTATCCTGCAAGACATAGCCAGCTGCTGTCAGAAACCTCATGCACATGATGGGAGGGGCTGGATCAGAAAGGGCAGAGGAGCCCCAGGGCTTAGAATGAGTTGGGCTGGAGACCAGCTCAGCAGCAGGGAAGATGGAGTTGAGGAATCTGGAGGGTAAAGTCCAGGCACAGGCCAGAGGAGAGTTCTTGCTTTTAGCTCAGCTCTCAACAGTCATGATGCACATGGCTCTTCAGTTTACAAATGGGGTTTTATTGAATTAAATTATTTTTGAGACATGGTCTTGCTTTAAGCTAACTATGTAGCCCAACCTGGGCTTGAACTTGTGACTTTCTGTTTCAGTGTTTCCTGTGCTGAGATGACAGGCATATACCACCACACCTAGCCTCATTTACTTCATTTTAATGTCCTGATAAAAATGTGACATCATTGCCATGTCGTTCCAGCATGGTAGAGGGACTTGCTCAAACTCTGGCAGTAGGTGAGGGACAGAAGTGAGGTTTGAAATGGTTGCCTGCCTGCGCGACCCTCCTTGACTCTGAGGGCAGCAGGAACAGGATCTAGCTGTTGCAGAGTGAACTTTGGTCGCTAGCAAGCAGACTGGGGTTGAAAGAGTGGAGCCTCTTCTGCTGTCTGGCTTTGACTTGAGATAGCCTGGAACACATCCCTGGAGGACTCAGGCTATGCTGATGAGACTCCTGGCTGGCAGTGGCTCTGAGGGGCCATGGGGAGACTGATGCAGGACGGTCTACTGGCCAAGTTAGCAAAGATAATTGGCCTGTAGGACATCCATATTCCTTGGGCTGGGAGTCAGCAGACAATATTCATTTCTAGATGTGGCCAGAACATTGGGCATGGTCTATCTCTGGACTCCATGGGATCCTGAGTGGCAGCAGGAGCTGCCAGGACTGGGTGTCTCCTTCACTCCTTCTACAAGCACCTGTGAGTGCCCACTGGGTGTTGAGAATGAGGCCAAGACAGTAAACCTCTAAGACTGGTTTAGAAAAGATGCACCATGGACTTCCTGTTGCCCCGTGGGAGCTTCCGGCTCCTGTTGCCACTCAGTACCGCGCAAGCTTTCTTCCCATCATACACCTCTTCATGTGAAGTAGAGTCTGACGCTGCCAGAGGGGAATACCCCAGTGAGGGAGAAATCACAGAGCCAAGCAGGGACCTTCTGCCTGTTCCTTCCTCCAAGAAATGATGTCTGAACGCAAATGAACTCAGACCCAGCTGATACCTGAGGAAGGAAAAGGAGCCAGCTGGGCGCTGTGGTACAAGCCTTCAAGTCCGAGCACTCGGGAGGCAGAGGCAGGCGGATCTCTGTGAGTTCAAGGCCAGCCTGGTCTACAGAGTGAGTTCCAGGGTACTGGGGCTACAGGGAGACCTTATCTTAAATTTTTTTTTTTTTTAATTTTCAAAAAGAGAAAGAAAAAGGAGCCATCTGGATTCATTTCCTGGTTGGCTTTCCAAACCTCCTGTTTATTCATCTACCCATCAGGAGCAAACATGCTTCTTCAGGAGTTTTCTAATGGAGAACAAATGCCTCATTAAGTTAAACAGATTAACCCAAGAGCAGTATTGATGTCAGACAGAATAATGAATGTCATTATAGGGAAGGCACTGTAATCCTGAGGGACCCTGCCTGCCGTCAGAGGCTCATTGTTTATTGAAGGATGGAGGTGGAATGTCAGAGTTGGGAGGGGGGAGGAGAAGGAGATGGGAAGGAGTCCTGGCTGGAGCCCCGGGTCAGGGTCTTCCTATGTTGGGCACCCTGGCCAGTGCCAGTGTCTTTGTCTGTGAAAGGCATGTAACCCGGAGGGTGTGTGCATGTGTGGCTATGCATGACGTACTCATTGTTGGGTAGAGGAGGGAAACTGAGTTTAGTCTTTGAAAGGCAGGCAGGCAAGAGGGTATGAGTGGGGCCTCAGAACCCGGGATCCAGGTCCAGACTTCTCCATACCTCAGTGGATAAGGCCTAACTCCATCTCCTTCTACTAAGCCGAGCATTGCCCTTAGCACCTTGAACAATGAACTCATCAACCCTCATAGAAGGCAGGTGGGTGTTTGGCTTATAGGTGAGGAAACTGAGGCTTAGGGGTGTTAAACTTGCCTGAGCTCACCTGGTTTGTGGAGAGAATCTAGCCAGGCCAGGCTGCTGAACCAGGTGGAGGCCCCTCATCCCTACACACCTCTGCTGCCTGCTGCTCTGTCCTGAGAGCCCTCAGAGACCCACTTCTCCAGGACCTGTGAGATCATCACAAATGCTTCATGCGAAGAGTTCTCTCCACTTCTGGGAGCAATAAGACGCAAGGCAGGCCACAGAGTTAGTTGCGTTCAGTCACTCTCTGCAATGTGACAAAATACTCGGAAAAGCAACTTAAAAGGAGGAAATGTTTCAGTTCAAGGCTTCAGACTATGGTCTACTGGCCCCTTTGCCATGGCCTGAAGTGAGGCAGAACATCATGGTATTAGGAGGCCATGGAAGGGTGAAGCTGCTTACCTCAAGGCAGACAGGAAGCGCAGAGAGCACAGGGAGTGTGGACGAGATACAACTATCCTCAGCTCTGCTTCCCTAGTCCAGCTCTTTCTAAGTCCTCTCCTGGCCTCCCTTCCCCAGTTCTTCCTTCCCTGTGCATGCCTGGCTATGATCTTGGAGGATAGCCCTGTCACAGTGGGTGAGTGCTCTCTCCATTGTATCTAATGAAGTACTTCCTCAAATCAGGCCCAAGTAGATGGATTCACTGATGAAGTTAGAGTCCCCAGTCAGCCACCTCTCAAAAGCCCATCAGCTGAGCCTTTAACAATGAGCCTTTGGGGGACATTTCTGATTCAACCCATATTAAGATCCATAGATTTTGATTTAAATATAGCTTAGATCACAAGGTCTGGGAGCTAGCTATTACTGTTCTGAAGTCCAGGTTCTTCCTAAGCAGACTGGGGACAAATCTTGTAACCTTGCTGTAAAGCTCAAATGAGCTGATAAAGTCTCCATAATAGGTGCTTGAAGGTTCTGGGCTCTGCTCTGGTCAGCTGGACTTGGCTGTAGGGGCAGGCTGAACTGGGGGAGGTAGGTGGAGAAGACCACTCTGCTGAGGTCCAACCCAGCAGGAAGGGGCACTCGCAGACCACATAGTCCTCTCACACTCTGACACTCATCCAGAATACAGCCTGTCTCCAGAATTGAAAGAATAGAATGGGCTCTCCAAAGCAGAGATTCATATTCTAGTTTGATGGTGTGTGTGTGTGTGTGTGTGTGTGTGTGTGTGTGTGCGTGTGTGTGCTAGGGATGGAACCCAAGATTTTATACATGCTAGCCCAAGCACTGTACCCCAACTGCAGCTCCGGCCCTTGTATCCAAGTTAAAGATGGGATGGGGACAGAGGAGAGTGGGAAGGCCTGAGGGAGGGGCAAGACTCCTGGGAACGCACAGGAGAGACCCTGGATACAGCCCGGAGGAGGTGTCTTCTCTGTGTATGTTGGGCAATCCTGCCTTCCAGGGGCAGAAGCAACAAGTCCAGGCAGCCAGAGGGAGGTCCAGAATTAAGTAAGAGTAAAACATGTGCCAGCTCCTGTTTATACACCCGACCTTCCATCCCAGTGTCTGTTCCCCTGATAGGTGGTTATTATGAGTCTCACGTGTCAGGTGACAAGACCAAGGCTCAGGGCTGCTGAGTGGATTAGCCTGGTCATCCAGCTCTGCAGAGCCAGATTCACATTAGGTCTGTGTGACCCCTAAGCGCAATGACTTCCTCCCTGGCATGGGTGTTTCTTGGGTCATCAGGCTGGCCAGCGTTCGCTTCTTCATAAAGAGCAGGTGCCACCCAAATGCCCCTCAACTGATGAGTGAGTGGATAGAGAAAATGTGGAACATTTACACAATGGAGTTCTATGCAGCAGTAAAGAAAGATGACATCATGAGCTTTGCAAGAAAATGGCTGGAGCTAGAAGACATCATGCTGAATGAAGTAACACAGTCCCAGAAAAACAACCGATGAATGGTATCCCTCATCTGTGGATGCTAGTGCCAATTACCTAGTTGTAAGTATTTCTTGTGCTTGGCCCCTTGTACTTTTGTCCAAAACAGTTGGGAGTGATGCATATTGGAAACAACAACAACAACAGAAAGGACTGCATCAAAGAACTGACTGAAACAGTGAACTTCTGCTCAAAACAGTCAACTTCCACATGGAGAATATTGAGAAAGACTGAGAAAGAGATGAAAAGCATGTTTGGCAGAATGCATGAGCTCTGGTGGGGTGGGGGGATGGGGGGGACACGGGTCTAGATTTGATAAAAAATATATATAAATAAATTAAAAAATAAATAAAGAGCAGGTGCCTGGCAATCATCCACTGCTGGCCACTCTGACTTGGATTTCAGGTAGGAAGTCTGTAGTGGGTGGGAGACCTGAGGGCCCATGACCTCTTCCCAGCATGGTCTGCTGGGAGGCAGGCCCTGTCTCTGTGTATTAGCACATACCCCAGGGACCTGGCGCAGCCCTGGGATAACTCCTGTGACTGGGAGTTGGTGTCCTGACCTCACAGTGTGAGCCTGGCTGATCATGTCTGACTGTGAAGCAAAGAAGCTGCAGCCTAATTGTAGGCTGGGTACTTTATCTGCCCAATGGTGCAGTGCTGTGTGTAATTCCACTGCAGTTAATTACTTCTCACATCACCTATAAGTACTCTATTCACAAGTCCTGTGCTATTCTGATTTGTAGGAGAAACACCTGTGGAATTTTAGAACCAAAGGCGAGGGTAAAGAGAGAATTGGGAGAGTTAAAGGAAATCCATGAACACTACAAAATCATGAATCCAATAGTTGTGTGATGAGAAAGAAAGTTGTATGTATCTGTTAGCTACTGGTGCATAACAAATCTCTCTTCAGACCAGGCTTGGAAGAGGCCATGAGGTCTCCCACTCCCTAACGTGAACTCATATAGCTTTACTTGGCTCAGGCTTCTGTATATAAGGCTCGTGCTGCTAATCTGGGTTGGGTTCGTTTGATTCCAGTGGGATGTGCTCAGGGATCAGTGATCCGCTTATGGATCATCTGTACCTGTCTGTCTGAGTGTGTCCAGCTGAATTGGTTCCCATCTGTTTCATGTGCACTCAACAGATAGCAGGCCTGCCCAGACATGGCTTCTTCATGGGTGAGGATGAAGGTCCTGTGATAGTCAGCTTTAACTGTCAACTTGACACAACGTAGATTCATCTGGGAGGATAGCCTCAGTGAGGGACTGTTTACATTGCACTGGCCTGTGGGAGATTGTCTTTTTAAACAACAAAAAATAATTTTATTTTAAAAAGATTTTATTTAGGGGGCTGGAGACATGGCTCAGTGGTTAAGAGCACTGACTGCTCTTGCAGAGGACCGGGGTTCAATTCCCAGACCCACATGGCAGCTAAGAACCAGCTTAGGCCGGGTGTGGCAGCACATGCCTTTAATCTCAGCACTTGGGAAGCAGAGGCAGGCAGATCTCTGTGAGTTCAAGGTCAGCCTGGTCTACATAGCGAGCTCCAGGCCATGTGGGACTAAAGGGAGACCCTGTCTCAAAAAATAAATAAATAAAGTTAGTGTATAAATCCTAATTAATAAGTCAGTGAACATGGCATGTCTCTTCCTCTTCCTGGCTGCCCTGGGGGACCTCAACAGCTTTGTACTGATCTTCATCTTTACAGACACTCCCGTCACTCTATCTAACCCATCCCCAGAAGGCACAGACACGGCATATCTATGCCATGCTCTTTCAAGGAGATGCATTTACACTTATTAAAGACATATAGAACCAACATCTCAGTCCTCGGGGGATTCTGATGGCTTCCAAGTTTAAGTCAACATGGGCTCTCATGGTGTCCAGAAAGACTGCTTCATTAGAGACTTGGGCTACCTCTTCTCTTACCTGCAGAGACACAAAGCTCAAAGCTGCCCAAAGGATCTGAATGAGCGAGTGTAAGAGCCTCTCTTAGCCTTATACTGTGCATCATTGAAATAAAAAATGGCTGACTGGGGGGGGCACTGAGTAGAAAGTAGAGCCCCTCCTGAGCACCTGTCCAAGAAGCTATGGGCCCTAGGGACCGTGCTCATAGGTGTATACAGCTTTGGCCTTTCTAAGACACAGCATCAAATCTGGATCTAGCTGGTATGGCAGGCGGATGAGAAGTCACTTTAGCTCATCCTCAGTTTCTTGCTAGATGATGGGCTTCTCCCCCAGAGTCCTCAGCTTCCTGAGAAGCCCTTCAGGATGACCTAGTGAACGGCCTCGGGATGGTGTGGATGCATTTCCCTACTCTCCATCCTGCCTGACGCAGCCCTGCAGAATGTGCTGGTTTCCTTCTGCCTCAGCCAGAATGTTCCTGATAAAGGACACCAAACCACACATTTGGCCAGACTTCAGACAGGCATCTGAGCTCTGCAGGCCCTGGACAACAAATGGTCCCACCTCTAAAGAATTTAGTTTAATTGTATGAGTTTTATCTGCAAAATGCCCACAGAGGCCAGAAGGAGTTGGATCCTCTGGAACTGGAGTTACAGATGGTTTCGTCAGTCTGTGGATGCTGGGAACTAAATCTGGGTCCTCTACAAGAGCAGCCAACTTTCATAACCATTGAGCTATCTTTCTAGCCCCCATCTTTAATGTATTATGGACCTTTGAATCATTGCCTAAAAATTGCCCCTTCGGGATAAAATGAAATAAAATAAAATTCTGTGAATTTCTTGCCTCACAGATTCCCAAAATACAAGTCACTTATGTTTCATTGGGCATTTTCTGATGTCACAATGCAGGACCTTAACACAATGCACTGTCTCTAATGGGTCTCTTATGGCCCCTGTTGGGTCACCTGTTTAATTGAGGGACACATTCTCAATTAACCCCTTTTCAACAGTCCAACATGCAGACTCCTAACTAAGTGTGTCCTGTGTCAAGACTTAACCTGTTTGTACAGATTCTTTTACTTTTCCCCTGTCCAACAATGGCTGACAGGAGATCAGGTGCATGATCCAGGGACTTGTTAACCATGGATTATTCCGTGAGCTCAGGGCTGCTCAGCTCCCACCTAAACGAGAGCAAGACCTTTGTCCAGTACAGTTGTGCTCTTTCTGCCTGCTGTTGGTCTGGGTGTTGTTATTGGTTTATTTACTTACTTTTAAAATTGTTATTATTTGTTTGCTTGTGTTTGAGCCAGGATCTTAGCCTCCAGTGGTAGCTTCTCCAAGCCACAATACAGCTATGCGTGAATAAAGAAACAGCCTGACTCTCAACATTCATTTTAAGGGCAAGAGTGTTTCTGAATTCTGAGACTGTATTCCTTCAAATATCTCATGAAACTCTGGAGCTGTGCTCCTCAGCCAGCCAGGCTTCACTCTTTGGAACAGTATCTCTAGCATGCATTGGGGAGTAAAACCTAGAATCCATCCTCATCAGAGAATCTTGCCCTTTGATCTCTAGGCCTAGAATTACACACACAATGGCCAGCAGATGTCTCAATTTTCTCATTGTTCACAATGAGAAAAGCATGCTGCTTTCAGGACTTTGATAGGTAGCTCATTCACATAGACATTCATTCATACTCTATCTTACACTACCTTGGGTGGAAAGCAAGGAGGAATCCTGAGAGATTAAGGTTATTGTTTTAGTTTCTCTTTGATTGCTGACACAAAACACTCTGACCAATACCAACTTGGGGAGGAAAGGGTTTATTTGGCTCACATCTCCTGGGTCATAGTTCAGCACTTAGGGAGCCCAAGGTAGAAACTCAGGGCATGAACCTGGAGGCAGGAGCTGAACCACAGGCCCTGGAGGGACACTGTTTATTAGCTTGCTCCCCGTCCCATTCTCAGCCTGCTTTCTGATACTGTACATAACAACCTGCCCAGGGGACTCCTTTTATTTCATTTTATCCTGAAGGGGCAATTTTTAGGCAATGATTCAAAGGTCCATAATACATTAAAGATGGGGGCTAGAGAGATAGCTCAATGGTTATGAAAGTTGGCTGCTCTTGTAGAGGACCCAGATTCAGTTCCCAGCATCCACAGAGTGACGAAACCATCTGTAACTCCAGTTCCAGAGGATCCAACTCCTTCTGGCCTCTGTGGGCATTTCGCAGACAAAACGCCCTCCCACATTGCTCAACAATCAAGACAGTACTCCACAGACGTGCCCACAGGCCAGTCCAATGGAGCCAATTCCCCAATTGAGGCTCCCTCAACCCAGGTGTGTCAAGTTGACACTAACGTTGTCCAGCACAGTCATAGATCCAGTCACAAGAGGAGCACATGGCTCAGTGAGCTCATTTACATTATAAACAGTAAAATTTTGGTTGCAAGGTTGGGTAAAGGTCATTAGTCCACATTATGTCCCTATTGTAAAAGGACATGATCCACTAGCCAGGCTGGTGTGGAAAAAGTAGCCACGCTGCTGCTTAGCTTTTATTGTTAACGACCTAGAGTAATCTGGGAAGAGGGAACCTCAATTGAAGAATTTCCCAGGTCAGATCGTCCTGTGGCCATGGTAGAGTGGGAGGGCGTAGCAAGTGGGCCTGGGCCGTAAAAAGCTAGCTGAGCAAGCCAGTAAGCAGCGTTCCTCCACCACTTCTGCCTCTAGGTCTCTGCTTGAGCTCCTGCTCTGTTTCCCTCAATAACGGACTGTGACCTGTAAGAGAAAAATAAACCCTTTCCTCCCCAGGTTGTGTTGACAACAGTGTTTATCACAGCAGCAGCAAGCAAACCAATACAGTTGCCCAGACTGGCCTCAAACACACAGCAGTCTTCTTACCTCATCCTCACAAATGCTGGGGTTGCTGGTGTGAGCCAATACACCTGGATTTCTCCTTGGTTTATAACCTGCAGTTTCAAACTCTCTACATAAGTCATTGTCCCAACCAAACACAGCAAATGCTGACTGAGTCCTACAGTAACCTGAGTGGGGATCTGCTTCAGAATGATTCTCCCAGGGCTAGAGAGATGGCTCAGTGGTTAGGGGCACTTGTTTTGCAGAAGATGAAAGATTCAGTTCCCAGCATTGCATGGCAGCTAATCACTGTCCATAACCCCAGTTCCAAGGAATCAGAGGGCCTCTTCTGGCCTCCACAGGCATTGTAGGACATGGGTACACATGTACATGAAGGCAAAACACTCAAACACATAAAATTTTATTTATTTAATAATAAATTTGAAAAATGTTTCAGAAGAGAATCCCCAAGTCCCACAGTCTAGACATTACCCTAGCTCAGGAGCTCATTGTTGGGATGACATCACTTCAAACTCAGAATCTGAGATGCCTTCACCCCAACTCTAAGATCTCTACCATCCACGCCCACAGACTGCCTTACCAAGGCTGTCATTGGACTGGGAGATTTTTGTTTTTCCTTCTTTGTTATTAAGGATTCTATTATGTTTCTGAGCTCACCATCTGCTTAGTCCAGGATTCCGGCATACCACTTCATCTCTGCCTAGAAATCCACCCTGTACTCCCACACTGAAAGAAAAAGTCTGTTAGAGGTTACTGTGATCTATACCATCTGAGAAGCTAATGGGGAATCTTGAGCTGCCTCTGATGTGTCTGCCTCATCACAGTGAACTCTCCACCCCTGGGGAGAGGACCACCCACTTCTCTTGCCGTTCCTGCCCTTCTCCTCCAGAACCAACCCCGCCCCACTTCCCATCTCCAACCTCGCCCACCACAGCCACTCCTTCCCTTGCTTACACACAAATGCCGCTAGCCCTCAGGTAGACTTCAGGACATTAGCAGTTCCCCTCCCCTCCAACACAGCTGCCGAGTCTGCCACCTCAACTGGAGAAATACACCAGCATGTTACTGTGAGACTCTTATTTTTAACACACTTTATAATTGCACTGTGATATTGTTAGAGACCTCTACAATTTCATATCTATTTTCCTGGGTAATGCTCTATACATGGAATACCTAGTTGAGGGATGACCTATAAGAATTTATTATTTCTGGGGCTGGAGAGATGGCCTAGCGGTTAAGAGCACCGACCGCTCTTACAGAGGACCCGGGTTCGATCCCCAGCACCCACATGGCCGCCGAGAACCGTCTGAAACTCCAATTCCAGGAGAACTCCAGTTCCAGGGGAATCCGAGACCCTCTTCTGACCTCCGCGGCATTGCACGACACAGGTGCACAAACCTGCATGCAGACAGTACATTGATACATGTCTTGAAAAGACCAAAAAAAAAGAAATAAAATAAAAAAAAAAGAATTTATTATTTCTGTGTTCCTTCTTTGAACTCCCATAATAAAAACGTTTTCTATGATGTTTAAGGTGACGTACACCTTAACTCTCTCTGAAGGTCTCCACTGCCATCTTCCCAAGGGTTCCTTTAGATGGTGTCACAGTATCCCTGGGACTGTGACAGACTGCATTTTCTGTTCTCTCTCTTTTTGCACATGCATGTGGAGTTCAGAGTACAGCCCAGGGTGTTGGGGTTCTTGTCTGTGACCTTGCCTAAGGGAAGGTCTCTCTGCTGTTTGCTGTCGTATGCTCCAGGTAGGCTGTCCCACGAGCATCCAGAAAGGGCTCCTCCATCTCCATTGCCCATCTTGTCACAGGAATGCTGGGATTACACGTTCTGGGAATTCAAACTCAGGTTCCCATGCCTGAGTGGTAAGTGCTTTACCCACTGAGCCATCTCTTCAGTCTGTGCTTGTTTGGTTTTGTTTTCTGGCTGTATTAGGGTTGAACCTAGGGTCTCAGGAATGCGAAGCAAGTGCTTTCCTACTGAGTAGCTTTTCTGTATCATCAAGATCTGGATCCTGGGGACACAGCACCTCCCAGGGTCAGCTCATTCTGAAATAGCTGCCCTGCGACAACATCTTTGATGTATAAATCAAGCAGTCCAGACCTCACACGCCAACCACCTTCTCTGTCTGACTCTTGCATGTCAATCCAGCATTCTCTGTTTTGTCCCCAGTTTTCACTAGGGCTGGGTACCAGAGGTTCAACCATTTGAGGTGGAGTCACAAACTTACTCAGACTAATGGGTCTAAGCTTCCTCAGAATAGCTACCCTGCTCTGCCTGGTCCTTCCCATAATAACCCCAGCGAAGGCTCAGGGCCATGTTCTGTCTGTCCTCTCCCACCTCCTGACCTGCCTTAACACTTCCCATGTGGTACTATGGGGGTACGCTGTGCTTTTTCCTACTGACCTGTGCTTATATATACTTCCTGCTTCATGCCAATCATTTTCATGAATCTTACTATACTTAGGGTGAATCCAGAGTGTGTTTTGAAATGGCTGAAAATGGGCATGTTGTGTCTGTTGTATTTTATAAGATAAAGCAAGTCACTAAGTGAGGCCAGGCTGAAGAGTTGGGAAATATCAGAATTTTAGTTTTGAGGAAGGAATAAAACCATCCTTCACAGGGCAGGAGAGATATTAGATGGGGAAGGACTGTAGCTGATTTCCAACCTGTCTTGAACATCGTGTTAGCATTCCATGACTCACCATTGAAATTCCTTGAAAAAAGCTCTCAAGAAGCTAGGAATCAAAAGGGGGTTCTGCCAACTGATAAATAACACTACAAAAACAAAAACAAAAACAACAACCCAGTGGTTTGGCTAGAGAGATGGCTCAGTGGTTAAGAGCTCTTGCAGAAGACTCATGGGTTTAATTCCCAACACCCACATGGCAGCTAACAACCATCTGTAATTCCAGTTCCAGGGGATACGACACCTTCTGACTCCACGGCTATTTCATGACACGGGTGCACTTATACACATGCAGGCAATACACTCAAAGACATAAAAATAATAGATAAAAATATTGAAATAAACCCCAGTGGGTATATAATACATAAGGACAAAAGAGTCAATATGCTACTCCTGAAAAAGAATCAGAGGCAAGGAGCTGGAGAGATGGCGCAGCAGTTACGAGCACTCGCTGCCTTGCAGAGGACCCAGGTTTGGTTCCCAGAACCCATGTTGGGTGGCTTACTTGTAACTCCAGTTCCAGGTGATCTAACACCCTCTTGTGACTTCCAAGGGCACATTCCCCATTTTATTTTTCCCACTGGGTTCTAGGGATCAGAACCAGGGCCTTGAGCATGTTCTTACATGGAGCTGGAGCTGCAGCCCCAGTCTTTTCTTCCTTCTTGGCTGTTCAACATTGTGCTTAAGGTCCTGGCATGTGCAGTGAGAAAAGAAGAAAACATGAAATGCATCCACGTTAGAAAGAAGTGAGCAACATGTTCAGCTGCTGACGCAGGGCTGCCTGGGTGGAAAACCCAACACAGTCTTCAGTCACTACAACTGAGGGAGCTTCACAAGATTAGAGGACACAAGGTCAACACAGAAAAAGCAACCGAAGAATCATGCAGAGTACAAGGAAAGCATTTGCAACTGCATCAAATGAGCAAAGCCTAGACACACATCCAAAGCAGGATGGCAAAGGCTTCATTAGAAACTCAAGAGAAGTGGAGAGATAGATATATTCACCAGTCAGAGGACTTAGCAGTGACAGAGGAAGACAGGGCTCTCCTAATCCCCCCCCCACTTTTTTTTTTTATCTTTTTGAGACGGGGTCTCCCTGTATCCTCAGCTGGCCTGGAACTCACTATATAGACCAGGCTGATCTTGAACTCACAAAGATCCACCTGCCTCTGCCTCCCAAGTGCTGGGATTAAAGGTGTGTGCCAACACACCCAGCCACCTATCCTAATTCTATATGTAGACTCAACTCCTCCCAACCTACATCTCAACAGGCTTTTGATTTCTCTCTTGGTTAGTTTTTATTGTCAACTTAAGTCAACCTAGAATCACCTAGGAGGAGGGTTCTGCAACTGAAGAATTGATCAGACTGGCCTGTAACCAGGTCTGTGAGAGATTGGCACCATTGATGTGGGCAGGCCTGGCCCACAATGGGCAGCACCATCCCAAGGTTGGGAGAACTGGACTGTGTAAGAAAGCTAGCTGAGCATGAGCCAGAGAGTGAACCAGTAAGCAGTGTACCTCCATGGCTTCTGCCTCACCAGAAGATGAAGAGAAGAAGACACTGGGCACCCACACAATGGGATACTTCTCAGCAAGAAAAGAACCTGACACATCCAACAATGTGCATCTTTCCAAAAACAGTTATTCCAAGGGGCTGTTGATATAGCTTGGGGTGCTTGCTGAGTATACACAAATCCCTGGGTATGATCCCCAGGCCACATAAGACCAAGTGTGAGTGATGTTTGCCTGGGATCCCAGCACTCAGGAGATAGAAGCAGGAAGATCAGTAGTTTGAGGTCATCCTTGGCTACACGATAAAGCTGAGGACAGCCTGGGCTACATGAGACCTTGCTTCAAATAAACATAAAATAAGACATAAAACATAAATGCCTTTACTTACTGTACCACAAAGACAGCACAGTAAGTAAAGTCGTTTGCCACCCAGCTCAAAAACCCTAGTTTGATTCTCCCAACCCACAGAGTGAAAGGAGATAATAGATTCCAACAAGTTGTCTTTTGAACTCTCTGTGCACCTGCACATACACACACACACACACACACACACACACACACACACACACGAGAGAGAGAGAGAGAGAGAGAGAGAGAGAGAGGGTCACATAGATACATAGACACATACACACAAAGTAAAATAAATAAATGTAATAAAATTATGCTGAAATCAGACAGACGACTACTTTTTAATGTGATTCAAGGATATAACTTGTAGAATAGGCAGATGAATCTTTGTTAGGAAAGGAGTGATGGACAGGTTCAATATTCTGACTGTGGGACAGTTCCGTGGATGTATCCTTGGGTTGAAACACTGCCAAGTGTATATTTGAAATGACTCATTTAATGTCAATTCTATCTCTGAAAAGTGGTTAAAATATTTCTTACTCTTCAGATATTTGGCTGCATCTCAGAGAGTAGATTTCTGACCAGAATCAGGTTGGCGTGGTGGGGAATAGAGGAGAATTCACACCTCTCTCATCCCTGGCCAGTTCCATATCTGTCAGAAGGAAAAGTCATCAGAGAAGTAAGACACATGATCAGGAGCCTGCTGGGTCTCAGGTCCAGACTGCCTAGAGCAGTCTTCCCGTGGAAGCCAGCGTCCCATAGTTCACAGGGACGGCTGGAGGCTCCTTCCAGTCAGAGCAATACAAAAGGAGAAGCAGGGCAGAATGCGGGGAAGGAAAGTCTCTGGAAGGACTGTTGTGTGGAAGAGGAGTGCATGTTCCCAGTGTGGCCTGAAGGACAGGCTATCCAACAGTCAAAGCTGTTCAGCAATGGGCTGAGCTGCCCTGGGTGGGTTTGAGCTCCTCATCCTAAGGGACCCACAAGGCAAGCCAGAAGGGAGGCCGGTAGGGATGGGCTTAGTCCCTGGCATCTGAGACCTGGGTCTGACTACAACTTAGGGGTGTTCTAGGGCAGAGGGCTTCCCCATTCAAAGACTCAGTTTCCCCATCTGTGAAATGGTTGTAGTCTCACTAAGCCATCAGGCTTATGGAACATAAATGAAGCAATAATACACACACAGTATAGGGTTGGGTACAGATGCGATCTCAGTGGCATTGCCATCAGATGGGACCTTGGCTGCCACTCCCTGTTAGCACTCTGAGACCCTCTGTACCATTCATCTCTTCTTTCCCCTGGGCCCCTCCTCCAGCAAGAATGCTCTGGTTTGCTTTCTGTTGCTGTAGAAAACACCACCATCAAAAGCAACTTGGGGAGAGAGGGAAGGGTCTACTTGACCCTGTGGGTTACAGTCCATCACCCAAGGTCAGCACTCAAGGCAGGAGCTTGAAGCAGAAACCACAGAGGACTGCCGACTACTGGCTTACTCCCAGGCTCACATTCAGCTAGCTTTCTTACATAGCTCAGGCCCATCTATCTAGGGATGGCACTGCCCCCAATGGGCCGAGCCCTCCTACATCAATTACCAAGCAAGAAAATGCCCCACCTGTGGAGAAAATTCCTCAACTGTGGGTCCCCACTTCCCATCTGTGTCACGGTGACAACCAAGATAGGCCGTCACAGAGGATCTGTGCTACACCACAGTCTCCAGTCAGGGTTCATGTCCCAGGGACCTGCGGCATCTACTGATATCCCAGGATCCCTTGCTGGTGCTGCCCATGTGTTTATGAAGACTCTGAGTCACCTCCTTGACCTTCTGGACTCCGGTCATGAATTTCATGAAGAGAAACATCAGTTATGGGCTCCTGCCTCGTGCCGTGAGCGTGGCTCTAGGGCTCCCTTTGGGGT
This sequence comes from Rhizomys pruinosus, assembly GCA_009823505.1. Classification (NCBI taxonomy): domain Eukaryota; kingdom Metazoa; phylum Chordata; class Mammalia; order Rodentia; family Spalacidae; genus Rhizomys; species Rhizomys pruinosus. Next base: position 187,556 of record VZQC01006111.1, on the reverse strand, counting down.
GGCCAGGCAGAGTTTTATCATCTCTGGGTCTCAGAAAAAGGCTCCTCAGTGAAGAATGGGCCACTTAGCTCTGGTTAATGGCTCTAAGTTGCACAGACTTAAGTGTTTTCTTGGAATTGATCCTCCCGTGAAAAGCACGCTTTGGAGACAGGAATCAACCACTAGAGAGCCTTAAATGAATTGTACACTATCAAGCAGAGAAACAGCGTGCAAGGAGCATGTGCTGTGAGGGAAACAGGGCCTGCGTGTGCCCTGTGCCGTGCAGCCTTTTCTTACGTTTTTTTGTATTTGCATTCTCCAGAGCAACGTGACGCTGGAGCAGGGAGGTTTCCCACTCCATCTTCATCCCCCTCCACGGCCCCGTTTGCTGAGGGATTAGTCCCAGAGAGGAAACACTGAGCTCATTTACGCAGAGTCCTGTCCACCTTCGTTTGCCAGGGCCAGATATGCCTTCTCTGTTGGGAAATAGAGACCTTCGAAAGAAGATCCCCGGACCCCACCCTCACCCCATGAATGCTGAGGGCATGCTGGCCTCTGACCGCATACCTGTCACTTCAGTGGCCTCTCTCCCTAGCCTTGTCTGTCTGTGCCTATTCCCCCAGAGAGCATCAGCTCCCGAGGAAGGGGCTTGCTGTGTTCTGTGTAGAGCTGCGTCCTGAGCCTGGATAGAGTTCTGGTGGGAGACCCCAGGAATGGGGCCGAGAGGCAGGGGTCCTCGGTGTGGGTTTTCCCGGGCTGTGAAGACACATGCCCAGGGACTGAGGGAGGTCTTCCCCTATGATTGCTAAGTACATGGCTGAGCTGAGAAGTCAGAGGCTCTGAACCAGAAAACCCTGCCCTCCTGGCCACCAATGCAGCCCTTCCAGACAGAGTTGTTTTTATGCCACTGTTGAACCACAAAGGCCCAGCCTCACACATCAAAGGCCCCATCTGTGGACCAAGAGTCGGCTACGTGAAAGTTTCCTTGCTGTCTGCCACCAACATGGACCTTAGGCAGGCACGCTGTTCGGTGTGGGCTGACAGAGCATCAGCCTGGTGGAGCACCAGATTGGCAGGTGGATGGGTGGGTACCACAAGCTGAAGAGGAGGACAGCGATGGAAGACCAGAGTCATCGATCCCAGGGCAGCAGAACTGCCTGCCACATGCAGCTTGGCAAGCAGCTTGACAGGCCTGGCTTGCAGGTGAGCTACTGGCCTCCGCTGGACATCTGACCTGAGGGGCTTGCTTAGGTAGTGGGGGCTCAGCAGCAGAGCAGGCTGCAGCAGAGACAGAGTCAGCGGTGTCAGCTTGGCAACAAGGAGAGGGAGACCGGGGGGGGGGCACATGGGGTCCCGAGGGAGCACCCTGAAAAGGGCCTAGAACAGCAGGGGAAGTAGGTGGGGTCTGGAGAAGGGGGTGTGGTTGTAACTGCTACCTCAGAGGTCCCTGCACTCTGACAAGGATATCTCCAGCAGGGACTGCACACTGAATTCCAGTGCAGACTAGCCACAGGAAGACAGCTGCTCTTGAACTTCCTGTAGTGGCTGGGATCTGGGCCAGATGGAGAGGAGGTGGAGGTGTTTATAGAGCATCTCTGGGGAACCTGTGTATGTACCCATCCACAATGCCACTAGGTGCCAATGTGCTTGGAAATATGGAGGCCTAGGGAGGCTATCCTACATAGAGTGTAGAGGCGGGGAGGTAGGGAGGCAGGCCCAGACTCCAGGATGTGTGGGACCTGCCTGTATGGAGACGGAGTCAGTACAGGTCCAGACTCCAGGGTGTGTGGGACCTGCCTGTGTGGAGATGGAGTCAGTAGGTCCAGACTTCAGGATGTGTGGGACCTGCCTGTGTGGAGATGGAGTCGGTAGGCCCAGACTGCAGGGTGTGTGGGACCTGCCTGTGTGGACATGGAGTCTTGGGCTTGTGCTGGACTGATCCAAGAGAGCCAGCGTCGGTGTGACTTTGAGAGCCACACTTTAACAAGTTCCCCAGTGCTGGTGCTGCTGTGGCTGGTCTGCAGATCATGTGAGCCTTTGGCAGGTTAAACTTCATACCTGACAGGCTGTTGGAGGTCACCCTGGCGTGCAGAGGTGAGCAGCCTCCACCCGTGGACCTCCGGAGGCCCACACAGATCCCCTCCACACTCTACCTGAAGCAGGGCCCTGCCACCTCCCTTGCCAGTCAGCCCCAGGAAACTGCCCACTTGAATACCATGCACAATTACTCAGGCAAGTAAGTGTTTAATTAAATTCTCATGACAGTCATAGTATTTTACCCAAATGGCTAACTGATGGCTTTGTGTTTTTGTCTGCACCCAGCAACCTCTCCGTGGAGATTTTCATTCGAGCCTTGCCAACCTCTATAAATGGTTCTTAGTAACAAGCTGTCTTGTGATGGCTGCAAGGGCCTCTCTGTAGACAGTGCCCAAGATTATTCCCCACGGCTCCTCAAGGAGCAGAGCAGGGGTACCACCGAGTGTCTGCTAGACGGCCGGCCGTGGCTTGTGGTCCAAGGACTCAAACTTTTGACATCCAAATGGTGGGACGATGGGATGTGGCAGGTAGACAGGGACCGGGAAGGATTGGTGAGGGACCACAATGGGGTGAGCCTGAAGGGCCACAGAAGATGGTGAAGGGGTGTGCGTGTACCTTCCTCCTCTGATTGGGACTCTCGGGTTCCTTAAGGACATGAGGGTGACCTTAAGGGTGGACTTTACCTCTCAGCTGCTCAGGTTCTCACATGGAAGACAGAGCTGATGATCTTCCCTGGTAGAGAAGCCATCAGAGTCTAGGCAGCGTCCAGGGGACACTGGCAGTTGGGACGCTGCCTGTCTTTTAACAGGTGCTTCAATCGGTCAACCTCTGGTGACTTGAGCTGAGGGATCAGAAGAAGTTGGAGTTAGCTGGGGTACATGGTGGGGTACCTAACTTCTAGCTTCCCGTCTCCCTATTGATGGCTTGAAGATGCCCTAAGCCCACTGGGAGGTCCTCTGCAAGGACAGCTGGTGTTCTTAACAGAGCCATCTCTCCAGCCTGAAAAAGATCATTTTTAAAATTCCTCTCCATGATTCCTTGACTCTATAAGGTTCCGGGTGACACCTGCCACACCATCTCCTGGTCTCCTTTTAAACAGGACCAGTCCCTTCCAGCTCCAGCTGCCTTTTGCCAGAGGATGGTGAGCCACCAGCAGGAGTTAGCGCTGACTCAGCAACCTAACGCGACTGGGCCTGGCAGTGACAGGGCTGCTTGGTCCATTAGAGTCTGGCACTAATGTGCCCTCACCCTTGGAGGTGCCATTACCGGGTGGTTCCGGCAGCTTCCTCTGTGGGAAGAAAACGGGGAGAAGGGATGGCAGAATGTGAACCTGGCTCACACGTGAGAAGAGAGGCTGAGACAGCAAAATTTGTGCTGGGCTCAGCTTAGGACTAAGTGCTGGAGATATTAGCAGAGTTTTTAAGGCAACAACAGCCCAGGCTGCAGCAGCCCCAGCAGGCTAGGCTCTGCCACTGTTTCCAGAGTGTCAACTGAAGACACAGTAATGGAGAAAAGCAGAGAGAGATTTACTCAGTGTGACCACAGTGGGAAGTACAGATAAAGGGGTCCAGTGACCCCAAGTCCATCTTCGGGATAGGGACATAAGGGTTAGGTTTAAATAGAGTGCAGGAAACACACATAACCAAGCAGTCCTGGTCAAGGTGCGGCCCTCCCCATCTTGAGTTCACGTCTGTCCTTCCAGGAGGTGCGATAAGCTATTAATGAATTGCCGAGAGTGCAGTCTCACCTCCAAGGGTGACTGCTCTCACCCAGGAGTGTGGGGTCCATCCTGGGAGGGGTTGGTCTTCTTGGAATTGAAGGTGTATCAAGGAACAAGGGCATTAATATCCTGGGCTAAGTGCAGACACAAAACGAAGGCAGAGATGCTGGGCTTTTCCTCCTGCTTGGGATATCCGCGGGTCCAAACGAGAAGTGGACACCTTTTAGCAAAGACCACCCTGCTTGAACCCAGAGTGCATCGCTCAGTTTTATAGTACTGAAGGCTCGGAAATGGATGGAAGGACCTTGAGTTAGGGACCCTGCTGTAAGGGCAAATGATGCCACCAGGACAGTCCCCATCTTGACTGCTGTCCCCCATGCAAGGCCATCCCTGATGATCCCGTGTTTTCTCTGCAGCCTGGAATCCAGGGGAGGAAGGAACACTGCTCTTCCGCAGTAGCTCAGCAAAGACCCTGCGCTGGTCATACCCTGACCCTGAGCCAATCCAGACGGCCGATGAGAGGCCGTCCTGGAAGCTCCGGCAGGGTTCACCACACCTAAGAGGCCGCGAGGGTGGTGGAGAGGGAACTCTGGGTAAAAGCCCTGGGTGGCAAGTCTTCTGGGCCGAGGGCAGAGGGTAAGAAAAGCAAAGGTGGGGCTGGAGAGATGGCCCAGTGGTTAAGAGCGCTGACTGCTCCTGCAGAGGACCCGGGTTCAATTCCCAGCACCCACATGGCGGCTGAGAACCGTCTGTAAGCCCGGCCTGGTGGTGCACGCCTTTAAACCTAGCACTCCAGAGGCAAAGGCAGGTGGATCTCTTTGAGTTCAAAGCCAGCCTGGTCTACAGAGTGAGGTCCAGGCCAGCTGGGGCTATAGGGAGACCCTGTCTGGAAAACAAAACAAAACAAAACAAAACAAAACAAACAAAACAAAACAAAAAGTTTATTAAATAAAAAAAAAGAAAAGAAAAGGCTTGGAATGAAAGCAAGAGGAGGAGGAAGCCTGCTGCTCAGGGTGCAGCCTGGTGATCTCATTTTATGCCTCCAGTGATCCACTGAGATCACAGCGCCTCTAGCTTAACTCCTGAACCCCGTACTGTGGAGCAGGAAGGGCCCTTTGCAGGCACTCTGTCCAGTGTCCCCATGTTTATAGATAAGGCGACAGAGACCCAGACAGGTTAAGCGGTTATCTTAAAGTCACACAGCTCATTCTTGGAAGACTCAGCTCTTCTCAGACAAGCCTGTCCCAGCCACTGACTGTTCAGAGTGAGAACTGCAAAGGGTGCCTCTCTGTTGTTGGAATCAGACGGGGCAGCCTGCATCAGCCAGAGTTCACCCTGGGTCAGGGGGGCAGAGACCCTGGGTCCTTGATCTTTGCCACTGATTTCCTGTGTGGGCACGTGCTGTCTCAGTAGTTATGTTTAGCAGAGCTGGATATGTCTCCCCAAGGGTCCTGCGGTTCTTTGTATTACTGATCGTGCAGCTGACCCTGACCTCTGCCTCCTTCTCCTCCCACCTTCCTGCTGGTCTGTGAAGGCAGAAAAGCAACTCCAGCATTTTACAGTGAGGGACGGAGGCCCAGGAAGGGCTGGTGGAGCCGGTGAGAAGTCTGCGGGCTCCCAGTGTAAGCTCTCCCACCAGGCTATGGGCCTTGCTGGCTGCAGAGCCCTGAGCAGCCATCCGGTGGAGACCACCCACATCCTGAAGCCCAGTGCTCACACGGTGATGAGGCCTCCTGTGAGCAGTGTTGCCCTGTGCACAGTGACTGCACTCTCTTGTTTAAACACTAGACATCTGTGGGTGGGAGAGTGGTTAGGGCTCCTTTGAGCTCATGCTGCTGACCTATCAGAGGCCTGGGTGCATGTCGGTCCTGGGATCCCTCTTAGCTGCTCCTCCTTCACTCTGGGGGGAGGGGAGGGCTGAACGGTGGCTACTCCTCCATCTCAGCCAGCAGACTCCACCCTAATGGGGCGGGGCGGGGGGAGTTTCCGCTCCTGCCTTGGCTGGAAGTTTGGGCTATCTAGTACTCTCTTTCACAGCTTGCGGCATGCCGCGTGACTGCCTGCAGGGGAGCCAGGGCTGTAATACTTTAAAGCAGAGAAAATTGTCATCTTCAACAAAATAGGCGTTCATTAACTGGTAGTGGGCACCCCGAAGCCTGTGTCCCAGCCTTTCCAGTCTCATTTGCATGTTTGCGTCATCTCCCAGAAACTCCACAGCTCCCCCACGTCACCTGTCTGCCTGTCCCCTCTGCCTGCTTCTTTCCTTCCTGTCCCAAGTCTGCTGCTGTACCTGTGTCAGTCTCAGGCGGGTGAGCACATCCCTGCAGCATGGGGATAAAGGAGGGCAGCAGTCAGTGCCTTCTGATACAACTTCCAGATAGAACTGTTTACGTTCAAGACTTCTGTCAAAAGTCCAAAGTCCAGCTAACACCCCCTAGCCTGTCTTTCCTCTCTGACACCCTGCTGGTGACATGTTCATTAGGGTAACCTTGGTAGAAGATATTCCATCGAGATTCAAAATGCATGGAATATCCGTCCAGGCCATTCAACTTGTAAGAATTATCTTTTGGAAATACTTAAGAGTATGAAGTTACGTAAGGATCTTCACTCAGTGCCACTAACAATGGAAAACTGGACATGTCCACACGTCCATCACTTAGATTAGTTACCTAAATGTTGGCACAACAGAAATATCTTTCACTAAGCAGCCATTAAAATGATTGAGTTTAGCCTCTAGGCTCAGATTTGGTAGAATGCCCATGATGTGTTTTTGAATAACGAAAGCAGCTCCGTGAAGGATAGGAAGAACATGACAAAGATGTCAACCATACGGGCTTGAGCGCAGGTGACTGGCCCAGGGGATGGGCCTCTGTACTGGGAGATGCTTGGGAGGTATTTCTCATGGCCTGAGACTCTCTGCCCTCATGAATACTCCAAGGCTTTGCCCAAGGCCACTCGTGCAAGGTCCTGTCCCCTCTTGCCTTGTCATCTGTGTTTCCGTCTCCCTGAATAGTTTCCATCACAGACCGTTAATGCTCTCCTTCTCCAAACCACACAAATCAATATCAAACCTCATAGCCCCCGTGGCTTCCTTTCCACCGTGTCACTACCTCTACTGCCTTTCCCTACACTTTCTTTTCAAGCCCCAACCCTGTACTCTATCACCCACTGCTCTCAAGGTCACCCACAAACTTGGCATGGGGTCACTGGCCATGGTTCAGTGCCCTGCAGCCTGCTGGTATTTGGCATGTTGGTATTTGGCAGGTTGCTCACTCCTCCTGTCTGAAGTCTGTTCCCGCCCAACAGCTCAGTCTCCAGGTCTCTCTCAGGCCTCCCTTGTCTTCCCCCCAACTCCTTCACCTGCAGGCCTCTGTCCCCTAGAAGGCTTTGGCAGACCTGTGGCTCCTTCTGTGTGTGAGTGTGTGTGTGTGTATGTCTCACGGTGGTTACAACAGCCAGTGATCCCAGCTAGTGGGAAGGTTGAGTCAGAAAGATAGGGCAGTTTGGGGACCTCAAAAAAAAAAAAATAAATAAAAGCAAGGAAAGAGGAAGGGAGGGAGGAAGGAAGGAAGGAAAGAAGGAGAAAGCGAGGGCTGTGGATCTACCTTAGTGCTGGAGCACTTGCTTAGCATGTGGGAGGCCCTGGGTTCAATCCCTACATGGAAAAAATTTACATTTCACTCCCTGGTTTTCAGGCTTTGACGCTCAGCTGCTACCCCACCTTCCCCTTCTCTCCTTCCCTCCCTCCCTTCAAAGTTTCTCTTCTTTTCCCTCTCCCTCTCCCTCCCCCCCCCAAATTTATATCTGACCCTTGTAAATGTTCATGCACATGCATGTAGGAAAAACAGCCTCACAAGTAAGAGCTATTTGTAAAGGAAAGGAATGAGCACTGACAGAAAGCTTACAGCCCTTCCCTGAAGTGCTGCGCTCTCCAGGGTCCATAGAAAGTGATTTTTGATTTACAAACACATTTCTTTCATGCTCCAATGCAGCCCTTCAAAACAGGCTCCATTTTCTTTTCAGGCTCTGTGAAATCCCACCAGCAGTTTCCAAGTTATTCTAAGAAGCAGGTACCATGGGAACAAAGATGAATAAGAGGCGTGTTCAGAAGGAAAAGTATAGTCAACTCTCACGGAGAGCAAGACTTCCAGAACTCAGTTAGAAAGCCGATACCACCGGCGGGGTAGCCTGTGCTTCCTGATGAGGAGCCAAGGCCTGTGACTAGATCGGAGGGTGCGGAGAAACATTAGAATGGCTTTCCCACCATCAAGATGGCTGGCAGAGGAAACGCGCTGGAGTGGATGTGTACTGCAGGGACCCCGTTATGACATCGCCTGGACAGGAGATGACACAACTTTTCAGAAACTAGAGAGCAAAGTGCAGCAGGGAGCAGGCAGGTTTAGACAGATTTAAAAATTTTTAATTATTTTTATGTTATGTGTACGAGTGTTTTGTGTCCACATATGTATATGTACCACGTACATGTAATGCCCACAAAAGAGGCATTGCAGAAGAGGGGGTTGGATCTCCTGGGACTGGAGTTACCTACCATGTGGGTGTTGGAACAGAACCCAGGCCTTCTGCAAGTGACTCATTTAGGGACTGCTGTCCCCAGGACTTGGTGACACAGCCAAGCGTAGGCGTTAATCGAGAGAGGCATCAAGGTGAAGATATCAATCACATTTCCAACTCGGGGCACTGAACGAATGACAGAAGAGCCATCTAAGGACACACTGTCAACAGAAGGCCAGGTGTGGAAGCGAAGACCGGGCTGCATTCTGACAGGATAATCTGAGATGCCTCTGAGATGTACAGGTGTGCCTGATCAGGAAGCCCATCTGTTTGTCATTCCTGTGATCTTGTCTCTTCCAGAAAGTCTTGTAAATGGAATTAGAGGATAAGCTGTTCACACAGACTTTTCCTACTAGGTGATGAGAATTTAAACTGCACCCTTTTTCTTACAGGGCTGGATAGCGCATTCTTACTTATTCTTGTTCTGAACACTATCCCATTGTGTGAACACCTTGCAGTCTATCCATTCACCTACTGAATGACTTCTAGCTTGGGCAATTATGAATAAAGTGGTGACAGACATGTGTAGAAATGCTTTTGTGTAGAGAAATATTTTCAGGTCTCTATGAACATGTCTTGTATGTCACTATTCTTGGGGAGGCATGAATAAACTACTCCCAGACTAAAGTAAGGATACATCGAAGTCCACCTGGGTGAGCCAATGAGTTTTATTGGATTACCTGCAGGAGAGGAAATGACTCAGATGTGTCATGGAAAGTCCACCCCAGAGTTGGTGACAGCTTGCAGAAGCTGGAACCCGAGGACACACCACTGCACAGTTTGCATGGAGCTCAACAAGTCGGTGAGTGTTCATTCTAGGCTGCTTGGCCTTCTGAGCATGTCCCTCTGCAGTCCTTACTGCTTGTGGAGGGAGGAGCCTTGTGCACCTGGTCAGTTTCAGAGACTTCTTGAAGCTTCTGAGTTGTTTGCTTTGGAATCTCAATGAAACCCTGTTTATAACTTCCTGGGTCTGGAGGAGTCTGGAGCCTTGGGGACAGTTGCTACAGAACAGCATGGTTACTGAGTCTGATGGCAAGGAAATGTTCAGCTTTGCAAAAAATGCTTCATGGTCTTCCAACATGGCTCCACGTTTGGAATTCCCACCAGCAGTAAGCGAGTGTCCATTGCCACACAATTTCTCCAGCAACTGCTATCATTGATGCTTTGGATTTTTTATTTTTTCTGCTATTACTTCTTTGATTTTCCAATCCCGACAGCAAATGATGTTGAACATCTTTGCACACACTTGCCAACGACGGGGGGGGGGGGGGTTGTGTCTGTTTAGATCATTTTAATTGGGTTATCTGGGGCCAGCAAGATGGTTCAAAGGGGAGAGGTGCTTGAGCACAACCCTGGGGACCCAAGTTCAAGTCTCAGATCCACCAGGTATCAGGAGAGTTGTCTTTTGATATTCACACTAGAGCTGTGGCACACATGCACCTGCACACACACACACACACACACACACACACACACACACAGATTTAATTGGGTAGCTTTTTCCGTTGAATTTTGAGGGTTCTTTGTATATTTTGAATAGAGATCCTTTACTAGATCTATACTTTACAAGGATTTTCACAGTATCTGTTCTATTTCCTGAGATTCTTATTTTTCATAATAGTGTTGTTTGCACAGCAGCTTTTTTCCCCCCATTGGTGAGGATGGAACCTGGGGCCTTGAGCATATCAGGCAAGTGTTCAGTCACCCTGACCTGAAGGTTTTCATTTTCATCAACTCCAACTTACCAATTTCCCCTGATATTTCCTGATTCAGGTGCTGCGTCTAGAAAGTGCTGGATCCAAGGTCACCCTGACTTTTCTCCTACGCTGACTTTTATAGATTTTATAGTTTTGCATTTTGCACTTAGACATTTAGTTCCATGACCAGTTTTGATTTAATTTTTGTGAAGGATTTAAAGTTTGAACTTAGATAGTCTTTCTTTTTTATTTTCTACACTGAACAACTCTTCCAGCAGCATTTGTTGAAAAGACTATCCTTTCTCCATTGAATTGATTTGCTCCTTTGTTAAAAAAAATCAGCTGATTATATTTGTGTGGGTCTATTTCTGGGCTCTCTATTCTGGTTCATCGATCTGTGTGTCTAACTTTGCTGTCTTGATTACTGTAGCTTTATAGTTAGTCTTGAAATTGGATTGTGCCAGTCCTCCAATTCTGCTCTTCTCTCTGACTTTTTCATTACTGTCTTGGCCACTCTTGATCCTCTGCCTTTCCATATAAATTTTAAAATCAGTTGGTCGATATCCACAAAATATTTTATGGGGACTTTGGGGTTGCATTAAATCTATATACCAAGTTGGGAGGAAATGGAATTAAACTATATTGAATCTTTCTCTCTACAAACATGGAATGTTATCTCTTCTATTTAGATAATTAAAATTTCCTTTAGATAGCTGGGTGTGGTGGCACACACCTTTTATCCCAGCACTCGGGAAGCAGAGGCAGAGGGATCTTTGTGAGTTCAAGGCCAGCCTGGTCTACATACGAGTTCCAGGCCAGCTGAGGCTACAGGGAGACCCTGTTTCAAAGAAATAATCCTTTATCTTTGTTTTGCACTTTTCTTTTTTTTTTAATTTTTTTTTTACATTTTTTATTTATTTTTTTTTGTATGTGTATGAATGTACTGTCTGCATGTAGGTTTGTGCACCCTTGTTTGTGCAATGCCGCGGAGGTCAGAAGAGGGTCTCGGATTCCCCTGGAACTGGAGTTTTCCTGGAATTGGAGTTTCAGACGGTTTTCAGCTGCCATGTGGGTGCTGGGGATCGAACCCAGGTCCTCTGCAAGAGCAGTCGGTGCTCTTAACCGCTAGGCTATCTCTCCAGCCCATGTTTTGCACTTTTCTACATATAGATCCTATATATGTTTTGTTGGATAGATCTGTATCTAAGTAGTTCTTTTTTGAGGCTATTATAAATGTTATACACACATGTATATGTATCTGTGTATATTTAAAATTCCATTTTGTTATTGCTGTCATAAAGAAAGCAGTTGATTTGTTTATATCAACATTGTGTCTCCTGACTTTGCTGTGTTCCTTAAATTCTAGGAAGTATTTTTTTTTTTTTGTTTATATTTTGCAGAATTTTCAGGGTTTTCGAGACCATGGTTTCATCTCTGAACAGTTTTATTCATTACTCTCTGAGGATATATGCTTTATTTCTTGCTCTCATCCCATCACTCTAGTAAGGACTTCTGGCACTGAGTGGAATTCTGGTGAGGGACACTGTCCTGGTCTTATTCATCTTAGCCTCACCAATGCTCACTGTAGAGTTTTGGGTACATGATTTTGATTAAGTGGAGAAAATCTTCTTGATTCTTATATTTCTTGGAGTTAAAGGTCTTTGTTTTCTTTGCCCCTTCAATGTCTGGGATAGATTTAATTCGCTAGTATTTCATTAACTAGTTTGTATCTTCCTTTGTTCAGAGGACTTTTCATTGATCTAATCGAAGTATTAAAATATGCTGTCCACATAGAATGAATTAAGAGGTGTGCTTTTTTCTTTTTCTGTGAAGCATTTCTGGGGAATTGGTAATGCTCCTTAACTACTCAATAGAATTCACCAGTGAAACCAGATGGGCCTGGTGTCTTCTGCTTTGGGAGGTTTTCAGTGATCAGTTCAATTTCTTTAATAGACAGAGGGCTTTGTGGGTCATTTGCTTGCTTGCCTGGAGTGTAGTTTGTGGCTTTAAAAATATTTATTTAATGTGTATGAGTATTATATCTACATGTATATAAGTGTATCCACATCATGCAATGCCCATGGAAGTCAGAAGAAGGCATCAGATCCCCTGGAACTAGAGTTACAGATGGTTGTTAGCTGCCAGGTGGGTTCTGGGATTCAAACCAAGGTCCCCTGCAAGAGCAGCCAGTGCTTTTGACTGTTGAACCATCTCTCCAGACCCAGTTTGTGGGTCTTAATAAACTGGTCCACTTCATATAAATTATCATATTTGGGAGCCTGGAGCTGTCCCTTCTTTAGCCCTTTATTTTCCTTTTCTGGTCCACAGGATCAACAGTGTGCTAGTTAGCTTTCTGTTGCTATGACAAAATACCCAGGAAAAGCAACTTCAAGGATTTGTTTTGGTTGAAGTTTCAGAGCAGAGTCACTTCTTCAATACTCTGGGGCTGTGAGGAGGCCAAGTGGAGAACTGGTGCCTCAGGAAAGCTGTTCACCTCATGGTGGCCAGAGAGGAAAGTGGGAGACTTGCCCTGAGAGTCCCACTTTCTCCAATCAAGCCCCGCCTTTCAGTGTCCACTGCCTGCCAACAGTCCATTCAGTTCTGTATCCGTGGTTGAGGTCAGAGTGCTCCTGATCTGACTGCTTCCCAAAGCCCCACCCCAAGCAGTACCAGTGCCATTAGCCTTTTGAGGGATGTTTCCCACCCACCCAAGCCATAACAAATAGAGTTATTCACTTTTCATTTTCCAATACTCAGAATGTACATATTTTCTCCTTTTATTTCTGGACTATAGTGAGAGGAAAAACTATAAATACAAAATATAAAATCAGATGGCTGGAGGATGGCTCAGTGTTAACACATATTGCTATTGCAGAGGGCAGGAGTTCAGTTCCCAGCCCCACACTGGCAGCTCACAACTGGCTTCTGCAGATCTGGTGCCTTTTTCTTGACTCTGTGGATACCTGCATCCGTGTGCATATACAACACCCCCCCACATACATGTAATTAAAAAGAAATTAAATGAGGGCTGGAAAGATGGCTCTGCAGTTAAGAGCATTGGCTGCTCTTCCAGAGGACCTTGGTTTGGTTCCCAGCACCCACATGTCAGTTAACAACTGCACAAGGCTCTGAGTTTGATCCCCGGCACCCCATAAAATAGGCATTGTGGTGTATGTCTGTGATCGCAGCACTCAGTAGGTAGAGGCAGGAAGATCAGAAGTTCAAGGCCATCCTTGGCTAAAGCCAGCTTGGACTACTTGAGATCCTGACTCGAAACAAAACAACAAAAATCTACCAGTTTATCCTGGGCGACTATACCATTTCCATCCCCAACCTTTCTTCTGGCCATCTCTGGGGGGCAAGCACATTCAATCTTTATTTATTATTTTTGAGCCATACATGTTGCACACACTAACCTTGAACTCCTGATCTTCCTGAGTGCTGAGTTAACAAGAATGAGCTATCACACCCAGCCTGAGTCTTTTTAAGGCTTTTGCTGTACTGTAATGTAATTTAGAATAAAATCCACCATCTTGAGTACAATGATTAAACTTAGAGACTTACAGTCATTACCATAGTCTACCGTGCACATTTCCATTCCCCTGACATTGCCCTGGGGGGCTTTTTTTATTGGTCCCCACCTTTCCACCCCCTCCAACACCACTGGTATTCACTGGCTTGAATTCTGCCTCTATAAATTTGCTTTTGGGATGCTTCACACAAAGTGAGTCCTCTACACGTAGTGTTTAGCGTCTGTTCTCCTAGCATAATTTTCTCAAGATATGTCCCTGCGAGGTACTTGGCGGTGTTTTGTTACTTTCTATGGTGGAGGCACCTTGGATAGATACGCAGTGTGTATCTTCTTACACTGATGGGCACTGGGGTAGTTTCTATGTTTGGGCCATTATGAATAATACTTCTGTGAATGTTTGGATATAACTCTTTTTGTGGCTATGCATTTCCATTTCTCTCAGGCAGATTCCTGGGCATGGAGCTACTGAATCTTGAGGTAAGTATATATTCAGCTTTTAAAGGAACTGTCACCCTGAGGCTGGGGGTATAGCTCAGAGGGTAGAGTGCTTGCCTAGCGTGCACGAGGCGTTGAGTTCGATCCCCAGCACCCCGTAAAACAGGTGTGATGGTGTATGCCTGCAATCCCAGCACTCAGTAGGTGGAGGCAAGAAGATAAGAAGTTCAAGGCCATCCTTGGCTAAAGCCAGCTTGGACTACTTGAGACCCTGACTCAAAATACAACACAAAGAAAGCTACTGCAGTCTATCCTGGCCGACCGTGCTGTTTCTATTCCCATACACCCACCAGGCTTGCATGGCAGGTTCTGTTTCCCTACCTCCTTAGCAGTGTGTGGTGACACTGTTTTGGGATGGGGCAGCTCCCATGTTCCTGTGATGTAGCTTGCGATTCTAGTGCTATTTTTGAGTGTGGTATTGTGACCATTCGTGTTTTCTTCAGTGAGGAGATATCCAAGTTTCTGGGCCATTTTTTTTGAGGCCTCATTTTCTTTATTTTCTCAGGATTTTGGATATCCTTTTTTTAAATTTCAAGTATGGGTATTTAATAGTTCACTTTTAGTTTGACTTACATATTTTATTTTTTATATTTTAATTTTTTTATTGTTATTAAACTTTTTCCATACATCATATCTCACTTCTCAATTGAATTTAGAGTCACTTCTCTTTCCATGCCCCGCCCTGACCCCGCACCTGAGTCCCTGCACTCTGCCATACATGTCTTGCTTCTTTTTTTGGGTCTTTCCAGAGTTTATTTCCAGTTCTTTTGTTGTTGTTGTTCTCTCTAACTTGCATTGCTTCAATAAATACATAGTTATATATATATACACATAAATATATACATACATACATACATACACATATCACCTGAATTGGAGGATTTTCTTTCTTTCTTTCTTTCTTTCTTTCTTTTTTTTTTTTTTTTTTTGCTAAAAGATGTCATATTTTCCTTAAGGAAGTATTTGAAGGTTCCTCCTTGACAAGCCCAAACAACCATCAATCTTGCCCTTGTGCTCCACACTGGGGTCTTTTCCTGCCATGGTCACCCAAATGAAGTCCAGTAAGCACACGTCCTGTCTTGATCCCCCTGCACTGGCCTCTATGATACAGCCTGGGTAGTCCACAATGGCAGTCTTTACTCTGAAGAGGCTGAAATCCCTTAGCTGCTCAGTCCACAAACTGGGTATCTCAGTAGTCCCCATCTTGCATTGAAGGTTTGGAGGATTCTTGGAGAGACATGAGTCTTTAGTCCATATTGGAGGGTTAAAAAGCTGTGTCTCATGTCTTTGAAGAATGGCAAAAGCAGTGGCAGTCTGGGCCATTTTTAATTTTTTTTAATATTTATTTATTTATTGAGACAGGGTCTCCGTAGCCCTTGCTGTCCTGGAACTCACTCTGTAGGCCAGGCTGGCCTTGAACTCAAAGAGATCCACCTGTCTCTGCCTCCCAAGTGCTGAGATTAAAGGCGTGCGCCACCAGGCCCAGCTTTATTTATTATTTTATTCTGTGTGTATGAGTGTATTGCCTGCATGTGTATACATGCACCCATGTCATGCAGTGCCCACAGAGTCAGAAGAAGGCGTCAGATTCCCCAGGAAATGGAGTTGTTAGCCACCATGAGGGTGCTTGGAATCAAACCTGGGCCATTGCAAGAGCAAATGGTGCTCTTAACCACTGAGTCATCTCTCCAGTGTGGTGGACTTACTGAATTGTGAGTGTTCTTGGTCCCCTCTGGATGTGAGTCCTTTAGTGGATATATGATTTACAAATACTGGGTTCCAGCTTGTGATTTGTCTTTTTTCACTATCTGAATATTCCCTATGAAACACTCATTTGTTTGTTTTGGAGGGAGGGATTATAAGTTATTTTTTTAGTTGCTGTGACAAAGTACCTGGCTAAACTTAAGGAGCAAAGTGTGGTGCTGCGGGCCTTTATGCTTGAGAGGCAGAGGCAGACAGATCTCTGTGAGATGGAGGCCAGCCTGGACTGCATAGCAAGTTCCAGGCCAGTTGGGGCTACAGTGAGCCCTGTCTCAATAAGACAAAACAAAACAAAATAAAACAAAGCAACAAGATACCCTGACAAAAATCCACTTAGGAGAGAAAGTTTATTTTAGCTTACACTTCCAGGTTATGGTGCATCACATCCACACAGCGGCAGGAGCTGTGACAGGCAGACACATCACAGCCGGAGTACAGGAGAGAGAATTAAATGCGAGCAATGCTGCCTATTGCGCTCTGCACAGCTTCTCCATTCTTTTTTTTTTTTTTTTTTTTTTTGGTTCTTTTTGAGAATAGCGGGTCTCCTGTAGCCCCAGCTGGCCTGGAATCTCACTCTGTAGACCGGCGGCCTTGAACTCACAAAGATCCACCTGCCTCTGCTCCCAAGTGCTAGGATTAAAAGGCGTGTTGCCAACATGCCCGGCTAGCTTTCTCCCATTCTTTTTTTTTTTTTTTTTTTTTTTTTTTTTTTTTTTTTTACAGGGGAGAGCGCTAATGCAGTCTCCCATTACCACAAATTATGCAGCTGAGTTTCCCGCATTTGGGGAAATCGCAGGGGTCAGCACATCCTAAGTGCAATGGATGAGCCTGGCCCTGGGAAAACCACCTTTTTGATCATGGTATCTCCCCTGCCAAGTAAGTAGCTTCTCCATTCTTAAAGAGGGCATCTAATCCCCTGGAACTGGAGTTACAGATGATTGTCAGCTGCCATGTGGGCGCTGGGAGTTGAACCTGGGTCCTCTGCAAGAGCAGTCCTATGCTGTGCTCTTAACTGCTGAGCCGTCTCTCCAGCCCCATTCTTAAGTGAGGGCTCATATTCACCTGGGTTTCTAGTGGCCCCAGTGCCATCATTGCTCTGACTGTCCTCTCCCCAGTGGACTGTCTCCACATGTTAGCTGACAGTCAGTCGACCATAAACATACAGCTCATCTGGACTCTCAAGCCTTGCCGCTTGATATATCTGCCTGCTTTGCATAAACACTGCATTGTCTTGATTAATGTGCTTTTATGGTATGTTTTAAAATCAGGTAATATAAGTCCTCTGAGTTTGTTCTTTTTTTCAAATTCGTTTGCATTTCCACATAAATTTTAGGGTCACTTTGTCAATTTCTAAAGAATAAATTCTCCGGGCTATTGGTAAGGAAGGCTGCATTAAGCATGCAGATCAATTGGAGAGACTTGCTGCCCTGAAGATGAGGAGTCTGGAGTCTGGAGTCTGGAAGCAGGTGACATGCAGTGTCTCTCAATGCATTCTGCTCTCCTTTAGTTGAGCCCAACAAGATGGAGTTTTCAGTGTTTGAAACTCTGTTTTGGTCCATTTATTGCTGAGTGTTCTCTTGTGTAATTCAGCAGCTGTGTATTGGTGTTTCATTTTAAATTTCTTAATTTGGGAGTTGGGTGTGGTGGCACACACCTTTAATCCCAGAAGAGGCAGGTGGATCTCTATGAGTTTGAGGCCAGCCTGGTCTAATACAGTGAGTTCCTGGCCAACTGGGGCTTCAGGGTAACCCTGTCTCAAAAAGACCAAAAACATTTGTTTTTAGAGTTTGGGCCTACACTGTAGCTATCATCTTCTCTAGATTTCTGGTCCCTAGAACAGCTTAATCATAAGACTGGAAGAGTCAGGAGGCCAAAGCCCTGTTGGATCTTGCCAACCTTGCTGGGAACCTTCCTCTTTTCTCTTTTTTTAAAAATTTTTTAAAATTTATTTCAGTATGTGTATCAATGTACTGTCTGCATGCAGGTTTGTGCACCCGTGTCGTGCAATGCCGCGGAGGTCAGAAGAGGGTCTCGGATTCCCCTGGAAGTGGAGTTCTCCTGGAATTGGAGTTTCAGACGGTTCTTAGCTGCCATGCGGGTGCTGGGGATGGAACCTGGGTCCTCTGCAAGAGCAGTCAGGTGCTCTTAACCACTAGGCTATCTCTCCAGCCCCTCAACATTCTTTTTTTAATTTTTATTTTATTTATTTTTGTATGTGTATGAATGTACTGTCTGCATGTAGGTTTGTGCACCTGTGTCGTGCAATGCCGCGGAGGTCAGAAGAGGGTCTCAGATTCCCCTAGAACTGGAGTTCTCCTGGAATTGGAGTTACAGACGGTTCTTAGCTGCCATGTGGGTGCTGGGGATCGAACCCGGGTCCTCTGTAAGAGCGGTTGGCGCTCTTAACTGCTAGGCCATCTCTCCAGCCCTCTCCCTCTTTTCTTAACCTTTGCTTCTCCATGGATGGCACAGCAGGCCTGAGCCATGGTGCACAGTAGGAGCAGGTGAGATGGGAGGCTTAGCTGCAGTTCCCAGAGCAAAGCCCTGGGTTTCTTGTGGCCCAGAGATAGGGAGTGGTTGAACCCACATACCGTAGGTTAGCCTGGAGGCCGAGGTTAATTGACAAGATCATCAGACAGAGGCTGCGGATAGGTAGGATCAAAGGAAGGGGTCACGCGTGTCCAGATAGATGGCAGTCTGCAGCACAGTGCGGGGCTCTTTGGGGTGCAGCTGCTGACTAGGGATGGGTGCTCTGGACTGGGAGGGATTGGCCATGGAGTAGGGTGGTGTCTGAGATGTGGCAGCCTGGATAGCAGTGGTGGGCAGTGCCCTAACAAGTCCACTCATGCATAGGCCTCGAGTGCCCACCATGTGCCAGATACTGAGGTTGGAGTTGAGGTACTTTGGACTTCAGGGGAGTCCAGAGCCATGGGCCTGGCATCAGGAGGTGAGGCAGCCTGATAAAGACCTGCAAGGGGCTCGGGTGGAGCTAAATACCGTGTGGAGTAGCAGTAGAGACCACTTATTGAGTGCCTGCTGTATACTTTGTTCAATGCTATGCCTTATATCAGTTAAGTGCAAGAAAGGAAGTGACCTTATTTTCATTTTACAAGTGAATAAAGATAGACTCTGAGAGTGAGCAATTGACAGATGAATAGAATCTTTTGTTCCCCTCATGTGACAACAGTGGCTGGGCTGACTTGGGAACATGGGGTGGGTGGGGCCCCCTGGGAGGTCTCTGCAAGTTGGAAACTGACTGGTTTACCTCCAGGATGGGCACCACATATAAGTATTCAGTACCACAGGGTGTGGCACCTGCCTCCCCACTCAGGGTGGTAGAGAAAAGCCATAATGTTGACAACATCAAAAGCACTGTATCAAGTGACCCGGAGTGGGGATGGGCCATGCTGAGTACAGGATCTTCCACAAGAGGCCACCAGTGCATCTGATGGCCAGCTGGACTGGGGCTTGCAGCATCCTACCAGGACCATGGAATCACCACCATGGCTATCTGGAGCTGGCCAGTCTATTTTATTGCCACTGAATCTCAGGAAAGCATATCAACTCCTCTTATATAAACTTGAAGGCTCCATGATGGAGCCTTGAGGTTGAGTGAGGGAAGGCAGTGTCTCATAGTAAGGGGGACGGGGTGGGGTTCCCTGCTGCCTGCAGGTCTCGTGGTGTGTGAGGGGTGGCAGTGAACCACAGCTGTTCCTTGTGGCCGTCTCCATCCATGGACACATTGTTTCCAGCCTGTCTCTTGCCTGCTCCAGGGACCAAAGGGGTCTGAGTTGAAGGTTTTCTCAGCCTTGGGAAAAGTCACCATCACCATTATTCTGGGCAGCCACACTCAGCTCCTCTTTGCTAGGAGAGCAGAGCCTGTGAGGGTCCCTAAGGTCCCTGCTGGAGGCGTACCTGGAGGTCTGGGGAGGGAGCTTTACAGACAGGGCAGCGTCTCTGGGAATTGGAGCTGCGTTGCATGCAGGAGAGGGGCAGGCAGGTGTCTGGTCTCCTCTTTGCCTTTCTCTCCAGCACCTTAGAGTATCTTGTCTTCCTCACCCTTGACTCTTATGGGTGGTTGGTTCTGTTACTCCTTTGAATTGCATATCTTGACCACCTCTTCATTGTGGAACAATCCAAGCTGTTGGCTCCTGAACATTTGGAACAGGGCTATGCTTCTATCAGCAGAATATTATATTAAAGTCCTTGAGGATTCATTGTTTAGTCACTATTCCCCCCTTCTTTCACACACTCTGTAGTCATCGGTGTTACTGTGTAACAGACACTGGACAAGATGCAGGGGATGAAACAGAAGGAAGAGTCAGTCCTGCCCTCTCAAGGCTCAGACTACAGTGAGAACAGATGCCACAGCCAATCACAAGTACACAGTGACAGCTGCTGTCCTTGGTTAGAGGAGACTTTCTTGAGGAAGGGAGGCAAAGGAATTTGTGAAGTAAGTAAAAAGGGAGAGAAGCTTTGGAAATAAGAGGAACAGCATGTGCCAAGGCCCTGAGGTGGCAGGTCAGCATGACGAGGAGATGACCCATGGCTAGCTCAGATAAAATAAGGGAAATAAATGTCTGGGCATGGTGGTGCACGCCTTTAATCCTAGCACTCAGGCGGCAGAGGCAGGCAGATCTTTGTGAGTTCAACGCCAGCCTGGTCTACAAAGTGAGTTCTAGGACAGCTGAGGCAACAGGGAAACCCTGTCTCAAAAAAAAAAAAAAAAAAAAAAAAAAAATAAAAAAAAAAATTGGGGGAAATGGGAGTGAGGTAGAGCCTGGACATTCTGTCTCACCAGCCTGAGACCAGAGAAGTTTGAACCCCACAGTCAGGTGATCTCCCAGCCTGTCCTCTGCTTCTAGGAGAGCAGTGGCCCTGGGATTCTTCGTGGACCCCATTTGGTTTGCCCTCTCAGCCCACTGTGTTCCCCTAGGTCCCGCATGTCTGGGTTTGGGGGAGAACTCGATTCATAGCAGCCCGAGGAGCAAGAGAACGGGGAGCACTGCCCTGGCTGCTGCAGGGACCTTGGTGTGGGGGTCTGAGCTCAGCAGCCCTGGTCGCCCAGCCCGGCCCTCCGTTGGCAGCTGCTGCGACCCGGTGCCCAGATGGAAGTGGTCTGCCTTAGCCCTGCGACCTTGCTCTTGTGTAATGACAGTGGAGAGCGTCTCTGGACAGAGCTTGGCACTTTGTGTCTTGGCACACGAGGAAGATGGATCTTTCCAGGGTGTGACGATGCAGAGGCTTAGGCTTTTGGGAACTAACTCGCTCCTCACTCCTCTTCCGGGAAGGCCTAGGACCCTGGCAGACACTCAGCCGGCCTCCAGCCTCTTCCTCTGTGTCCTCAGTCTCTCCTGAGGGCAGGGGAGGGGGTGTACCTGCTGCTCGCTGGGCTAGGAAAGATCCGGCACCTCCCCCTTCCATGGCTCCACGACTTGTCACCAGTGACCGCATCATCAAATGCATAGCCTAGCCGGCAACACCACACTTCTCTCTCCTTCTCACCCGCCCCTCCCCCCATTGGCCCCTGGGGATGCGCCTACACTGCTAGGAATACGATCCTGAAGCTTGTGCCTCAGTTTCTCTATATCATTGGTTCTTCTTTGAGGGATGAGAAGGGAATGCATGAATGTAACTGGCGCTGCCATTTTGTAATTCACGAGAGTGAAGAACAAACAAATTCTGGCTGTCAGGGAATCTCCATTTTGCGTGTGGTAGTCTTTGAGTGGAGGGTGGAGGGAATGAGGCTCATTGTGTCTTTGGGACATGTCTCGGTGCACTTGAGAGCACCCGACACACATTAGAGGTCGTGAAGTCCTTATCACTGTCAGGCAGCTCTGTCACGGCTCCTTTTGGCCAGGGGCACCTGCTTTGGTTGGCCATTTGTCACTATCTGCCAGCCATGGGGACTTGATTGTGACCCCACTGTGTGCTGCGTGTGACCCCACTGTGTGCTGTGTGTGAACAGCATCCCATGTCCTGTTAGGAAGAACTTGGCATTGGGCTCCAGCACAAGATTGTGACAGACCGACAGACCAACGTCAAGAGTCTGCCTTCCCTGGGATTGCCCAGGGGTCAATTCTCTACAGCCAGATAGTCAAGGGACAGAAACCACACTGGAAGTTTAAATTTTTTTATTTATTATTTGTGTGTATGAATGTACTGTCTGCATGTAGGTTGGTGCACCTGTGCCATGCAATGCTGCGGAGGTCAGAAGGGGGTGTCGGATTCCCATGGAACCGGAGTTCAAGACTGTCCTCAGCCGCCATGTGGGTGCTGGGAATCGAACCCGGGTCCTCTGCAAGAGCAGTTGGTGCTCTTAAACGCTGAGCCATCTCTCCAGCCCCTCACACTGGAAGTTTAAACAGGAAAATTTTAATTTGAAACGGTTAACTATTTATTAAACTGTGATGGGTCCAGAGTTGTCAAATACAGGGTTCCTGTGACAGATAGGGCTGAGAGACTGAGAAGAAAGGAAATTGGATGCATACCCCCGCACCCCCTGCCCAAGTTTGGATTTCTCCAATTTGTGAGGGTGTGGGGCTCCCAGGGACACACCTTCCACCAGTCACCTGGACACCACCGCAGGGGTCTTGTGGGTGTGGCATTTGGGGCACTGCTCCCAAGTAGAGAACCTTGCAGGAGGGTGTCATCTGGAGGTCTGTGGCTCAACCCCAGGGACTGAACAGCCCTTAGACGAGGTGCTCAGGCCTGCTGTGGGTGCCGTGTGGAAGTCTGCGTGGGAGCGCAGGCCTGAACCCCCATTCACATGAAGTTGAGCTTTTACTCTTTCCTTCCTGCCCTGCCATTGAAAAAGTCTGTCACCAAGCTGTCGGCTAAGGGAACGTGCTAACAAAGCTTGGTTTTTAGTAACCCACAGCAGACGAACAGATGGGAGCTGAGTGTGACAGACTGATCCCTGGCACCGCAGAGGAGGACCCTGGTGCTGGGAAATGCTGCAGAGCTTGGCTTTGGGTGGCATGGGTGACTTCAGGGCTCCGTCCTTACCTAGCTGAGTCTGCTCAGCCAGGTGACTTCGCTCCTCTGAGCATCAGTTTCTCCATCTGGAAAGGGTGCACATGATCCTTAGAGGTTGCCGACAGGTATAAGGAGTGAGCGGGGCTTTCAGAGCTGTGACACAGGAAGTGGACAGGAGGTGACAATTAGACAAGTGCTAGAAATCACACCGGTGTTTTCTGCTGTCTGCTGGCTTTGTGTCTACATCATTGCCACTCTTTCACCACCCACATGGGTCCTGTAAGTGATTACGACCTTTATATTTATCAGGATGCTTGGGCTCCAAATTAAAACCACAACTCAGAGTGACTTCTATAGTAACGATGCTCATCACTACATGACGAGAATTCAGGCAGGTGAGGTTTCAGGGTCAGTCAATTGTGCAGCTAAAAGACTTCAGGAGAATTAAGACAGTCCCAGCAGGGTGTCAGGAGGATCTGATTGAGGGGAAGAAAGTGTGGCCCAGAGACTTCAGTCTAGTGAGCACTCCATGCAACGTGATCTTGGGAAAACGCTTTGGCTTCTAGGAGCCTCAGTTTGCTTTTTTTGTACAGTGGGAGGCTCAGGCAGACGGTGGGCATGGACTCCCGTGGATGGAGCCTGGGAGCAGTGGGTGGGGAGTGATCGGTTATGACTGTTGACCCTGGGAAGCTGCGGTATGTGATCTCACTTGTTCAGGGCAGTTCCTGGATGCAGGGCTTCATGGTCCAGGGATCTATCTACTCAGTGCAGGGCAATGGTGGTGGTCCTGGCACCAGAGGGTGTGGGATGTACCATGTCAGCCATCTGAGGCCCATTGGACAGGGCTGTGCACCTGGCTGGAGAATTTTGGGAAATGAGTCAAGGATGGAAGCAAACTCTATGGTCACTGCCTTTGTGCACACACACACACACACACACACAACACACACACACACACACACACACACACACACACAGGAGCCCAATGATCTGAACCTGGTACAGTCACAGGGGAAATAAAGTGGCCTCCTTGGGGGCTGGAGAGATGGCTCAGTCAGCAAAGTGCTTATGGTACAAGCAGAAGGACCCCAGTTGGATCCCCAGAATCCACACGACAAAGCCAGGCGTGGTGGTCTGTAAGCTTGTAATCCCAGCAATACAGGGGAGGGTGTGGAACAGGAGACTCTCCGGACTTCCTAGCCAGTCGGCCCTGGCTGAATGAAGGTCAGGGCCAGAGAGACCCTTTTTCAAAAAACAAGGTGCACACCTGGGGAATGACACCTGAGGTTGACGTCTGGTCTGCGTGTGTCCTGCACACATGTGCACCCCCATAAACATAAAACACACACACACACACACACACACACACACACACCTTTCTGGATCCATCAGGAATCTAGTCTGTCTGTCAGTCAGTGTCTCCTCCTCAGGTCTCCCGTGGCCACTGGGCACAGGGTCTCTTTCTCTTCTCCCTGTGTTTGGCCAGCCCTTGGCACCCGTCTCTGGGCAGGAGCCAGATGGAGTTTCTGTCCTGGACAGTATCCTTCAAAGCAGCCAGTGTGGCCCTGGTGAGCCCTGAGCTTGCCTGTCCTGGCTTACTTACCCTTTCTGACCCTCAGTCTCCCTTTCTGTAAAGTGGAATCAGTTCCACTTGGGACCTTCTGTTGGGCCTCATAGCAGTGGCATCTGTGAAGGAAGCTTGTGGACAGATGTGTTTCGAGCGATGTACGGCCCTTGGTTAAGCACCATGGGCCTTAGTGAATTCCCAGTAAATGTCACTCCTCTTTAAGATGAGTTACTGAACTCCATGGCTGGAGGGAGGAGAGATGTGATGAGGGGGCCTGGGTTCGAATCTCTGCTCTGCTCAGCATCACACAGCTCAGCCTTACTGAACTGTGTGATAAGCATCTCCCTTTAGAACAGACATGGGTCAGTGCTTGTGGCAGCCATGCACACACTAAATGCGGGCTAAATGCTGGCCACGTTGCTCTCACTATGGGAAGCAGGTCAGTGTCAGTGTTAGTATGGAGATTAGAGCGACAGGCTCTGCAGTCAGGTGGCCCGTGTCTGAATTAATCTCAGCTCACTACCTGGGTGACGAGAGGAAAATGGTTTATCTGGCTCAAGGATCGGTTTCCCTGCTTGTAAAATGGGGCCAACAAAGCACTTGCCCCTCAGGCCCAAAGACATAGGGCCAGGGTGGGAATTGTAAGGTGTGGTCCCGATGCTGGTTGTCACCAAAGAGGCTGATTGATGTAGGAGCTGTGGGCCCTGGAACCTGCATCTTTAGAGAGTTTCACATGGGAGACTGCTGTAGGGTGCCTTAGCATGAGGTTTGAGAACCACTGCACCAGGGATGCACAGGTGAATGGTACAGAGTCTCAGATTGAGTCCTGGCTCTGCCACCCTCCCCTTGTGTGACTTTGACCTGGTCCTTATGGTCCCAGCCTTAGTTTCCTCACCTACTCCAGGGACAGTGGGGGACAGAGGAGCTATTAGATTCCAGCAAAGCTGGGCATCCTCTGTCTCCATCTCCATAGTCCCCACAGAAAGGTGGGAAGGGAAAGGCCGCCTTTGTCCTTCAACCCTTGGTCACTGTGTGACAGCAGTGTTGGGGGAGCACCTGCCTGGGTCTCACCCGTCGTGGCTCAGCAGAGAAGCAGGCCAGGGTAACCAGCTCATGGGAGGAGACGCCTGGCTAACTCCGGAGTCCTCACAGTGCCCATCAATCCTGTGTGTCCCTTCTTCTTCTGCCCAGGCCTCCTTCGTCCCCTCTGGATCCACCAGGGAGGTGGGGATAGCTATGGAGAAGGGACAGAAGCTCCGAGTCCTTCAGAGATGTCCCCAGCATCCACCTGCAAGCTGGTGGCCGGCGAGGCCCCTGGCTCCTCCCAGCGTCCCTGTTTCAGGATGAGACCCTCTTCTCCTGGACCTTGCCCCAGAGTGGCCTTGATTCCCACAGCACAGAGCACAGGCACTCTTGGTGGAACCCCCCCGCCCCAGCTCTCACATCTGCTGCTTCAGTTAGCACCAGGGTGTTTTCATTAGGAGAACGCCTTTCAAAGTGACATAAAACATGTTTTGAAAGAAGATGTGGTTTTCATTTTTCCTATTTTACTTTCACTGCACAATTCCGTTTCAGTGGCATCTCTTCTTTTGCTCTCATAGTTCAAAACCCATAGCATGAAAGAGCTCTGGAAAGGCCTTTTGGAGCTACCATCTTTGCTCAGCACCTCAGAGGAGGAGGAGGAGGGCGAGGAGGAGGGGGAAGAGGATGAGGAGGAAGAGGAGAGGGAGGAGGAGGGGGAAGAGGATGAGGAGGAAGAGGAGAGGGAAGAGGAGGGGGAAGAGGAGGAGGAGGAGGAGGGGGAAGAGAAGGGGGAAGAGGAGGGGGAAGAGGAGGGGGAAGAGGAAGAGGAAGAAGAGGAGGAAGAGGGGGAGGAAGAGGAGGAGGAGGAAGAAGAGGAGGAAGAGGAGGGGGAAGAGGAGGAGGAAGAGGAGGAAGAAGAGGGGGAAGAGGAGGGGGAAGAGGGGGAGGAAGAGGAGGAGGGTGAAGCTGATGACCTTTAGAGTCTTCAGGCCTAAGGGGCTGATTTCAAGGAAGGTGGAGGGAGGGGTGGATGACAGATGACACGGAGGTTTTGCCCACAGGGTGGCGGGGCCATTGCTGGGATGGGTCACGGGAGGAAGAAGAGCCGTCCTTTCAGTGACTCTGTCTGCTTGGCCTCCCCAGCTACAGTCAGGTGAGTAGACTTACAGATATAGGTGATAAATAATCAATAGACTGATCAGTGAAAGGAACTGTAGGGCTGATGCAGAAGCAGGCAGCTCAGAGCAAGGCTGACTTCTACCTTCTCCCCTGAGTTGTGGTGGTCCACCTATCTTGTTTGCTGTGGCTCCCCCCCCCCAGGAAGCCTGGCACATAATGAGCCCTCAAGTCATATGTGTGAGTAGAAAAACAGGGGGACGAACCCCAGCTTATGTGACTTGGCTGAGCTGGGGCGATGGCAGGGGCTATGGCCTACTTGAGTGGTCTTCAGGTCATGCGGGGTGGGTTTGTTTTTCATTCCATTACAGCTGACTTTGGAGCTGAGGAACAACATGGCTAGAAACAGCAGTCAAGTCTGTCAGCAGACAGGCTGGTCACGTGGGAGCTGAGAGAGCGATGTCATCGCCAGGGCCCTGATGGAGCTTTGCACATTGGAGCCTCCTGGAGGCCAGGTGCAGATGACAAGCATGAAGGAGGACCCTGGGTCTGTGCCACTGCTCTGCACTGGCCATGAGAAAATGTCACCCCCATTGCCTCCTGAGCCAGGCTCTGCTCTCTGGCCTCCAAAATGGGGGAGCATGCTACCTGTCAGTTTCTATCCCCAGAAAAGCCAGGGGCCTCAGAAAAGCAGCTGCATACAGCTTTGGACCAAATCTGCAGACCACTCCTGCCCGGCCTCTGCCTTCCTTCCTGTCTGGGAGATGGCTGTTGAATAACAGAGCTGGCAGCCGGGTGGCCACCCTTCACCCATCAGACCTGTTGTGTGCTCTCCCTGCAGCCAGACCTTCCTGAAGCCGGGTGACAGGGTGAGAGTGCCTGGCTCGTTTTTCTTTGTGCATACCTGCCTTTCTTTGGAGCAAGATGCCCTGGGAAAAGTCACCAACCCAGGTGCCTGTCATTAACTGGTTCCTCTGGCACAGCTTGTTCAAACAGCTCAAGACAGATAAATAAACATCTCCTCCCACCTCAGCCCTGCCCAAGCAGGCACGCATCGGCCTGCGTGGACATGCCCCAGCTCATCTGCCCCCATGTGCTCAGCTCTGACCCAGCCTGCCCTCTGTCTAGGAAAAGTCTCAGCTCTTCTGCAGGAGGTGGCCAATGAGCTTGGAGGACGAGGTTGGACTTCACCTTGGTCAAGTACATGAGTGTCCTGGGCAGGGCAGTAACTGAGGCTGGGAAGCCAGGTGACTTTGGCTAAAATTTGACTGTACTCCTGAGCTTCAGCTTCCTCATCTGTAAAGTGGGGAGATTAAAGCAGTCTGTGCTGCATGGATTCCTGAAGACAAAGGAGTTAATGTGGGAAGGCACAGTACCCCGTACACAGAAAGCACCTATGGGTGACCATTTGTGGGATTTGTTACTTTCCTTTTCCCCACTTTCTTGGGACAGGGTCTTGAATTCACCATGTAGCCCAGGTTGGCCCTGAACTCCTGATCCCCCGCCTCAGCTTCCCGAGTGCTGGGGTTACAGGAATGAGCCGCCATGCCTGTCTTCTTCCTTCTTCTTGATCGACCGTGACGGTTTCTTTCAGGGAGCTGCCCTCGATCCAGCCCTGGTGGCCCACTTAGATGAGGCCACATATCTTTTATTTTATTTTTTCCCATTTTTAAGATGCATTATTGTGGATGTACAGTATGTAGGTAGTATGTATGTATATAAGTGTATGTACCCCCCCCCCAAAAAAAAAAGTGCCACGGTGTGCATACGAAGGTCAGAGGACAACTTTGTGGAGTCCGTTCTTTCCTGTCTTTACCCACTGAGCCACCTCCCGGGCACATCTCTTCTTCAGCTTAGCAGAGATGAGCTGGGCTCTCTGTCACTTGTTCCCAGAGAGTCCTGACCTGCATGGACCAAGCCAGCCCCTACATCCGGTTGGTCCTGTCTATCCCTTGGCTCTAGCTATCTGGATCTCCCTCAGGCTGGTGGCCCTTCGCACATGAGCGCCGCCCGTGCTGCATCTTTGTCCTTGTCACTCTCCCCTGCCTGTTCTTGCTCTGCACAGTTTCCGATGCACTCTGAAGCTCTTGATCCAGACCAGAGTGAAGAAGGGGGCATGGAGTCAAAGCCTGTGGGTCGTCCCTGCCCCACTGCCAAGTGAGCAGGCTCAGGTGGGGTCTCTCCATGGATGGAGAGAGTCCTACTCCATCCATAAGACACGGACAGATGTAACACCCGCCCCACTGGGCTCTCACACGGCCTGCTAATCCACCAGAAGGACCTGATGCATAGTAAGTGCCTTATAATTGCTGGCTGGCATAGTTAGTGCCAGGCTGATACATAGGATCTTGCCCTCGTGCTTCACCTCCAGCACGGCAGGCGCCAGCCCGGAGAGAGCTCACCTATCAGCCTGGCTCTCAGAAAGAGAACTAGACAATACTTTAATTCCAAAGAGTAAATGTCACAGGCTTGGGAAGGATTCCGAGGTTCTGAAAATAAACACTGGTATGAAGGGAAGGAGGGAGGGAGATGAGGGGGTGGAAGGGAGAGAGAGAGGAGAGAGAAGAACGAGGCTCTCCCTCTGTCCTATCCTGGGTTTTCCTTATGGCCCCCATCCCCAAAGGAAGAGAATGCAGTTCACCTCTGCCCCCACATACACCTTGCCCTGTGGATGGGAGCTGGGCGGGGCAGAGCCTCGGCGCAGCCTGTACTTTGTAGCCGGCTGGCTGTTGGCCTTTGTTTCTACCTCAGAATGTCTTTTGAATAAAATGGAATGATTTGGAAAGTATTCGAGAACTGGAAATGCATACACTGGGAGCGGCAAGCCGCTGACTGCAGCCGGGAGCTCCCGTCGCCCCAGAAGGCTTTGGGCTCCTGGTAGACATAGTCCCCCAATCCTGACATCCATAGCTCTGGCCTGCTGAGCCCTTTCTACCTGCACAGTGATCTGGGAGGAGTCCAGCGGGCCACCGTGGACCAGAGGATCTGAAGCTAAAACCCATATAGCTGGGGATTTTATAATTCTCATCTCAGAGGTCACCAGCAGGGAGGCTTCCTTGGCTACTTAGAACAAAATGGTGGACTCTCCTCTTCCCTCGTCACCCTTTCACCTCTCTAGGAAGCACCAAAGCAGCAGGATTACCTGCTGCTTCAGTGTCTGGGGAGTTTGACATTCAGAGCAGGAAAGCAACTTGTCTGAGGTCACACAGCACTGGGCTCAGCCAGGCGTCTCATGGAGCAGCCTGGGGTTTGCTGGCCCCACACTGATGGGTGGGTGTGGGTGCTGGAAGGGGGTGCACCAGGACTGCTGGCTTCATCAGTGTCTCGGCTGGGGGACTTCAGGGCTGCTAGGCTGAGAGAGCCTCTCTTAGGCATGTCTCCATGGAAAAATGAGGAATGAATTGGAGAGGTTTTTAAGTGCATATATGTATGTACATGTGTCATATATAAAACCTACCTATGCAGGAACATAAAATACCCAGAAGCAATGGTTTTGGGGGATGAGATTAGAGGAAACTCCATTTTAGTTATAGATTACTGAACATATGTTTTCAGAGGGAATGAATCAAAAAGCTTGCCACCATGTAAATGCTCCTTTCCTCTGGTTCCAAGTAATATATTAAAAATAAAGTTCCAGCTATGCTGTGTTTCAACTTAAATCCCAAATCCTGGATGGGGTTTGTAGACTCAGCCTGCCTCTGTGCTCCACTCCCTCATCAGGCTAGAAGGAAGCAGAGAGAGGTCTTCTTGGGGGCAAGAAGAGCCCAGGCCTCCTGGCCTGCCTCTTCCTCCCAGCAGCCCTCCTTGGTTCCTGTCTCCTGGCCCTGCCCAGTCTGCTTGAAGCTCATCTCCGTCCTCTGCATTATTCTGCATTATGTCTGTCTCATGCCACTGATACTAAGACTTCTGTCTCCTTTCCCACCCGGAAGGGCAGGCCCTGTTCAACTCATTTCTGAACTTATTTCCAACTGTGGCTCAACTCTTATTAAATGTTCTTCTGCAGACCTGAGCTGCACAATTCTGCATGGGTAATACATGGTCCTTCTCCGGGACTCAGTTTCTTTTTCTGTGAAATAGGCATGAGCCTTGAAGGCAAGCGTCTAAGTCCCTGCCATGCCAGGGTTGCCTCTTCTCGAGTGTCTATTTCTCCTCTGGACACATGGGGTGAAGGACCTGCTTTGCTTGGTGCTGGGAAAGCTCACTGTGGAGATGTATGTAACACCCAGGCCTCTGCTCTGAGGGGCATGGTCCCTCTGCTCTGATGGGTGGGGCATCTGCTCTGATGGGTGGGGCATCCGCTCTGATGGGCATGGCCCCTCTGTCCAGATAGGAGCATCTGCTATGAAGGGCCGAGTTGCCTGTTCCCACCCACCTCCTCCTCCTGGGAGGTACCACTTGCAGCCATTCCTGAAAGCTGCTGTGACTGGCTATGCTTTGCAGCAGCATTTCTCCCCTGTGTCTTCATAACCCCCAGGGGTGCTGAGGCAGAGGTCCTATGAGAGCCTTTTGAGATACAAGGTCCTACTTTTAGCTGCAGAAGGCTCATCAGGGGCTCCAGCTGCTGCTAAGGCAGAGCCGCCCACCTGAGCCACTTCAAGGCTCGAGAGACCCTGTTTCTACCCCACCCCACCCCCAGCCCCACAGCACCCATCTAGGTGTGGAAACAGATTCCCAGGGGCAATGACTCACCAGGCACTACTCCATCTCTAGACAGAAGTTGGATTCAAGCCTAGGCTGTGGACACCCAGGTCACAGGTACATGGGCCTTTTAAAAGCTAGCGAAGGCAGTGCTTCCTGCACATCTGTGTGGTATTGACACATGCTACTCACCACAGGTAAAGTACCACCCAGTCCAGGTGCTTAGTCACTCACATGCCATAGAGACTTGTCACCCACAGCAGCCTCAGCTAGAATTGGTCCCATGCTCCTTCGCCCCTGGGTAGATTTAGAAGGGGGCCCGTGGGAGGCGCTAGAGATGCCAGTGTGTTTGCAGTGTGTTTGCAGGAGCCAAGAGAGGCTTTGAAGGAATCAAGAGCTTATCACACTGTGACTCGTCCAAGACTCCTCATTAAAGATCAGTAGGGCATCTGTAGAGCAAGAACTTTGGGATTGACACATACAAATGTTCTCTATAATTTCTCTGTTGTACAGTATCACCTTGTAGCATTCTCTTTAAGATGATTTAACGTAAAAAATTAAGTTTGCTTCCCAAGTTAATCATATATAGTCACCCAAAACAACATGGGTGAATTTGATGAAATCTGTGCCTTGACTCCACCCTATAGTCATGTATAATACAACTATCTTCTGGAGACTCATACGCTAAAAAAAAAGGGGGGGGGAAACAGAAAGACATGAAACCTTTTCATCAAACCCCTGCAATTCAAATCTTAAAACTAACTATGGGAAAAGATTTGTTTGTTCCAACAGGACAAAACGTCACCAACTTAACGGCTGAGAAAGAAAAGATACAGGTTTGCATTGAGTAGGATGTACCAAAAAGTGGCAACGGAAAGGCTGACCCGTCTGAACATTCAAAGGAAGAAAAGCCTCAGATTGCCATAAACATCGAACCCCTCTGTGGATCCTACATGTAACAACTAGTTATAATGAGTCCTAATGAAACTTACCTTCTAGGTGCCACAAAGGTTCTGATATGAGAGACTTCCTTGCCTTCCCACCCATAGAACAAGGAGAAATATGACAATGATGAGGTCGCTCCCCAACTGTAAATTGGAGACAACTATTGTAGAGGTGATCTCTTATAAAACCGGTAAAACTGCTTTCTTTAATTGACTACTAGACATGGGAACTGTGGAAGGGATTACTCTCTGTTCAGAACCAAATATAATACTAAAGTCCTAGGGCTATGCACTCAGGCAAAATATATTAATACAGGAGCTCTGACATCAGCAATGGATTGTTCTACCAGGTGGATGTTGGCCAGGGGATCCAAGGCCCCACAAAAGGTAAGGGCTCCTTGCCTCTAAGTTGGGATACCTACAGGAGGAGAGGCAATAAGACCCTGCTGCCGAAGACCTGACGTTAACATGGGAGGGATGTATTGAGACCACACATGCAAGTGTACAGATGGCCTCTGGAATGCCAGAGAGTGTTACCAAAGGCCACTAAACCAATAAAGCAAATATGGGTCTCCCTGAGTCAAGCAAGACTCCACCGTCAGCACCAGCTACACCTCACCTGCCTGGAAATACTGTGCAGCAGAGGCAGCCATGTGCCTGTATATCCCAAATCTAATTGGCTATTGGCTCTCCCCTTGGAGAAATAACCCATGGCTGATGCCACAAGCTTACATCCTCTACAGGTTAGGAGATGTTATAAGCCACAGTAAGACCCTGTCATATTTAACAGGGGGGAAAATTGTAATTCATGGATTAACATATCCAAACATGTGTCTATGCTAAAGTAACCTACCATAACTATTAGTGCTGCTTAAATACCTATATATCTAATTGCTTGTTCTTCATTAGTAGGATCGAAAGGTTATTCCTGGACAAACTGTCAGCCCATGAAAGGAAACAGCCAGAATTGACCAGAGTCCAAGTCAACAGCTCCAGAGAGAGTGGACTGTTTTACCTCTCATCCACCTGTGCCCCTTTTCTAAGCCTAGGGAACAACCTGCGGAAGAGGGGGCGTGGTAGAATGTAAGGGCTGCGATTGGGGTGAATGGTGAAACTACAGCAATGTAGTCTGGACACTCATTTGATCAACTTGATTGAACAAACAACCTGTCACCCCCCACTGGATGGTGGGGCTGTAGGTGTTTGGGCACAACAGCCTGCAGATAGGTTTTGCATGAAGGATGCTTGTACTCATGGATTATCACTTATAGCTAAAAATGAAAAAAAAAAAAAAAACTGAGAGAAAGATGCAGGACAGTTATGGCAGAATGCATGATCTGGGATGGGGTGGGGGTGGGGGGGGAGGGAAAGGGAAATAAGCCTGAACTGAATTGGAAAAAATGTATGAAATGCACAAAGCATCAATAAAAACTAATTTAAAAAAAAAATAAAGATCAGTAGGGCAGGTTTGGGAGGGACGGGCTGGGAAGCTGGCCTCTTCTGCCCCTTGCTGGATGTATAGAAGAGTCTAGGCACAGGCACATGGGTGCCACTGAGCTCCGCTCTCTGAGAATTGATGGCTGGGCTCCTCACTGCTGTCTCAGAGTCCAGTGCACCTGGCAGAGGGGCCACAGAGAAACATGTGAACTTGGACTTATGCATATACAGTTAGGAATGGTTTTTGATCTCCCGCATGCTGTACAGCTAAGGCGGGAGGCCGGCTCTGCAGACTTTGGGCTGGGGGCCCTGAGGCCTCCAGAGAAGAGAGGTCCACCTATCCCTGGGTCTACTCAGGAACTTCTAGAAGACCCCAGGCAAAGGCCAGCATGGGGCAGAGTGGACACTCCACCTGAGGGGAGTGTCAGCTCTGCGGGTCAGGTCTGGGCTAAGCCGTAGAGGACAAGCCAGATATACCAGGCAGAAAAGGCCGGATGCAGTGGGCTGGCAGAACAGCTGTACAGAGACCCAGATGCCAAGACGGCAAGCGTGGTGAGGCCCAGAAACTGGAGGGGGCTGGTGGGAGAACAGAACAGCACCCCGAATGCTGGGTACGGGGTTTATGTCTCATCCTGTGGCCGCAGGACTCGTGGCCTGTCCTGTATTAGCAGGAACACTGTGGGTGTCCCTGCCTTGGGACATCAGTTAGGGCAAGTGAATAGAAGGGAGATGCTGGAAGAGAGAGGTCAAGGTGTGGTCTGGCAGGCACAGAGGCAAATAACTTCCCAGAGTTACAGGGGTGGGAGCACACTCCCAAGGTTTGTCCCTCTGAGGTTCACAGCTTGATCTTTGGTGTGATGGTGCCGAGCCAGTGGAAGCTGTTCTACAGGGTCTAGTAGAGGTCATTAGGTCATGGGGACACCCCTTTGGAAGGGCTTAACACAGGGCTAATGGGAGCCCTCTCTTATTCCTGTTTCACTATGGACTCTTCTTCCTGAACATACTCCTGTCGCCATCTGCTGGGAGGCCCTCACCAGTGCTGGCCAGTGCCATGCCTCTGATCTAGAATCAGCTAAATAAACCTCTTTCTTTGGAAAGCTCTTCAGCCTCGGGGATTTCATCATAGTCACAGAAGCAAATGGCCACAGATAGTTAGGCAGTGGGCACACTGCTGCTGATGTCCTGCATTCAATTCACTTACCTGTCAAAGCAAGTCTAGACCCTGCTGGCCAAGCAAGCATGTGACTGGTAACACATGGAATGGTGGAGGTTCCAAAGAGACGGGGGAGCCAGGCTTGGTGGCACAGGCCTGCAATCTCAGCTCTTCTAGAGGCCAAAGCGGAAGGTTTGCAAGTGCAAGGCCAGGCTGGGCAAATTGTGTGAGATCCTGTCTCAAAAAAGAGAAAGGGGATGCTGGAGGTGTAGCTCAGTGGTAGAGTGATTGTCTGGTATGTGAAAGACCCTGTCAAGCAGTGGATCCCATTTTATAGTCCAGAATACTGAGAGTGAGCTAGGCATAGTGGCTCATGTCTATAATCCCAGCATTGTGGAGGCTGAGACAGGATGATCGTGAATCCCAGGTTACTCTGGGCTGCTTATTGAGTTCTGAATCAACCTGGCTGAATAGTTAAGATCCTGTCTCAATCAAGCAATCAGTAGAAAAATAAGGAAAAAGAAATCTGGGGTGCAGCAGAATTAGTGAATGATAAAGAGTAGGGAGGAGGTGATCTGAACCCCAAGCTCAGTGGCTGTGTGCTTTCCATGGAGCCAGAGCACCATAGTGGACAGGAGGGCAGATGGGCTAAGCCAGGGCAGGGAGGCTCACCACATCTTGTCAATGCCCTGTGACTTATGACTCAGGGCTGCACCTGTCCCCTCCAGAAGCCCAACTCTGGGGTTCTTCCTTGGTACAGCGGGAGCTGGATAGAAAGCCAAGCGAACAGTCATTGCTGAGATGGGCAGGGTCACAGTTGCTGGCTGTGATGTCACTCTGTGGAGCAGGTAGGGAGTAGGAGTGTGCCATCAGCAGGTATTTGTGGAGCAGATTCCAAGACAAGCTTTGGGAACAAGAGTACCTGCTCCACATGGCTTAGGGATGGGTTTAAATACGTACCATGTAAGCGTGAAGATGGCAGTGTGGGTATTTAGCATCCATATAGACATCAGATGTGTATGGCAGCCACCCCAGCACTTGGTAGGCTGAGATTGACCCCTGGGGCAAACTGACTAGTTAGATTGGGCTGAATCCTCTAGCTCTCGGGTTAGCGAGCAACGTTGCCTCCTTAAATAAAGTGGAGATGAGGAAGACACCTGGCATCAGCCTGAGGCCCCCACATGCATGTACACACACACACACACACACAGCAGAAGCACCCCTAAACATGTGCACCCACACACTTAGGAAAACACATACACAGATGCATGCACATTGCACACACACACACATATATGTGTAAGAAAGAGAGGAAGCATGTTGAAAATATCTCTATGAACACAGACACTACCTCAGAAATGGTGGTTTATCCTCTTGATTCTACAATATTTGCTTTCTTCTCTCAAACCCAGTCACACTGGACATGAGAAACAGGTAGCTTCTTTTCCCCTTTGAGTAAAACCTGGCTGGGTCCTCTGGGAAGGACGGCGATTTGATGCACTAAGCCAGGTGGGTTTTACCTTCTGCACTCACTACTGTGGGATTGGAACCAGGAAGCTCTCTAAAGCTCATTTTCAGGGATCCCCACCCCCTCCCCCAGCCCGTGAGCTCCCACTCTGTTTGGCACACCACATGCATCATGAACCTGTCACTGTCTGGAGGGAGCATTCTCATTGACACCAGTCATTTTATGCACTGATAACATGGTTTTAATACATTTATAAACATTTGGGGATCTCATTTATTTTTCAGTTACTTTTAGGAGAAAAAAATTGTCTCTGCACTGTAATAAAATCACTGTTCCGTGTCCTTGCACACGCTAAGGGGATGCGATCAGGAGCCTGAAGCCCATGCTGAGTGAGAATCAGAGCTGCCGTTTCTAGTCCCAGCTAGCCAGGCGCTTTGCTGTGCAGTTTAGGGACAGCTGCTTTCCCTCTCTGGGCCTCAGGCTTGGGCACTCTGTTGCCTGTGAGTTGCGCAGAGCCCAGGATAGCCATGAATGTGCCCAACACAAAACAGTAAACTTATGAAAACATTGTGAGATTTTTTTTTTTTTGCATTTTAAAATGTGTTTATTTTTATTTTGTTTGCATAAACGCAAATGCATCCTGTGTGTGCATGCTGGAGGAGGCCAGAAGAGGGCATCAGATTCCCTGGAACTGCAATTATAGATGGTCGTTAGCCATCTACAGCTGTGGGTTCTAGAAACCTAACCTGGGACCCCTGTGAGAGCAGCCAGTGCTCTTGAATGATGAATCATCTTTCCAGTCCCTCATCTCTTTTTTGGCAGCTCATTTGTGAAGCTCTCGAGTATAAACTTTATAGATTGTCCCCCAACATCCAAAGGCTGGATGTGTCTACAAGTTTGTGATGTTTCTATCTCTTTTGGATAAACACTTGTCTGATGCCTGCTGTACAAGGGGTCATGATGGGTCTGTCTGAGTCCTGGACCCTGGGCTGGAGTGATCACAGACAGTCTACCAGGGTGAGTCCAGAGGTCCAGCTTGGGGCCCAGGGCAAGTTTCTACACAGCAAGGATCCCAGGAGGCCAGTGTCTTTCCCATTGGCCTGAAGGGCCCTCACGGAGATGGGTACATTTTGGATGGTGGAGGGTGGGCATGGCGATACACCCAAATGAACACATCTGGGTCAGTGCCACTGACCTTGCTGATGCCTCTCCCAGGAGCTGGTGTCATCGCGGAGGTGCATAGTCCACGCCCTGGGAAGCACACAGAGCCTTCAAGATGCCACCAGAGATCAGCATGGCTTCCCTGGCATGGCAGGGCTGTGCTCTCTCCTCCTGGTATTCCTCTGCTTTTTCACGTACAGACCTTTCTTCCCTGGAGACCTGCCTGCCCTGGCCAGGCTTGGGTGCAGCTGGACTTCTGGGGGCAGAGCCTAGGGGATGTGCTAATCTCTCATGTCTGAGGTCCTACACTGACTTTCTTGGAGGCAGGCGACAGGAACAAGTGGCAGGGAGGAGGGGAGGGAGCATGGAGGGGCTCCGAGGGGTCTGCTCGCCTCTAGCCACACCAAACTACCCTTAGGTGAAAACAAATTACGTGCTAGTCCTTTAGATTTCCATTCAGGAATTCTACAAGACCTGCTTGACATTTGAGATGGGGGGTGGGGGGTGGGGCACAGTAACTGAGCCTCAAGAAGCATTCAAGGATCCTGCAGGATGGAGAATTCCTGTGAGCTCAGCTCTCAGCACATCTTCATGTCTGTAAATAGAACCAGGTGAGGGTGCGAGTGTGGGTCTGACGTGGGGACCCACACATAACCCTGCCGGGGGAGGAAGAGGCCAGGGCCCTTCCTCAGCATGACTCCGTCAGGCTTGGATGTAGCAGGGCAGCCCCCATGCCTTTTATCACCTGCAAAGCAGGACCCCACCAGACTTGAGGGCTCTGTATCTTTCCTCTCTTCAGTCCCAGTCACCCAGAGGACTGGCCATTCTGATTGGAGCTGGAAGGCAATCTGTGTCCTTGGTGCGCGTGCGCGCACGCGCGCGCATGTGTGTGTGTGTGTGTGTGTGTGTGGCAGCCCAGAGAATGACAGGGCCATACTGCCTTCCAGGCCTGCTTTCTTGGTGGGAAATCCCCAGGTGTGGGGTGGTCACAGCAAAGGTCTCTCTGCTGCTGCTGCCAGCATGCCCTGTGTCCCCATTTGACGTCACATGACCGTAGGTAAAATCCATCATGTATGTGTGGTTCAGTCCCTAATCTGGGAAATGGAAGAGCAACAGTACTTGGCCCTGAAGAAGTTTGTGAAGAATTAAAGTACTTCCCAGCCCCTATTCCCCCAATAGAAAACATCCAAGGCAGGTACAGCAGTTATTTCTGTATTTGCAAGTCAAAGCACTGGGCAGAATGACTTAAGGGAGGAATGATTTTACTTGGGCTCGTGGTCCACTGTGGTGGAGAAGACCTGGTGAAGTTCATGGCAGTGGGAGTATGGGCAGAGGTCCCTGCATTGCGGAGACCAGGAAGAGCAGGAGCAGGCTGGAACCAGGGGCAGTACAACCTTCAAAGGTCTGCCCCTCGTTATCTATTTCTACCAGTCAGGCCCCACTTCCAAGTCTCCATTGCCTTCAAAATCAAGGTGTAACCTGGGGACTGAGAGTTCAAAACCGGAGCCCATAGGACATTTCAGATCCGAATCCTAACAGCAGGCTTGCCTCCAGCGTCTGTATCTTGTTATTATTTTTCCAGTATCACCAGAGCAATGGAGCTAACGCTGTCACGGACAGTGGTCCTCGTATACACCTGCCAGGAGCTTCGGAGCAACTAGAGTGATTGAACCAGTTGGCTTCTCTTCCTGCATCCTCTCCTGACACTCCCTATAATCTTGGGGAAGCCAAGTGTGGTGGTGCATGCCTTTAATCCTAGCACTCAGGAGGCAGAGGCAGGTGGATCTTTGTGAGTTCAAGGCCAGCCTGGTCTACAGAGTGAGTTCCAGGCCAGCTGGGGCTATAGGGAGACCCTGTCTCGAAAAGACCAAAAAAAAAAAAAAAATCTTGGGGAGTCCCTGTGCCTCTTTCTTTTCAAGAATTTTTATTTATTATTTATTATTTTGATTTTATGTGTATGAGCATATTACCTGCATCTAGGTAGGTACACACAGTGCCCTCAGAGATCAGAAGAGAGCATCAGATTCCCCTGGAACTGGAGTTACAGACAGTTGTCAGCCGCCATGTGGCTGCTGGGACTTGAATCTGGCTCCTCTGCAAGAATAGCCAGTGCTCTTAACCACTGAGCCATTTCTTCAGCTTCTTGTTCTCTTTCTAAGTGTCAGTTTTTCATCTGTTAAATGATCTCATAGTTTTCTAGAAATATCTAGAAAACAAGACACTCCTTTAAATAGATGAGCAGGCTGTGTCAACCTTTCAAATGACTCAGGACCACCAGCTGGCTAAAGATGAACCTCATGACTGATTCCAGACAGACACGTACCGGATGTTTTGGGTCTTTTGTACATCCTACGTGCATTGGCTATTGTATTGAAAAGCACTGTGGGTGAGGTTGGGGTTTAGGGGGGACTCATTGAATCTTTCACTCATCCATCCACTGTCACACATATGGCTACAGAGTCTCAGCTCTGTGACAGTCCCTGTTTTGGGGGTTCCTGGGGACACAACTGTGGAAAAGATGCAGAAAACCTCTATTCTGCATAAGCTCACACTCTGGAGACCGAGGCAGGAAATAAACAAGTCTGTAAATGGACAGATTGATTTCTGACTGCATTTAAGGGCCGCGAAAGTAACAGCCAAGGAGGGAGGTGTTGGAATGAAGGTCAGACTCTGCGGATGGAATACAAGGCAATCAGAGAGGACTTCTCGGAGGAGGCGACACTGGAGCTTGGGTCTGAACAATAGGAAGATTCCAGCCATGTGGGGGCGGGGAGAGCTCTAGGCCGAGGGGATAGTATGCGCTGAAGCCTGGGGGTGAGTTCTGCCTGGCCGTAAGTTAGAACAGAGGAAAGATCAGTGTGGCTGGAACAGTGATTGGGATAGAAGAGCCTGGGTAGGTGGGGTCAGAAGTTGAATCATGCCGAGTAATAGGCTTAGCCTAGCTTTGTTCATAGTAGGTCCTTCAGAACTATTACCTGGTGACACAGGTTTGAGAGCTCACCTGGGTCCATCCAGGTAACAAGACTGGAATAAGGCGAAGAGACCAGGTGAGGGCCATTCCGATTTGATGAACTTGTAAACTGGAGGCTTGAGAACAAGTTGCTCCCTCAGGTGGGCAAGCTCTCTCACATCTAGTTACCCTCAAGTAACAAGTGAGCCCAGCCAGTTCTCTTTCTCCCAGCTCACACAGAAGTGCCCAGAATGAATATGAGTTTTCATTCCTGAGATTTTTGTTGTACTTCTAAAGACAGGCAAAGATGAATTCAAGGTTCAGAACTCCTCCCATGACTGTTGGGAACATCTGACAGCACTCTAAAGTTAGACAATTGTATATTCAGCAGAATTTCACTTTTACATGCCTGGTGACTTCTCTTGTCCTGTGTCCCCAACCCCCACCCCATGCTGCCTAGGAAGCCAGTGTCCCAGGCCTCTGGTGGCTCTCAAGGGTCCCCAGTTTGCTCAAGTGTTTGCTAGGGGCAGTTCTTTCTTGACTTACAGGACTCAATCCAGAGTTGAAGGTCAAAGAGGCCATTTCCCAGAAGGCAAGACTGAGGTCGGAAGTCAGAGACTTCTCCAGGATGCTTTTCAGGATGTAAGTGGGGCATGGGCATCTTTATGAGACCTGTGATGCCACAGAACGCAGAGAATGGATCTTCCCTGGTGCTGCGGGGCGACAGGAAGGAACACTGATTCACCCCAAGAGAAGGATCCAACAACAGACCAAAGAAAGGAATCTACCCAAGCCTGGTTTGGTGAACCAATGGGGACCCTCAGAGGACATGAGAGACTAGAACTCCCTGCCCAACTGGCAGGCAGCTCCCCTGAAGAGTCTCCTCTGCCCAGCAACTGCTTACTTCTTGTGTAACCCTGGACAGAGACCTTGTGACTCTTGTAGCCATCTCGTCTTCCTCTCTGCCTTCCTGAGCCTGGTAACTTTCCTCCCCAGGTCTTGAGAGTCTCTGCTTCCTCCAGGAGGGAAAGTTTAAATTCTGAGGAACTATGACAGCAAGACATCCCCAAACCAGCACGGCCAACACTTGCAGTTATTAATTGATTGATTCTGAAGATATTTATTGATTTGCCAAGTAATGTTCAA
The DNA here is from genome assembly GCA_009823505.1 of Rhizomys pruinosus. Classification (NCBI taxonomy): domain Eukaryota; kingdom Metazoa; phylum Chordata; class Mammalia; order Rodentia; family Spalacidae; genus Rhizomys; species Rhizomys pruinosus. The sequence goes on along the minus strand of VZQC01006111.1, from coordinate 146,182 downwards.
GTCATGGGGAAACAGGAGAGCAGGCGGATCTCTGTGAGTTCAAGGCCAGCCTGGTTTATATAGCGAGTTCCAGGACAGCAGGGGCTATAGGGAGACCCTGTCTCAAAAAAAAAAAAAAAAAAAAAAAAGAAATATCGACTCTCAGGGGAGAAATATCGACTCTCAGGGGAGAAATATCGACTCTCAGGGGAGCTGGACTGTGAGAAGTAGAATCAGTCATATGTGTGGGACTGAGGTTTGCTACAGAAAGCCGTCTAAGGCAGAGGGGACACACATGGAGGTAAGGTGGGGGGAGGGCAGTACTCAAATCCTGCAAAGAGGGGCTGGGGTCATGGCTCTGTCATTAAAGAGCTTGCCATGCAAGCTTGAGAGACCCAGTTCAATCCCCAGCAACCATGTTAAAAAAAAAAGTAGGGTACTATAGCACGTAATTGTAATCTCAGGGCTGGGAAGCTGGGATGGGAGAGTCCACGGGGCTCGGTGGACAGCCAGTGGGCCTGGATTAGTACCTTCTAGATTCAGTGAGATGCTGACTCAGAAAATTAGGTGGAGAGCAATTGAGGAAGGGACCTGATATCCATCAGCACCTGATCTCTCTCTCTCTCTCTCTCTCTCACACACACACACACACACACACACACACACACACACGAACACCATCTTCATCTCTCCATCTAAGAGCCCTTTATTTCTTATGTGCTTTCTTTCCTCTCCACACTTTGGGTCGTGTTGCCATCAAAGCCCTTCTGAGCCACACTGGGGCATGTGAGCCCCAAGTGACCAATCATAGCGGCCCCTGCAGCTATCCACTCTGGTGCAGGGGTAAGCACATGACTCAATTCAGGCCAACCAGAGCGCTGTTGGTTTTATAAATGGCTGCCTAGTGGAGGGGTAGAACAGCCTTGCCCGGCGCTGGGTTCTTTGGCTGTAGAGACTTGTCTTCAGCCTCAGCCTCTGGCAGCTGAGAAGATGGGAACTTGGGTTTTGGTTGTCTTTTACTTCCATGTAAACAGGCTTCCTACCCAGGTCCGAGTTGGAGCCCTGCTCTGGACCCCTTGCAGGCTTACCTGAAGCCCATGCTCCAGGCCACCAGCCCCTCCGGCCCCTTCTGAGAAAGCAGCTCCTGCCCTCCTCCGACACTCCCGGTACTCAGGCCAATCTTACTTAGCTGGAGCCCCAGCCCTGCTGCGAGGGGAGGAACCGGCAGGGCTCCTTCCTTCCTAACTCTCAGGAAGCCCACATGGATGGCCCAGTTATGCGCCAGGCAGACTTTTCTTCAAACAGCCTGACAGTCCAAAAAACTTTCCCTGCATCCCTGCTGGGAGTCGCAGGGTCCTGCTGATTTGGTGATGGAGAAAATGAGAATCCTGTCTCCCAGAGAAGACTGCTGGGCAGATCTAAAAGAGAAGGAGGCTGGCCTGGTTTGGGTCTGTTATGTGAGGCTGGCCTTGTGGGACTGCTGAAGGGGTAGTGCTGGGTAGAATCGGAGGTCAGTGCAAAAGAAATCCGAGCAATGCCTACACTTCCCAGGCAGACTGGGGCGAGTAGAGGAGCTCATGGGAAGAGGGAAGAAGTTCTGGCCCTTGACCATGTTATCCATCTGTGTGCAGTCCAGTCTGGGCTGCTAAGACTCTCCCCGGGCCCCCTCCCACACCCCCTGAAGTAGCTCAGGTCACTAGGAATCCTTGGGCTTCTTAGCATCCTGAATCTATTTGACTACAAGTTAATTAGCATTTGCTCAAAGCCAACAGACTTTGCAAGCCTGGCTCAACAAAGTCTCTAGTGGAAAGGGGCCTGGGAGGGGCCTTGGGGCAGGGCCTGGGGCGGGGTCTGGGGGAGGGGCCTGGGGCGTGGTCTCTCCCTTGTCTCTCCCTTGCCTTAAAGAAGGTCTTATTTCTTTGCCACAGCATTTGAGATCTGTCCCCCAGGACACTCTCAGCCCTCCATCTTCCCCGCAGGGGACACTGCCCTTCCCTCCCTCCTGGTGCCATTCTAACCACCCTCCCCCTCAGCTGCCTCGCTCACTGGCAAAGCTAACCGCTGTGTCCCTGTGTCCATTGAGGTTTCAGCTTAAACTTCCCTTTTCAGAGAGACCCTCCTTGTCCCTACAGTACACAGACTGGGTCACTGTCTATCTCCAGCCCCAAGGCAGTATCTGTTATGTCACCCTGTGTGACCTTCTCCCCAGTTCTGTCCCTCCCTCGATGGCCTTGCCTGCACTGATGACCTGCTGTTCCTGCCTCCCAGCCCAGCACAGCAGCTCCTTGCTGGTGACTGAGACCTATCTGTCCCTGGCCACACTGCATGTATTGTGGCTCAGTGACCCTTGCTAGCATGAACGAGCTAGTTCCTCGCATCCCAGGCTCTGTCTCTGTGATGCTGCAGAATTGTTTGCTGACCCTGGAAACAATTACCTCCATCCGCTGGTTGTTCAACTGGCCTTGTCACAGCTACCTCGGCAAGAGGGGCTCAGAAGTCACGGGCCACTTCGTTGGATCTTCCCTTGAGACAATGCATGGCTCCTCTTGAGCTCCTAACAACAGCCACATTTTAGGGTTTGGAGAAGAGCATTAAGACCAGACAAGTGGGTAAATCACAGCTTTTAAAATGGGCCAAACATGGATTTACACAATAGCCTGTGACAAATGCGTCTTCAGAGGACACATTGGCAGGAAACATCCATTTTTGTAAAGGCTGTCGTCACAGTGCTGGGAGAAATAATGAGGGCTATTTTGAGATTCTAGTCTTTCCCAGTGCTGATGGGTTAGAGCGCTAGAGCCACACCTCCTGTGCTCCTGTGCACTCTACAGTCTATTCTTGGTCTCAGGTAGGTGTCCCGCCCCTGGGCATGGCTTGGTGTGTCTAGCTTTTGTCTTTGTGATTCCTGCCTCGCTCTCCTGTCCATATATGATCTTGGCTCCTGGGAGGCCCGGGTGTGGGTTGCAGAAGGTTCTTAATCAGTGAAGGGCCTTTTCTCTTGCCCACAGTGCTATGACTGTCAGGAGAGGGTCAGGTGCCCTTCGGTTTCTCTGCCAGGCTCCGGAGGCTGAGGGTGCAATAATTAGCATTCAAAGCAGTGAGATTGATGCACAGCAAGGAAATAAATGTCCTTATTGTCCACATGGAAAACACCACGGTTCCTAATGGGAAGGAATGATGTATTTGCAGGGATCCAGAAGATCTTCCAGCAGAGGTCCACCCACTTGGAATGCCTGCAGGGGCAGGGGCTCAGGCCCACACATAGTCATCTCACTGAGGGCTCACACCAGCTCTGTGAGGCAGGAGTCAGCTCATCCAGAAAAGTAGGGCTCAGAGAGGTTAAACAACTCACCCAGCATCTCACAACTAATCTTCTTCACATGAACCAGCCAGTCTGGGAAAGCCACCAGGACGTCCTCCTCCCTACCTCCGTCTCTCCACAGGGCTGGAGGGGGGTGGGAAGAAGACCAGGGAGAGGCCAGATTCACGGAACACATCCTGGAAAGCAGCCCACGTGCATACTACACTCCTGAGTGGAGTGCTCTGTTTCATTAAGTTGGTTTATTGTGCTACGTAAACTCCCCTCCTTCTCCATCTTAGTCTCCCTGGGTGCGTTATCTCTGATTGGAGGAGTGAGAAGGGCTTTCAGGGGCAGAAACAGCCATGCCTACTTTTTCTATGGTGTCTTGGGATTAGAACTCAGGTCTTCATGCTTCTACTCCAAGCTCTTATCTGCTGAGCCATCTCCCCAGCTTCTTCTTGCTATACTGAACATCTATGTATGCCCTTCTTGGTCTCTTAATGTCTGATAGGAACCCAGCTTCTCCTCTATTCCTCCTGCATGGAACAGCTCCTTCCACCTTTCATCTTGATTCTGTTTCTATCTGGATCACGAGTGAGACTTTGTGGAGACAAAGTAGTGGAATCGAGTGTTTTTTTTATTTTATTTTTTTTCTGTGTATGAATGTACTGTCTGCATGCAGGTCTGTGCACCCATGTCCTGCAATGCCTCAGAGGTCAGAAGAGGGTGTCAGATTCCCCTGGAACTGGAGTTAAAGACTGTTCTCAGCTTCCATGTAGGTGCTGGGGGTCGAACCTGGGTCCTCTGCAAGAGCAGTCAGCGCTCTTAACCGCCGAATCAAGTGTTTTTAATCCATATTGTCTATCTGTGTCTTTTGATCTGAGAATTTAATCTGTTTACATTTACGGTGATTGCTGCTGAGGAAGCATCACATTTGCTTGTTTTCTTCCTGCCTTCTGGAATTTTTGTTTCTTATTTCCTGAATCCTCATGTTGAGGCTCAATTAATTATTTTTTGTAGTGCTGACATACTTAAATCCCCTTTGTGTACATTCTGTAGCTAATTTTTTTGTGGTTACCATGGGAGTGACTTTACACAAGCTAATGTTGTAACACTCTAGTTTGAATCTACAATCTTTATTTTAATAACATACACCTATGTTCCTTTACCTTATTTTTCTCTCTCCCCTTCAGTTGTTGATGCCATAAAATTACATTTTTGTACATCACGTGACCCAAAACATAAACTGATAATGCTTTTAAATACATCAGTCTCTGAAATTATGTCTAAAAAAGAATCTGTGGAGTTGCAAATAATTATGAAATTACAGTTTAATAGCCATGATGCTGACCTTCCCACTAAAGTTTGGTCTTTAAAATATTAGTTTCATAAATCATGTAGAAAACAAAAGGTACAGTTATAAACTCTGTTTATAATAATGCTTGCTTTCTAATTGTCCATGCATTTATCTCACTGAGATCTTTACTGGCTTCTGGTTCTCTCCACACACTTCCACTTTACCCTGTCAGACTCTCTGGAGCATATCCTGCAAGGCAGGTCTTCAACTGCTACTTATCTGGGATGTGTTTGGGCTTCCTTCTTTCCTTCCTTGGTGGGCCCCTGACATCTTTATGACACTTGCTCCTAAAGTGCTCGCCATGTGTCTGTCATCAGATCTTTCCCAGGAACAACTTATGTTCTTTTATTCTTTCCTTTGAATGGCCCTCTTTTTTTTTTTTCTGTTTCTTCAGAAACATGATTATGTTTGCTATTGAAAAATATGCACTTGAATTTAATAATGTGACAACTCTGGCATATGAGTTCCCTTTCTCCTCGCTCACTGCTTTCCGCCATTGTGACATTCTAAATTGTAAGGCACATCTGTGGTGGGGAGTAGGTTTGATTTTCCTTTGGCTCTTTTCTGAGACTTTCCCTGGCTGTGTATGGTTATTTTCTAATTTTCCTTGTGTTTTCAGTCATTCCTGATTGTCTTGTCTTTAAGATCTGGCCCTCAACGAACATGATGTTCATCGTGGCTTGAGATAACCTGACCCCCTGATTCCCACATCTCCCACCCCAGCCCCTGTTGGGCCATCGATCCTTGCCAATCCCTTTCCTGAGAGCTCCATTAGGTGGATCCTCGTACTCCCAGGGAGCATTGGAGGAGCAGAATCACAAGGAATCATCCTGCCTACGAGCAGACGAGGGGGTCCTGCAATAGGAGTCAAACTTGATGCTTTACTAACTCCTCATAAAGCCAATCAGCCTGTGGTGGAAACATGGGTGTCACCTTTAATTTCTCTGATGCTCCATTTAAATGAAGTCATTACTCAAAGGCCTCCAGGTATTTAGAGAAACAACCTAACAATGTGGTTCCTGCCTTTCGTGCATGTGGAATCGTGTTCTCCCTGGAGTGCTGTACATGACACACATGTATTTTAAAACCAAGTGGATGCAGTTATTAGAGACAATTAGAGCCAGGAGGTGGGGCATCTTCTCCTGTGGAACACCTGGGTATTCTGAGTGGGTCGGATCTGGAGAGGCCTGAGTGGGCTGGAGCAAGAGTTCCACGAGAGCTACGCACATCACACTGTTAGACATCACATCTGTACCCGGGATCTGGGTCAGGTGAGGTGCATCACAAGCCACAGTCAATGACATAGTATGACATCCATGATCAGAGGTGAATGTTTGCTGAGCACCTGCTTGCTCTAGTCACAGCTCATGGTTCCTACCTGGGGGAGAGAGAGAGAGAGAGAGAGAGAGAGAGAGAGAGAGAGAGAGAGAGAGAGAGAGAGAGAGAGGAGAGAGAGAGAGAAAGTGGCCTGGCCATCCCCTGGAACACTGTTCTTTAAAAATTTTTTTTTATTTATTTCTGTATGTGTATGAATGTACTGTCTGCATGCAAGTGTGTGCACCCGTGTTGTGCAATGCCGCGGAGGTCAGAAGAGGGTGTCAGATTCCCCTGGAACTGGAGTTCTCCTGGAATTGGAGTTTCAGATGGTTCTTGGCCACCATGTGGGTGCTGGGGATCGAACCGGGGTCCTCTGTAAGAGCAGTCGGCACTCTCAACTGCTAGGCCATCTCTCCAGCCCTGGAACACTGTTCTTTATGTGAGAGAACAACCAGCCTTCTTTCTCGTGGGTGGCATGAGCTATTAGGGACGCTATGGTCAGAAGTCTGGGCAGTATAGAGAGGGCAGGCTACAGAGTGACCTGGCATGGCAGCAATCCTGGATGTACCAGTGAGACAGAGAAGTAGCTCTATCCCTGGACCCTCAGTTTCATCATCTGTAAAATGGGGATAATGGTCCCTACATCACAGGTTGCTGTGAGGAGAAACTATTTAATGTGAGGAAGGATCTCAGGGCAGAGCCTGGCATGTACAAATGTTCAATGCATGCTTTCAGAAGGCTAGCTTCTACATGGGTGGAATAACAGGCCCCATACTTGCTTGCCTGCCCAAAGCAACTGAGCAAGTAAACAATTATGTGAAATGACTATTCCCAAGATATCAGACCCCAACAGCAAAGTGCAAAGATCCCTAGGGTTGGGGATGGGAATAGCCCTGTGATTTTCCAGCTTACAGCTTGGATAGGTACTATGGGCTGGGGCAGGGAAGTATACCCAGGCAGAAGCTGGTTATCCTGGGGAGATGGCAACATGACCCTATAGTAAAAACTGCTCGTGGGGTGGAGAGATAGATCAGTGGTTAAGAGCACTGGTTGCTCTTACAGAAGACCAGGGTTTGATTCCCAGCCCCCAAATGGCAGCTAACAACTGTCTGAAACTCAAGTTCCAGGGGATCCAATGCCCTCTTCTGACCTCCATAGGCACTGAACGACACTAGTGCACTTACATGCAGGCATAACATTCATACACATGCAATAAAAATGAATTTAAAAACCTGCTCTCTTCATGTCTGACACACTTGAAGTCAAAACTTGAAAAGTGCTTCCTGTCCCCACCTTAGAGCAATGTCTCAGGATAGGACTGTAATTGGCAAGCACCCCACAGGGTGAAATCGGCTATGTCTAGCATCCAATCAAAGATTTCCAGGCAGGGCTGGAGATGTAGCTCAGGTGGAGAGTGCTGGCCTAGCATGCTCAAAGCCCTGGTTTTAGCCCCCAGCACTGCCTAAAACCAGGCATGGTGGTGCATACCTGTAATCCCAACACTTAGCAGATGGAGGCAGGAAGATAAGAAAGTTTAAGGTCAGTTATGACTACATAGATTGGAGCCAGCCTGGTGATGTAAGACCCTGCCTCAAAAAAAAATTCCAGCTGGGAAAATATGAGCAATAAAGAATATAATCAAGGGCTGGAGAGACAGCTCAGCAGTTAAGATCACTGACCTGAGTTTGATTCCCAGCACCTACATGGCAGCTAACAACCATCCATAACTCCAATTCTAGGGTATCAGGTGCCCTCTTCTGACATCCATGAGCATTGCAGGGCACAGGTACACTTACATACACAGAGGCAATGCACTTATACATATTAAATTAAGAATGATAAATAAAATATTAAAAGTATAAAAATCAACCAATCAAAACAAACTGATAACTGATACAAATGATTTAATGATAAAGTGTGGTGGTTAATCACTATTGCCAACATGGCTAGATTTAGAGTCACTTAGGGATTGGCAAGGGACACCTGGGGTATGGCTATAGAATGTTTGATGAATTATATGATGGGGAACTATCTACCCTGAGGGTGGGTGATACCATCCTATGGGCTGGGGGCTTCAGACTAAGGAAAAGGGAAAGAAGAGAGCTGGCTAAGTGACAGCACTTCTCCCTGTCTGCTTCCTGGCTGAGACAGGAGCTGCTCGGCTTTGCCACACCCTCCTCTCATGGCAGACTGAGCACTCTAAAACCATGAGCAAAATAAACCTTTCCTGTAAGTTGCTTCTTCCTCATGTTTTAGTCACAGGAATGAGGAAACTAGTATCACAGTCACAGACAATAAAGTTATAATTATTTAATACAGTCCAAATCAAAGGTGGAAGACTGAACATAGGTACGTAGAGCCACGAAAGATCTACGGGAAGCCAAAAGCAAGTGTCAAGAGGTAGAGATTATGGTGTGTGAAGTGAAGGCCACGCTGGGGGACTTTAATTGCAGATTAGCATAGACATTGCAGAAGAGAAGATGGGTGAAGTAGAGGACACAGAAGTACACGTGACATCTCCCAAAGAAGCACAGGGTCAACAAGACACAAGGAGAAATGAACACGATGTAAGCAACCTGTAGGGACGCTTCATTCTACGCACTATGCATGTGACTACAGCCCTGAAAGATGCTGGGCCCAGAAAAATATTTAAAGCAATAGCCAATCCCCAGCCCTAAATTTGAAGACTATTATAAGTACATAAATTCAAGAACTTCCATAAACAGTGAGCCCAAGACAGATGTAGAAAATTATACCAAGACAAGGTCTAATAAAATTTCTCAAACTCAGTGACCAAGGGAAGATGTTAAAGTGGCCATAAGAAGAAGACATATTGCTTACCGAGGAAGGAAAATAAGGAGGGCAGGAGAGGCATCACCCAAAATAACGTTCGCCAGGTGCCTACAGCAGATCTTCACTCTATAGACCGTGAGCATGCTTTACACAAATGAAGAAGCAGTTGATGGAAGCTTTCAAATCACTAGATGACAGGTAATACAAGAAATGTCAGAGCTGGGGAGTCTGCTCAGGGTGAGAGTGCTTGCTGCGTAAGCATGAGGACCTGAGTTTGAATTCCCAGAACCCATGTAAAATCTGGGCTTGGCTAGGTACCTCTAACCCCAGCGCTGTGGGGGATAGAAAGAGAAGACCAGATGGGGCTCACTGGCTTGGCAGCCTAGCTCCAGGTTCAGTGCAAGATCCTGTCTTAAGGGAATAAGGAATATCACTCAGAGAGTGGTAGAGTAGGTCATCCATTGTCGTCCTCTGGCCTCTGTGCATGCACATCCACACATCCACTTGTATACATCATATATATATATATATATATATATATATACTTTNACAAACTAAAAAATTTCTCCAGCGTTGGGAAATATTTTCAATGCAAGAATATAATCAAGGCTGATGAGACAGCTCAGTAGTTTGAAGATCACTCGACCGTGAGTGTGTTGATGTCCCAGGACCTTACATGGCAGCTAACGAAAACACAACCAACATCCATAAAACCAATCTCTCGGTGATGGCAGGTGGTGCCTCTCTTCTGACCATCCATGCAAGCCATATGCAGGGCACCGTACACCTACAATACACAGAGGCACTGGGCACGTACACCAGATTAAGATTTAAGAAAGTGATAAAAACAAAGATAATGTAAACGTAATACAGAAAACAACAGTCCAACCAATCAAAAAAACTGATACTGATACAAATGATTTAATGATAAAGTGGGTGGTTATCCACTATTGCCACATGGCTAGATTTAGGTCACTAAGGGATTGGCAAGGGAACCCTGGGGTAGGGCTATAGAATGTTTGATGAATATAATATGAGTGGGGAACTATCTACCCGTACTGTGGGTGGTACCATCCTATGGGCTGGGGGCTTCAGACTAAGGAAAAGGGAAAGAAGAGAGCTGGCTAAGTGACAGCACTTTCCCTGTCTGCTTCCTGGCTGAGACAGGAGCTGCTCGGCTTTGCCACACCTTCCTCTCAGTGCAGACTGAGCACTCTAAAACCATGAGCAAAATAAACCTTTCCTGTAAGTTGCTCTTTCTCATGTTTTAGTCACAGGAATGAGGAAACTAGTATCAATCATCAAGACAATAAAGTTATAATTATTTAAACAGTCCAAATCAAAGGTGGAAGACTGAACATAGGTACGTAGAGCCACGAAAGATCTACGGGAAGCCAAAAGCAAGTGTCAAGAGGTAGAGATATGGTGTGTTGAAGTGAAGGCCACGCTGGGGGACTTTAATTGCAGAGTTAGCATAGTCACATTGCAGAAAGAAGATGGTGAAGTAGAGGACACAGAATGTACACAAGTGACATCTCCCAAAGAATGCACCAGGGTCAACAAGACACAAGGAGAAATGAACACGATGTAAGCAACCTGTAGGGACGCTTCATTCTACGCACTATGCATGTGACTACAGCCCTGAAAGATGCTGGCCCAGAAAAAAATTTAAAGCAATAGCCAATCCCCCAGCCCTAAATTTGAAGACTATATAAGTACATAAAATTCAAGAACTTCCAATAACACATGTGAGCCCAAGACAGATGTAGAAATTACTATACCAAGACACTGTCTAATAAAATTTCTCAAACCAGTGACCAAGGGAAAGTGTATAAAGTGGCCATAAGAAGAAGACATATGCTCACCGAGGAAGGAAATAAGGAGGGCAGGAGAGGCATCACCCAAAATAACGTTCGCCAGGTGCCTACACAGTCAGATCTTCACTCTATAGACCGTGACATGCTTTACACAAATGAAGAGCAGTTGATGGAAGCTTTCAAATCACTAGATGACAGGTAATACAAGACATGTCAGAGCTGGGGGGTCTGCTCAGGGTGAGAGTGCTTGCTGCGTGAAGCAGTGAGAACCTGAGTTGCATTCCAGAACCCCCTTGTAAACATCTGGGCTTGGCCTAGGTACCGGACTCTAAACCCCGCCTGTGGGGGATAGAATGAGAAGACCAGTTGGGGCTCACTGGCTTGGCAGCCTAGCTCCAGTTCAGTGCAAGATCCTGTCTTAAGGGAATAAGGAATATCACTCAGAGAGTGGTAGAGTAGGTCATCCATTGTCGTCCTCTGGCTCTGTGCATGCACATCCCACATCCACTTGTATACAATATAAATATATATATATATATATAATATATATATATAGAGAGAGAGGAGAGAGAGAGAGAGAGAGAGAGAAAATGCTAGGCTGTAAAATCTTAAGGCCCACTCCCCATTGACTGACTTTTTCTGGCCAGGCCCTACCTCATAAAGATTCCAGGACCTCTCAACACAGCACCACCAGCTGAGGGCCAAGTGTTCTTGACACCCAAGCCTTTGGGGGGGGGGCATTTTGAATTCCAACCATGGTGGGCAGAATAATGAGAGCAGATGGGAATAATGGATGCAGACATCTAGAGACACAGAGCTGCAGCCCGAGCTTCCATTCTAGGACTGTGAAGTCAAGGAGGGGCCTGTGAGGGAATGAGAGACCTGTAAGAAGGACGTGAGAGCCCAGGCTCCTCCAGCCACCTGGGCTGATGCTTGAAGAGGTGTACAGAAGCAGGGGGGGGGCCCAGTGAGGCTCAGTGCTGCCTTGGGCCTCAGGCTCCTCACTTATAAAATAGGACTAGTCATGGTAGCTTCTGATGGTCCCAGGAGGACTCAGAGCAGAATGCAAGTCACACCCTAGGACAGAACCCCTTCCTCAGAGCACTAGGCTCCCAGCCCTTCAGCTCTCTCACCCACTGTCCAAGCTTTCTCCATGCAAGACAGAAGGAAACTTGTTTATTCTGGCTGTTGTGCTGGGAACATGGGCAGTGATAGCTGTGTGGGTACATATTGATGACGTTTGTTATTGAAATCCCTTTTAAAGATAATTGACTGATACTCATTATGGAGAGGCAAACACATATATGCACAGCTGGGATAGTTTGTCAGGTTCTGGGCTTAAACAGAGTGCTGGAGTCATGGATAAGTAACTTATTTAAAAATGTTACTACACATCGCCACAAAAACCAATAACAAACAAGAGTTAGATACGAGGAGCCAGCAGGGGAGATAAAGCATAGTCATAAAAATTGCCAAACTCATCCAAAAGAATGAACAAGGAACAGGTGGAAAGAACAGAAAATAACCATTGAAAACACTTTACAGGGCATGGCGGGCAACTTTTATCCCTCAGAGGCAGTCGATCTTCTGTGAGTTCAAGGCCAGCCTGGTCTCAATGCGCATGTCCAGGCCAGCTAGATCTAAGGGAGACCTCAAAGAACAAAAAAAAAAAAAAAATAAAAAAAAAAAAGAAAAAGAAAAAGAAAAACAACTGTCATGAGAAGGCTCTGTCTTAAAATAATATAATAGAATATTAAATAGAAAATAAATAAAGCTGTTGTGTGCAATATCTTGATATCCGACTCAGGGCAGAACTTCTCACATGAGTTCCATGCACATATGGGGCTACAGGGAGATCCTGTCTCAAACACCCCCCCCCCAAGAAAAGGAAAAAGGAAAGCAGCTGTGCTGGCAATCACATGAACTGTATGCAGTTAAAAGGCAGAGATTGACACACTGAAAAACTACCCAGACCCAGACCCAATGGGTAAGAAGTCTACTTCAAACAGAAAGGCAGAAATCCCCAGAAGAGATGGAGATGGAGACCACTTAATACAAATCAAAAGTAATCGAGTATTGCTGTCACTAACATGAGACAGGCTTCAATGAAGGCACCGTGAGAGATGAAGAGGGTCAGTTTGTAATGATAAAGATATCAGTTTTGGGTGAGGATGGCCTAACTTTTTAGAGGACCAACTGCTCGTTGCAGAAGGACCTGGGTATCATTCCCGCACCTACATGGTGGCTGAAGACCGTATTTAACTCCACGTTCCAGGGAAACTGTCTTCTCCTCGACGACCTCTCTGACCTCCATCGATTGCAAGACATGGGTGTCACCAAACTACATGCAGACAGACATTCATCAAATATAAAAAATAAATAAAAATTAGAAAAAGGGACATACATTTAATGAAGGAGGGGACTCATGTATTGTTCATGTGCAGTGTGTTTGAGGAGTTGGCCCGCCAGGATCTCCCACTTGCTGGAACCCCCTGTCCAAGCAGGCTTGGCTGGATCTCCTCGTTTCCTCTTCCTCCTCTTTCTCCCTCTGGGATTCAGTCACCATGCCCAACTTCTTTTTTTTTTTTAATGTGGGTTCTGGGAATTAAACTTAAGTTCCTGCACTATCAAACCAAGCACTTTATGGAGTGAGCAAGCCATCTCCTTAAACACCGAGGGACAGAGACTGCTGCACCACTCTCAGTCACTAAGGATCACGTGGAAAATTGGTCAGGGATACAGGGACTGAAGAACTCCACCAGCAAACTTAGCCCAACTCTCACTTAGAGAATGCTCCCCATAGTGACGGAGAACATGTGTTCCTTCCTGGGGTGCATGGGCCATGGATGGAGACAGATGACACTACTGGGGGATCCAAAACATATTCCCTAATGAGTTAGATTCTCTAAGTACAATAGCACTAAGTCAGTGATTAATAAATACACAGGTATCCAGAATACACTGAAATATTTAGAAAAACCAAAAAAGCTACTTTTAAATCATCACTGTGTGAAGAAGAAAGCCAAAGGGAAGTTGCAGAATATGTTGAACCAAGGAAAATTGAAACAACAGAAAAGTCAGCAGCCGTTGCTGAGTAGAAGTCATAAAGGGAAATCCTTCAGAGTGAAGAGTGGTTGGTTGTCAGTGTTCAAATCTGGAGTCAATCAAGGTGCTGGGCACAGTCATCAATGGTGAAACAAATTGTGTGTTCATCAGTGGAATAAGACTCGTAAAGAAGAAAAAGAAACATTTGGTACATGCCACAATACAGAGAGATCTCAAAATAATCCTGCTGGTGAACCAAGCCAGACAAAACGATTACGTGTGTTACAGTTCCCTTTATATACAGTTCTAGAAGATGCCACCCATCTGTAGCGATGAAAACAGATCAGGGGCTGTGGAGCTGTCTCAGTTGGTAAAGCACCTGTGCCCCAGGTACAAGGACACGAGTTCAGATCTCCGGCACTCACGAGGCAGGAAGCTGTGTGTCCATCACCCCAGCAGTGGGGAGATGGAGACAGGTGGATCCCTGGACCTCCTTGTCAGCCGGAAGAGCCGAATCGATGGGTTCTAGATTCAGCAAGAGCCTGTGTCTTAAAAGTAAGGTGGAAGCTGGGCGTGGTGGTGCACACCTTTAATCCTAGCACTTGGGAGGCAGAGGCAGGCGGATCTTTGTGAGTTCAAAGCCAGCCTGGTCTACAGAGTGAGTTCCAGGACAGCTGGGCTCGACCGGGAGACCTGTCTAAAAAAAAAAAAAAAAAAAAAAAAAAAAAAACAAAAAAAAAAAAAAGTAAGGTGGAGTGTGACAGAGGAAGACACTCAGTGGTGGCCTCTGGGCTCCACACATAGATACACACGTGATTTGCTCTCACATCCATATATATACACGCCCACATGACATAAAACACACACACACACACACACACACACAGAGCAGATTAGTGCTTGTCTGGGTGGGTGAATTTCATTTCTTGTATGTCAGGATCATAAAGCATAAAGGGATACAAGGAGATTTGGGGTGGAGGTGCTGGATATTCACCTTGATTGCCTATTGGTTTTGTAGATGTCCATATGTTAATGTAGCAAGCCACATCTTAAATATGCTTGGTTTATTGAATGGCAAGCATACCTCGGTATGGCTGCAAAAAAATAAGGATGGGTTATTTTTAATATTGTGTCTTAGGCCTAGTGCTAGGAAAGTTTGTACCTTTTTAAAATAAAATGTGAGGGTTATTCCATTGTCTTTGCTGCAGGGCTCTTATGCATAGTAAAGAGAACAGCTCAAAGTCACGTGGCTGATCAGTGGGCGATCCCGCTGGAATCCTAGCTCAATCCAGTGCGATTCCAGAAACAGGATTTCTGCTTCTGAGATCTGAGGTGCAACATCCCATGTCTTATCCAGGGGACCCTATTTGACCCAGGTCCCAATGACATGTGTAATGAGTCTTAGGAAGAGAAGAGATTTCCAGGAGAAACCGGAGGAAGTGAGAATAGAGCTCGGAGCCTTGGGGTTCTTGGACTGAGCGCTGCATCTGAATGAGCAACAGACGGCTGTTGTCCACACACCCCTCAACACTTTGTCATCCCACTGTCATCCAGAAGGAGGAGCGTCCGTCGTTAGGGTCACATGGGGTCCTAGAGACAGCACCTAGTGAGCTGGGGGCTCCTTCCCACTTCTGTCTCTGCAAGGTCTCGGTCGTCTTTCTCCCACCATCATCCCATCTGCAGCCCGAGTTTCCTGTGCAAAGCGGAACTTCCATCCTAGGACTCTGAAGTCAGGGAGGGGCCTGTGAGGGAATGAGAGACCTGTAAGAAGGACGAGAGAGCCCAGGTCCTCCAGCCACGTGGGCTGATGCTTGAAGAGGTGTACAGAAGCAGGGGTGTCCCAGTGAGGCTCAGTGCTGCCTTGGGCTTCAGGCTCCACATTTATAAAGTAGGACTAGTCACAGCAACTTCTGATGGTCCCTGGAGGACTCAGCAGAATGCGAGTCGCACCCTAGGACAGAACCTCTTCCTCAGAGCACTAGGCTCCCAGCCCTTCAGCTCCCTCTCACCCACGGCCCAAACTTTATGCAAGACAGAAGGAAATTTGTTTATTCTGGCTGTAGTGCTGGGAACATGGGCAGATGCTCCGGAATCAGCAGCCGGGCAGTACAGGAGGTTCCCAACTCCATCGGCTCCCAGAGCCAGGATCTGCTCCCCAGAGCCCATAGTGGAGGCAGTGCTGGGAGCCTCCTTCCCTGGTAGGAGCCCCTGTCCTGCCTTCCCGACCTACGCATCGCTCAGCCAGAGCCCAGAGAGGTCCTAGCAGTGGAGCTGGGGGGGCCCTGAGTGATAGAATGGGGGTGCTTTGTCAACTTGACACAAACCTAGACATATCTGGGAAAAGGTGGTAATTGAGGAATTTCCTCCATCAGATTGGCCTGTGAACGGGTCCGTGGAGCTTTTTTCTTGATTACTAGATGATGTAGGAGGGCCCAGCTCACTGATGGTAGTGCCATCCTTAGGAAGTTGAGACTGGGCTAAGAAAGGTAGCTGGCCAAGCCAGAGGAAGCAAGACAGTAAGTAGCGCTCAGCCACCTTCTTTGCGTTAGTTCCCTGGCTCCAGGTTCCTGCCCCAAGTGCCTGGCTTTCTTCCCTTGATGACGCACTGTAACCTATAAGCCAACTAAACTCTTTTCTCCCTGAAGTTGATGTCGCCCAGTGTTTTATCGCAGCAACAGAAAGCAAACTAGGACAGAAGGCATTCCCCATCACCCCAGAGGAGACTGGGGCCTACCTGTCCCTGGCGTATACTCTTGTGTTCATCTAGGGATGAAATTTCCAAACCCCTGGCATCTGAATAGACCCAACCAGGGGCATGTGGGTAGCAAGGAGATGGACCTTTTTGGCCATGGTAGTTAGCAGTGTGGACTACCTGCTCTGGGTTCACTACCTGTCCCTGGGACCTTGGAGGACACAGCACATGTGACGCCATCTGGGATGAACTAGCCTGGATCTCTGAGTCACATCTATAGATGACTACCCTGGAGCAGATGCCCTGATCAATAGTGCTTGCTTGGGCTCTCCTTGGAAGAGAGACTGAGGCTTTGGGTGAAGTCACTGGGGCTTGGGCTGCCTATTACAGTACCCCCACCCTGGAATTTACAGCCCAGACCCCCTCCTCATCCCCTCCCAGCTGGTGGTGACAGGCCTGGCTTCCCTGCACCAAGATCTGTGCATGGAGCACTTGACACTTGTTTTTTGGTTAGTGTGAGGCAGCTGGTCATGTTGCATCCATATTTATGAAGGAAAGAGAGAGCTGAATGCTGGTGTTCAGCTTTTTTTTTGCCCATTTTATTCAGTGCAGGAACTCAGCCATCCAAATTCAGGGTATATCTCTCCTGCTCAGTTAAACCTCTGTGGAAACACACTCATAAGTGTCTCCTAGGTGACTCCAAATCAAACCAAATTACTAATGAAGCCTAACTATCCACAGGTCCACTCCTATCAATTTCACTTTTTTTTTCTGTATGTGTATGAATGTATTGTCTGCGTGCAGGTTTGTGCACCCATGTAGTGCAATGCCACAGAGGTCAGAAGAGGGTGTCAGATTCCTCTGGAACTGGAGTTAAAGATGGTTCTCAGCTGCCATGTGGGTGCTGGGGATCAAACACAGGTCCTCTGCAAGAGCAGTCAGTGCTCTTAACTGCTAGGCCATCTCTCCAGCCCCATCAATATCACTTTTAAAATTTTATTATTTTATTTATGTGTATGAGTATATTGTCTGCATGTTCATAAGTGCACCCATGTTGTGCAATGCCCATAGAGATCAGAAGAGGTACTGGATTCCCTGGAACTGGAGTTATGAGTAGTTGTTAGCCACCATGTGGGTGCTGGGAATTGAGCCTAGGTCCTCTGCAAGAGTAGTCAGTGTTCTTAACTGCTGAGCCATCTCTCTAGCCCACAATCTCACTTGTAAGCTATAATATTCCACCTATGATCTTCTAACGCTCTTGGCTGTCACATATTCCCAAATGCATTTTATTTTATTTCATTTATTTTTTTTTAATTTTTATTTATTTCTGTATGTGTATGAATGTACTGTCTGCATGCAAGTGTGTGCACCCGTGCCGTGCAATGCTGTGGAGGTCAGAAGAGGGTTTCGGATTCCCCGGGAGCTGGAGTTCTCCTGGAATTGGAGTTTCAGACGGTTCTCAGCCACCATGTGGGTGCTGGGGATCGAACCCGGGTCCTCTGCAAGAGCGGTCGGCGCTCTTAACTGCTAGGCCATCTCTCCAGCCCTCCCAAATGCGTTTTAGTTAAACCTTAAAAATCCCAGAGTCTTATGCTGAGCAGGGTGGCACACACCTTTAATTCCAGCCCTCTAGAGGCAGAGGCAGAAAGATCTCTCTGTGGTTGAGGTCAGCCTGATCCACATAGTGACTTCCAGGCAGACAGGGACTAGGGATACCCTGTTTTAAAACAATTCCCATAGTTGGGGCTGGAGAGATGGCTCAGTGGTTAAGAGCACTGACTGCTCTTGCAGAGGACCTGGGTTCCATTCCCAGTACCCACATGGCAGCTAAGAACCATCTTTAACTCCAGTTCCAGGTGAATCTGATGCCCTCTTCTGACCTCTGCAGCATTGCACGACACAGGTGCACCCACCTACATGCAGACAGTACACTCCACTCATAAACATAAAAAAAAATTCCCTGGGGCTGCAGAGATAGCCTAGCGGTTAAGGGCGCCAACTGCTCTTGCAGAGGACCTGGGTTCGGTCCCCAACACCCACATGGCAGCTGAGAACCATGTTTAACTCCAGTTCCAGGGGAATCCAACACCCTCTTCTGACCTCTGCGGCATTGCACCACACAGGTGCGCAAACCTACATGCAAACAGTACATTCATACACATAAAAAAATAAATAAAAAATAAAAGATTCCCATAGTCTTTAACAGTCCCAGCACTATTTGAAAATCCAGTCTTCTGAGATTTAAGACAAACTCTTAACTGTGAGCCTTTGTAAAATCACCAGATACAATATACAGGGCTAGAGAAATGGTTCAGTGCTTAGGAGAATTTGTGGCACAATTATGAGGACTGGAGTTTGGATCTCAACACTCAACAAGCTAGGTATCCTATAAATGCCTCTAAGAGCTCCAACTCTCTTCTGAGCTTTGCATACACATATAGGGGTGTGCATCCACATATACACTCACAGAGTTTCTCTCTCTTTTTCTCTCTCTCTCTCTTTCTCTCTCTTTCTCTCTCTCTCTCTCTCTCTCTCTCTCTCTCTCTCACACACACACACACACACACACAAACAAACCTTCAAAAAAGTTGGCAGCAGACTACAAGACATAGGTGTAGGAAAAGACTTCCTAAATCAGACAGCAGCTGCACAAGAATTAAGATGACAATTGACAAATGGGACCTCATTAAACTCAAAAGCTTCTGTAAATCAAAAGAAACAATCAAGGAAGTGAAGAGAAATCCCACAGAGTGGGAGGAAACCTTTACTGCAGATACAGCTGACAAAGCATTGATTTCCAGAATATATAAACTACTCAAAAAACAAAGAAAAAAGAAAACAAATGACCCACTCAATAGATGGAGCAAAGAACTGAACAGAGACTTCACAAGTGAGGAATTAGAGATGTCTGAGAAACACCTCAAGAACTGTTCAACATCACTAATCATTAAGGAAATGCAAATGAAAACCACTTTAAGATATCATCTTACTCCAATAAGACTGGCTAGGATCAAGAAAACAAATGATACCAAGTGCTGGAGAGGTTGTGGGGAAAGGGGAACACTCATCCACTGCTGGTGGGAATGTAAACTCGTACAGCCACTATGGAAAGCAGTGTGGAGAACCCTTGGAAGACTTGGAATGAACTTGCCACCCGACCCAGCCATACCACTCCTGGGCATGTACCCTCAAGACTTACGCCACCACAGAGATACATGCACGGCCATGTTTATTGCAGCTCTCTTCACAATAGCAAGGAGCTGGAACCAACCTAAATGCCCCTCAACTGACGAGTGGATAGAGAAAATGTGGTACATCTACACAATGGAGTTCTATGCAGCAGTAAAGAAAGACGACATCATGAGCTTTGCAGGAAAATGGCTGGAGCTAGAGGACTTCATGCTGAGTGAAGTAACACAGTCCCAGAAAAACAAATGACGAATGGTATCCCTCATCTGTGGATGCTAGTGCCAGTTACCTAGTTGTAAGTATTTCTTGTGTATGGCCCCCTGAGCTTTTGTCCAAAGCAGTTGGGAGTGATGCATATTGGAAACAACACCACCACCACCACCACCAACAGAAAGGACTGAATCGACGAACTGACTGAAACAGTGAACTTCTGCTCAAAACAGTCAACTTCCTCGGAGAATATTGAGAAAGACTGAGAAAGAGATGAAAAGCATATTTGGCAGAATGCATGAGTTCTGGTGGGGTGGGCGAATGGGGGGCACAGGTCTAGATTTGTTAAAAAAATAAAAATAAATTTATGAAAAACAAAACAAAACAAAACAAAAAACCCCAAATAAACCTTCAAAAAGAAAAAGATAAAGAAACAGACAGGCATGGTGGCACACCCTTTAATCCTAGCACTTGGGAGGCAGAGGCAGGTGGATCTCTGTGAGTTCAAGGCCAGCCTGGTCTACAAAGTGAGTTCCAGCCAGCTGAGACTAAAGGGAGACCCTGTCTCAAAAAGACCAAAAAAAAAAAAAATACAACATACAATGATTGAGAATAAACCTTCCCATTCTATAGAGGAAAAATGAGGGTGCAGATTGGTCCAAAGTAAGACATAAACCCACCAAGCCTGCAACTCCATGTCTGGCACCTGGCGATCTTGGTAGCTCTATCTGGGCTCACAGCTGGTGAAGATCTGCCTCTCTACCTCTGCTGCCTATGTGATCTGCTTTTTGGGCCTTCATGCCTGTAGTTTTCCTTGGCAGATAATTCATGGCCCTGGTGTTTACAGTATCCTGGAGTCTCCACTGCAAACCAGGCTTCACCTTCGTATCTCACACAGTGGCCTCTTAGGGTCTGCTTGTGAGGGATCTGACTCTACCCCAGCAGCTTTCTGTAACTTTGGTAATAAGCCTCCATGACTGACCCCTCGTTCTTGTATTTCACACACCTGCAAAGACAGCACTGTGTGGCTAATGCCGCCAGATTCTGCGGCCAGTTCACAATGTGGTCGGTTGGGTTTCTTCCACAGCCGTAGTGCAGTAGAAATGCCTTGGAGACCGAAGCTGAGAAGACGCTTCCCTGGGTGGCTGTTTCAGGCAGAGCATCACTTCAGCAGTGGTCTTAATTCAGCCTCTATCTTTTCAAGTGAATGTTTTTTTTTTTTTCAGAAAACAAGGTCATCAGTGGCTGGATTTGTACCCCCAAAGCCCCTTCCCTATTGTCCCCAGCGAACCAGGGTACAAGGTGTATCTCAGTGACAACAATCTCTTAACAATTACAGCTGCTTTCTCCTCACTGGCCTTTTTGCAACTTTAAACTCACCCATGCTCTTTTGCTCATCAGAGTGCATATTTTTCACAATTTTCTGCTGCTTTCTCTCACTACAAACCTAGGTAGGAGTGGTGAGCAGTAACCATTCCATAATCTGAGTCCTCTCCTGTCTTGAACTCCCCCCTCCCCCCATCAAACAAACTAGTCCATTACTTTTGAATTCAGCCTAACTCAAGTTTTCAATACAGAGTAGAATGCAACTATAGGGTCTTTTCCAGGATATGACATCAATGACCTATAACGCAGTTCCCAAAAGGGCCCCCGTTCCTCTCTGAGACCTTACGAGCTGGCCTCCACTGTTTTCCTCAGCATTCTTCCAAGCTTCTGGAAGAGTGGCTTATTAAGCCCTGCTTATAAGATTCTAGGGCTTTGTATAGAGCCCCATATTATAAACTCATTCCTCCTGAAAACCATTCCCAAAGGCCTAAAAACACTTAATCAGATTTATCACAGCAATGGTGCCACTCCTTGGTACCAATCTCATGTGTTACTTTTATCATTGCTATGACAAAAATACTTGATAAAAGCAACTTCAGGAAGGCAGGGCTTGTTTTGACTTACAGTTTGAAGGTACAGTCCATCCATCCGGATAGAGAAGGTTTAGCAGCAAGAAGCCATTGTGTGAGGTAGGAAGGTGAATCCGAAGATTCAGGAGCGCAGGGCAGCTCACCAGCCACATCGTGATGAATGCTCTGCTCAGAGTACTTGGTCACGTCTTCCTTTTAATTCAGTCAGGGACCCCAGCCCGTGCAGTACTGCCACCCACACCCAGGGTGGGTCTTTTCTCCTCAGTTAATCCTCAAGGACATACATGGAGGTGTGTTTCCTAGATGATTTGAAATCCAGTCGAGTTGATGATGGGACAAACCATCCATCACAACAGAGCTGGGGAAATCGCCAAGGGAGACAAGAGTGAAATAGTGATAAGGCGTAAGCTGTACAGGAGTGTAAGAAGTGAGTAGTTGAAGCCGGGTGTGGTGGTGCACGCCTTTAATCCTAGCACTTGGGAGGCAGAGGCAGGTGGATCTTTGTGAGTTCAAGCCAGATGACCACCCTCGGAGTCCCTAGGGACCAAAGGCCAACCGGACTAGGTTTGGGGATCCAGGTGCAGTGGGTGAGAGGGACTAGGGAAGTGACCTTTGGGAAGGGGACAGACCTAGTGGACTGCTCACTCTGTCTTCAGTACTTCAACATGATTTCCAGCTGGGTACGAAGAGAGTTTCAAACAGAAATTTCAGGCATCAGCTCCTCCCTAGGTCAGGATGCTGACGGCCAGCCCGGGTGCTGTTGCCTGGCCGTACCCAGCAGAGCATGGTGCAGCGTGTGGAGGATTCTCCAGCAGAAGCCTTCAGATCCACTCAGGGTGCCAGGCAGTTCTTTCCTGATTAAGCCCCATGCCATGGGTCACTCTGTGGCCATCTTTAATGTTGGGTCCTTTCTGATGTCCTCATTCCTACAGCCCGCTAATGGCCAATTTGCATCTGCATCTGGGGTTTTACTTGGTGTCTGTGAGGCAGGGTTCCTGAATGCCTTTTTCTTCTTCCTCCTACCCAAGGTTCACAGCTCCTCCTCAAGCCCAGGCCAGGGCATCCAGGGATGCCTGTCAATGGAGGGAGGCAGGGGATGGGGAAAAGGATTTGGCAGTACCTGCCTTCCAGTGCCCAGCACTCTGGACTCTGTGTGTGTGGAGGGTGGCAGGACAACCCAGGAATGGACGTTGATAACACAGACTTCTTTCACACCACAGGGTCTCCCTTAGACAAAGCGCTTGTTTCTTTGAACTAAACAGGCCTTACCTAGCAAGAATATGTCTCCTGCCCTCTGATCGTTTTCTAAGATTATCCGTAAATTCTTGTCAGAGAGGCAGGTGGGAGGGAAGCTGGGATGTAAAGGAAACGCTGACTTGGCAGCATCTGGAAGCTGAGCTGTAGGGTTCCACCCACGCAGGCATCTGGCTCCCAAAATAGCCACGGCCTCCAGGGCCAGCTCACACCTGCAGCCCTCCAAGCTGAGCTGATGTGCATTTTCCTGTTCAGTGAGGCAGGTCAGTTTCATAGCTTCATTATAGGGTTGTCAACAGTGGTGTCAGAGGCAGAGCAGGGAGACTGATCTCCCTTTCTTTCCAGGGCTGCTTGGCTCAAGTGGGGGAAGGTTCAGGGACTCACGAGCTCACGAGCTGCAGACCTGCAGTTCTTGGCCAATGGGGCACTGGGCAGGTGGGCAAGGCTGGTGGGGCTGATTGGCAGGTGGAGCATCTTAAAGACCAAAAAAAAAAAAAAAAAAAAAGAAGGGCCTGAGGCTGTGGACCCCTCACTGCAGATATGCGAAGACACATCAATCACAGTCCTGTCAGGCTCACCCCAAACAGAGGAAATAGGACACCACTGGAGCTCCTGCCCCTTCCTGCCAAATGCCCCCACCGGGGAGCAATCCCCACTTGGCCCTGAAAGTAGCTCTGTCTAAAAGGGTGGAGGAAGACCTGGACTCTCCTCCTTGAGAATTCCAGGCCAGAGGTCTGAAGATCTGGGAGCAGTTAACTGCAGTTGCCAGCCTCTCTCTCACATTGGCCTCGTCCTGGAAGCCTTCCCTGATGCTTCCAGGCCACATTCCTTGACCTTGTGTTCCCAGCTATGTGACCTTGAGTACCTCACTTGACTTCTCAGGGGCCCCCATTCCTCTGTGTAAAAAGACGCGTTTGGATTATTTCATCCCAGAGATCTCTGGTGATAGCAGTTAGGCTGTGGTTTTCATTGAAGCACAAAATAAACTGGGGATATGTGGGATGTCCCTCTGGCCAGCATGCACCCCACAAGCCTCCCAGGAGACCTGCCCTCAGTGCTCTCTGCAGAGTGCCCTGCCCATCCATGCATGGGAGAGCTTCCGGGCTCAGCCACTCTTGCAGACTGGTCTTATGTGCTCACCTTCAGATCCAGGTGTGGGTTCAGTCCTGGCCAAGCCAGCTGGACACAGAGGTCAAAAGGAAGCAGAGAACAGAATACATAGTAAGTGGGATCCTGCATCCCTCCTGGTGGCTGGGCCTGCATGTCCAGACTCACCTGGGCTAATTTGGGGGCCTTAATCAGCAGAAGACAGTGGTCCCGCACCTTGAATTCTGGCCACAGGCTCAGGTGACTACACCTGCCTCTCTGTCTACTCTATGTGACTGAGATCTGTCTCCCCACCTGACTGTGATCTGTCTCCCCATCTGACTGTGATCTGTCTCCCCATCTGACTGTGATCTGTCTCCTAATCTGGCTGTGATCTGTATCCCCCATCTGACTGTGATCTGTCTCCTCCATCTGAGTGTGATCTGTCTCCCCATCTGACTGTGATATGTCACCCCCATCTGACTGTGACCTGCCTCCCCATGTGACTGTGATCTGTCTCCCCATCTGACTGTGATCTGTCTCCCCATCTGACTGTGACCTGCCTCCCCATGTGACTGTGATCTGTCTCCCCATCTGACTGTGATCTGTCTCCCCATCTGACTGTGATCTGCCTCCCCATCTGAGTGTGATCTGCCTCCCCATCTGAGTGTGATCCGTCTCCCCATCTGACTGTGATATGTCATCCCCATATGACTGTGATCCGTTTCCCAATCTGACTGTGATCTGTCTCCCCATCTAACAGTGACCTGCCTCCCCATCTGACTGTGATCTGTCTCCCCATGTGAGTGTGATATGTCTCCCCATCTGTATTAGTCAGGGCTCTCTAAAGAAACAGAAGCAACAGGATGAATATATAGCTATATACAATTTATTGATTTGCTCACGTGACAGAGCTCAAGGAGTCCAACAGTAGCTGTGCCACACTGGAGAGGCTGAGAATCCAGGGAACTGCTCAGTCTGCAAGGCTGGATGTCTCAGTAGTCCCAATCTGGTGCTGAAGGCCCGATGGATTCCAGGAGATCTGCCGGTCTCAGTACACGCTGGGATCCGTAGGGTTGATCACAGCAGCAAGACAAACTCACCAGTGAGAGAGAGGCAAGCCGCAGGGGAAAAAAAAGGGACGAGATCCCTCTGGCATGGCCTTTAATACTGCCTGCCAGAGGAAGGTAACACCCACATTTGGGGTGGGCCATCCAGGTTGAGGTAGTCCAATCCGAAGATCCTTTTTCTCTTATTTGTTCCTTAGTCCAGTCAAGTTGACACCCAGGTTTAACCATCACACCATCTGACTGTGATCTGTGTCCCCATCTGACTGTGTCCTGTCTCCCCAATGACTGTGACCTGTCTACCCATCTGACTGTGATTGGTCTCCCCATCTGACTGTGATCTGTCTCCCCCATCTGACTGTGATCTGCCTGCTGATCTGACTGTGATCTGCCTACCCATGTGACTGTGATCTGTCTCCCCCATCTGACTGTGATCTGCCTGCTGATCTGACTGTCATCTGTCTCCCCATGTGACTGTGATCTGTCTCCCCCATCTGACTGTGATCTGTCTCCCCATCTGACAGTGTTCTGTCTCCCCATCTGACTGTGATCTGTCTCCCCATCTGACTGTGATCTGTCTCCACATCTGACTGTGATCTGTCTCACCATCTTAATGTGATCTGTTTCCCCATCTGACTGTCATCTGTCTCCCCATGTGACTGTGATCTGTCTCCCCCATCCGACTGTGATCTGTCTCCCCATCTGACGGTGTTCTGTCTCCCCATCTGACTGTGATCTGTCTCCCACATCTGACTGTGATATGTTTCCCCATCTGACTGTGACCTCACTCCCCATTTGACTGTTATATGTCTCCCCATCTTACTATGATCTGTCTCCCCCATCTGACTGTGATCTGTCTCCACATCTGATGGTGTTCTGTCTCCCCATCTGACTGTGATCTGTCTCCTGACCTGACTGTGATCTGTCTCCCCATCTGACTGTGATCTTTCTCCCTATCTGAGTGTGAACTTTTCCACATGTAACTGTGACCTGTCTCTCCATAAGAATGGGATCTTTCTCCCCATCTGATTGTGATGTGTTTCCTTACCTGACTGTGATCTGTCTCCCCATCTGACTGTGATCTGTCTCCCTGTCTGACTGTGATCTGTCTTCCCATCTGACTGTGATCTCTCTCCCTGTCTTACTGTGACCTATCTCCCATGTGACTGTGATCTGTCTCCCCATCTGACTGTGTTCTGTCTCTCCATCTGACTGTGATCTCTCTCCCCATCTGACTGTGATCTGTCTCACCATCTTAATGTGATCTGTTTCCCCATCTGACTGTGATCTGCCTCCCCATGTGACTGTGATCTGTCTCCCCATCTGACTGTGATCTTCTGCATGTGAACATGGCCAGTCTTTCTCTCTGTGGCCATAGTTGCACATGGCTCGCCCTTTATAGTGACACTTTCTGAATCACTAGAAACTGACATCCTAGTGCCAAAGGGGCACCTTGTGGTCATTGTCCAGCAGCTCCCTGGCCTTGGGCCTCTGGATTGTGTGTCATAGCACACCTGTCTCAGCAGGACAGAGATTTCTTGGCATCAGAGGAGTTATTTAAAGTCCCCATTAAAACAGCTGGATCTTGATGGAAGTGGAGCAGCTGTCACTAGGGGGACTTGAGACATGCCTGAGAAGGACAGGGACATGTGGGGAGGATTTATTCCAGGCTTTGCAGAGACCACTGTCTGTCTGGATGTGAAGCCATCATCTGGCTGTGGTGATGTGAAGCCTTGTGCTCACAGCATGTAGACGTC
This sequence comes from Rhizomys pruinosus, assembly GCA_009823505.1. Lineage (NCBI taxonomy): Eukaryota > Metazoa > Chordata > Mammalia > Rodentia > Spalacidae > Rhizomys > Rhizomys pruinosus. Next base: position 119,402 of record VZQC01006111.1, on the reverse strand, counting down.
TGTCAGTGCTGCGGTGACTGGGGTCATGGGAATCCTTGCTCTTTTCTCTAATGTCATTCTCAGCCACTTGCTGAGAGCTGGGCTGCCTGTGGCAGTACTGAGCCATGTTGCCTCTTGCAGCACCAAACAGATCCCTGTCCACCCAGCACAAACACCCACTGTGTGCTGGCACATGGTAGGACCACACACATATTAGTTACTATTACTATTTGAGACAGGGTGTTACATGTAACTCTGGCTGGCTTGAAATTTGCTATGTCAGCCAGGTTGGTCTCAAACTCACAGAGCTCTGTCAGCTTCTGCCTTCCTAGTGCTGAGATTAAAAACATGCACCTCCATGCCCCACCTTGGCTATTATTATTGTGATTTATCTGCACATATTCCTGCTATCTTTGTCCCATAATCAGATAGGCAAACCCTCTATCCTTCTCACCACCTCAGAGAACTGGATAGAGGAAAACTGTGCTTCTGGGGTGGGGGCCTCCTCTGACTCAGTTGCTCTGAGGATTGGCAGTATGAGGTTGTATTTTTTTTTTTTCTGATTATCTTTACAGTTGGGTTGATGTGTTTTGATGTGTCACCTCCCAAATAGAGATTGTTTCCAGTAGATCCTGAGTTATTATTTCCAAACATCCCAGGCAGACTTTTCTGTATAGATATACCAGAATGGGAGGAATTAGGTAGAACATTTGGGTAAATTCGAAAAATGACACTCAGAAAACAAAGAAGATAGAAAACAAATGACCCACTCAATAAATGGAGCAAAGACCTGAACAGAGACTTCACAAGTGAAGAATTAGAGATGGCTGAGAAACATCTTAAGAAGTGTTCAACATTAGTAATCATTAAGGAAATGCAAATCAAAACCACTTTAGGATATCATCTTACTCCAATAAGACTGGCTAGGATCAAGAAAACAAATGATACCAAGTGCTGGAGAGGTTGTGGGGAAAGAGGAACACTCATCCACAGCTGGTGGGACTGTAAACTGGTACAGCCACTATGGAAAGCAGTGTGGAGAACCCTTGGAAGACTTGGAATGAACTTGCCACCCAACCCAGCCATACCACTCCTAGGCATGTACCCCCAAGACTTACCCCACCACAGAGATACATGCACGGCCATGTTTATTTCAGCTCTCTTCACAATAGCAAGGAGCTGGAGCCAACCCAAGTGCCCCTCAACTGATGAGTGGATAGAGAAAATGTGGTACATCTACACAATGGAGTTCTATGCAGCAGTAAAGAAAGACGACATCATAGCTTTGCAGGAAAATGGCTGGATCTAGAAGACATCATTGCTGAGTGAAGTAACCAAGTCCCAGAAAAACAAACAATTAATGGTATCCCTCACCGTGGATGCTAGTGCCAAGACTAGTTGTAAGTATTTTTGTGGATGGCCCCTTGAGCTTTTGGTCCAGCAGGTGGGAGTGATGTGTATTGGAAGCAACAACAACAAATACAACAACAACAACAACAACAAAAGGACTGCATCAAGAATGACTGAAACAGTGAACGTCCGCTCAAAACAGTCGAACTTCCTCATGGAAATATTGAGAAAGACTGAGAAAGAGATGAAAAGCATGTTTGGGCAGAATGCATGACGCTGGTGGGTGGGGGGGATAGGGTGGGGGACCGGGTCTAGACCTTGATAATCTTATATGTACATATATATAGATAGATATATAGATATATATATATATATATATCAAAAAAAAAGAACAATGGCACAATCAGGAAATTGAGGCTCAGACCAGTGATGTGGCCTGTCCAAGGTCACACAGTAAGTTGTTAACTTACGCTGAGTGTGTGTGTGCGTGTGAGTGTGTAATATGGTGCATGAGTGTGTGTGGTGTGTGTTGTATACATGTGAATGCCTGTTGCCTGGTTTTGGGGGTACACATGGGTGCAGTTAGGGGTGGAAGCCAGAAGTAACTTCAGACTTACAGTATTTTCCTCAGCTCCTTTTCTGTATATGAGTGTTTTGCTTGCATGTGTGTAAGTGAACCTATGTCTCGCAATGCCTATGGAGGCCAGAAGAGAGTATTGGCTCTCCTGGAACTGGGGTTATGGATGGTTGTGGGTGCTTAATTGAACCCTGGTCCTCTCCAAGAGCAACCACCGCTTGTAACCAATGAGTCATCTCTCCACTCCCCTGACCCATCTTACTTTTTGAGACAAAGTCCTGACTAACCTGGAGCTTGCCCATTTGGCTGGCCTAACTGGCCAATGAGACTGCAGAATCTACTTGTCTCTACCTTTCTCCTGCTGGGACTACAAGCCTACCATGCCCAGCTTTTTATAAGTTGGTTCTGGGAGTCAAACTCAGCTCTCAGGCTTGCAAGGCAAGCATTTTACTGACAGCTGTCTCTCTAGTCCTCCCTTACTTCCTAATCCCATGTGGATCCCAGGCCTGGGGCAGCAGGGTGGGGACTTGAGGCTGGACAGACTCATGTCTAGAAGGTCATGGACTTGGGCTGAATCTCGGTGGACAGATCTCATACTAGGGCCCCATTATGTTCAGAAGAGCTGGTGAATGCAGGTTCCCAGGCCTGATCTGGGAACCCAGGCCTGACGATAGACTGAACCTGAAGTCAGGACAGCTGGTGAAGAAACTGTCCTAGGGACTGGGCGAAATGAAGAAACTCAGTCCCATATCACCTGTAGGTGGGAGCCTGCCAGCTGATAACACCTCCCAAGCCAGTGTTTCTGATCCCAGCTTGGGAAATGTGTCTACCCTGCTGTGACACAGTAGTGAACTCTCACAGCCCTAGCTGGGCTCCCTGTATCATTGGCACTGGCTGTCAGGGGTGGGCAAACAGGTGAGCCTCTATCTGTTCTCCCACTCGGCCATCTGGGGTGATAAACCTTCCTGCAGGTGGCATAGTGACGTCAGAGCACCCCCTACTAATGCAGGCATGGCACCCAAGTGCCCAGGGACATACCAGCACCAGTAGGGATTCCACCTCCCCCAAGTCCTGTGTTCTTCAATCGCCTGGTCAGTCTGTCTGTCCATCTCACAGACCACATGGTGTCACGTTGCAGGTCCAGGAGCAGACTCCAGTGGCCTAAAGGAACATGGAATCATGACTCTTGCCAGTGTGCCTGGGTGTGTCTGGGTAGGGTGATGGGACTTGCTGGAGCCTCAGTTTCCCCATCTGTGCAGGATGGGGCTGGAGGGTAGGGCAGCATCCTCTCCCACCAGTGTCTAGGCCTAAGCAGGGATGGCGAGATGAGATGCTTGAAGCATCAGCACGATGACCCTTCCTTACATCTGGGACCAGCTGACTGTGCTCGGACCCATGCAGCCCTGGCAGGGCACCTGTAGACATGGGCACATCCTTCCCAGCTTGGTGATGGTCTGAGCACTTCACTCCCAGGTCTCCAATCTCACAGCCACTGAGGGGCCCTCAGGGGGGGAGGTGGAGGCCTAGCCTAGTCCCCTCCTCTCCTGGGACCCTGCCAGCCCAGGGGTGCCAGGTCCTCTGGCAGGTAGGGCAGAGAGGAGAGCCGGGCCAGCTGATGGGAGTGTGGAGGGAAGCCAGAAGAGAAGGGTCTTTCGTCTTTTCAAGCCTCTGTCCTACTTTTAGGCTTTGCAGCTAAATGGACGGAGTGCAGATTCAGTGTCCCTAGTGGCGAGGCCTTGGGATCTCGGCTGGTGCTGGGCTCAGGTGTGTCATACTTAGGTGTCCTATGTGGGAAGAGGGGGTGACTGAAAAGCACAGGGTGGTTTCCCCAGAGTAGTTATACTCCTCCTGGGGATGAGGGTAGTTATGACACAGGCCGGGTCCAGAGGCATATGGTTCCAGCCTGATCCCAGCTTCAGTAGGGAGTTGATGTTAGGTCCATGAACTGGCTGCTTGGTGCCTCAGTTTGCTGAGCCGCGACATGGAGATGATGAGGCTGACTTCATCTTAGGACTGTGGTGTGGACTGGAGAGAAAACTCAAAGGGCTGGGCATGCGCCCTAAAATACATGAACGGTATACTTAAACTTTCCACTTACTGGGGGTGACTAGGAGAGAGGCTGGGGAGTGAGGCATTAGGGTCATAGACACCACCTCAAACAGGTCCTTATGATATCACCACAATTGTTTTAAAGAATGAGGAGCAGTGAGGAGCTTACTGGGAGCTGACTGCTCCTGTCCAGACACCCTGCAAAGGCCTGCTCAGGTTCTGTGTCAGACCACAGCCTGAGGTCTGCAGTACAGTCCTGCAGATCTGCCCACACTCCTAGGAGGTGGACACTTCTACTCCAGCAGCTGGGACAATGGAGTGACGGTCTGTGGATTAGAACTCTGAGGGGTATGGTCCCTCTGGGTCCTCCTAGTGCATTGTGGGTGAGAGATGAGAAGTGTCCATCTGCTTTCAGGCCACGCACCTGGAGTGCTGAAACTCCCCATAGGCCTGAAAACAAGGCCCGTGCTGGGCCCTCGGTCCTGAACCTGAGCCCAGACACCAGGTTGGGACCACATAGAACACGAGGCCCCCGGGCTGCGCTGGGAGACTTCTCTGGAGCTGGTAAGACTGGAGACTGGGGACTAGAGAGCCTTCTGAGGGAGACTGTCTTCAAGGGGGATGCTGTGTCAGGTGTTTTCCTTTCCAGCATCTTTCACATGCTGGTCTTTCCTCAGCTGGGTCTCAGGCCCTCACTATGGCTGGTTAAATCTGGTTTTCCTGCATCTTTAAGGGTCTGCTGATCCATCAGATCAGGACAGTCTCTGGGGAGTCTCAAAGCCTGAGAAGTTAGTACGGTCTGCAGCTGCTGTGCTAATGAGGTTCATGAGTGTATGGAGTTGGTCACCTGAAACCTGAATGTGTCACTTTTTAAGTCCCCGAGAGCCGCTCTTACCATCAAGTTACACGGAATTAACACAAGAGCTGATGAAAGGTCCTGGTGGGGTCTGTGAAGGGAGGAGGCAGAGGGGGGAGGGGAGAGGTTGAGGGAGGGGCTGCAGAGCACCCAGGGTGCCACCTTTAACCCCAAGGTGACCTTAGAAGCCTAGTAGGTCAGTTCCCAGGCTGTTCCCTCTAGAGGGGTTGGGGTCAAGGAAACAGGGAACCTTGGAGTGGGAGATTTTTTTTTTTTAGTGGAGACAATGGGGCTGGTCTTCTGTCCTGGAGTTTAAACTGTAAAAAGGAGCCAAACTAAGAATGCTGACGGCAGGAGGGGACCAACGGCAGAGAGGACCAGGCATCCTGAAGAAGAGCCATGGAGGAGGACGAGTGGACAGATCACGATGCCCACTTGAAGCTTGAATAGGGGCTTCCTGGTTGGACAAGGCAGGGGGTGTGTCTCAGGCAGAGGCCACAGCATGAAACACAAACTGCAGTTTACTATTGCCCAGCCATCAGCAGAGCTCCAGGGACACAGAACTAGGATCCCATGCAGAGGACAGTATTGAAAGAAGACACTCCTTCAGGGGCACCCCAGAGGGCTGCCAGGAAAATTTAAGTGACCTGTTCAAGTTTGTGGCTATTGCAATCAACTGATTTTTTCCCATCTCTGTTGATGATGCTGGGTGAGTTACCTAACCTTTCAATGCCTCACTAGCCTCATCTGTGAAATGGGACCATGACAGTGACTCCTCTGCAAGGGGCTGGGGGTAAAGATTAGACTCCTGTGCCAGCATAGCCACAGTATTCCACGGGCATCAGGAGAGGGGTTGCTGGATCCGGGCTCCTGAGTGGGGCCTTGGAGTTCTCCCTGACCAGAGCCACCGCGAGGGTGGGGTGCAAAGGGTCTCAGGGCCCATTAAAGAAGATGAGTCTCAAGGAGGCGATGTGCATTTTTCAAGGTCACATGGCTGAGCAGCTGAGGGAAGACCAAGACCTGTCCATGCCTGTGCCCAGGACGCTGTCTGAGCCTGGTGAGGCTGCCCCATGCCTCTTACTTCTCTGAGAAGCTCCTGCAGATCCAGCCAGAGTGGAGGGTCATACAGTGACCCCAGATGCCCAAGCAAGGGTCCGTGTGCCCCCCCCTTGCCTTTTCTCCTTCCTTTTTTTCCCTACCTCTTATCCCCTCCTCAGCCTGGCACAGGGGGGCCCTGCTACTGCCTGTGGGAGAAGAAGGCTCCCACGTGGAGGACACAGAGGCCCCGGGCCCAGGCCTCCTGGCAGCAATGCAAACGTGGCATTTCTGTTGAAATCCCTTCCTGGATGAGCTTCTAGCTGGAAGGGTTTAACTCGTGTACACAGGCAGCTCACAAGCTTGTCCCTAATATTTATTCTGGTGACTGTAACATGCAGATAAGGTGAGTGCCGGTGCCAGCATGCAGAATAAATTTACATTCTGGAAGCCACAAAGAGCTGAGTATACATGGCATTGCGGGCCTGGGTAGGGCCGTTGGGAGGGGCACACCAGTCTCTTGCCAGCTCCCATGCTGCTCCCAGCTAAGGATCACCCCAGGTCTGAGGCCTGCAGTCTCTAGATGCTAAGGGCAGAAGACGCTGAGTTGGAAGAGTGGCTTTGAGGACAGGGACCTGGGGACGGGGACCCGTAACCATCACCTTGCTCAGACACCCACCTGCCATTTCAGCCTTGTTCGTTCTGGCTCTTCCACAGAGAGGACACTTGCAGACATCGGAGTCTGTCCTAGCGTAGCCTCCTCAGCCTGATCAGAGCTCCCTCAAGGGCTTCATGGTCTCGCCCTGAATAACCCCCTTTCCTGTGAACCCTCGAAGACAGGGCACCATCTGCTTTTAATTCATTGAGGAATCTCAGCACCAGGCATGGCATACAGTAGGCACTCAATGAGTGTGCCCCACAGGTCACCCACCATGCACTTCCCACAACAGTGGATCTGCTCGGTGAGGCTGGATGAGTGACCGACTTACCTCTGGGAGACAGGAGCCTGGGTTACTCCACATGTTGAAAGGGGTGCAGAGTTAGGGACTGGGGTCCCCTCCTCACCCTACATCCATTTCCATCTACTGATAAGCCTTAGTTTGGAGGTGCATTCTGGGAAGACCAAGACCTGTACCAGAGCCTGGCTGTGGACCAGGTGTATGCACCTGAAAGTTGGCATTTCCATTCTCTAGCTGGGCAGCTTCCCAGCTAGAGAAAAGATACTTGCCCTCTCTGTGCTCAGCTTCCCCCCTGTAACATGCAGATGGCGGTAATTCCTCTTTTACACTAAGAGAACTAGGCACCTAATATACAGTAGGCATTCATAAGTGCTTCAAGCTTTATACTACATGTTCATGCTCACTGTAGAGCATCCTCAGGGAGGGAGGGAGATCTAACCATTAACATCTGGCTCTGCCACTAGCCACCTGGGGTGGGAAGATGGAGAGGGGTGCTCCGGTCCAGGCCTCTGCAGCTGAGGCTGCTCCGTGCTTCTAGAAGCATCTGCCAGCAGCAGAGTCCACTGCTCAGCCTCCGTGGGTCCTCATTTCTCCAAGAGAGCAGCTGACAAGCTGACCTCGTTGAGCTTTTTCGATGTGGAAAGGCCCGGCGGCTGTTTACCCAGGAATACACATGTGTTCCTGGTAGGTGGTTGTCTTTTCTGCCTTCAGGGCCTCCGACAGCTCCACAATGCAGAATTCAATGTCTAGTCCATAGCTTTGGTCCCACCCACCAGAACACCAGGCAAGGGGCCACTTTACTCTGAGTAGGCACAGAAACAGGATGGGACTAGGGACCCAGTTTACATCATACACTGTAACCTTCTGGAAACTTCTAGCCTTACAGAGGGGTACCCTGGCATTCTGAGGGCCCAGATCATGGGCTACGTTAAAGCAAATACTCCGAGAATCGCCCTCTAACCAACAAGATATGGCCTGTGCTGGATGGCTTTAGTGTCATCTCGACACACCTGGGTTGAGGGAGCCTCAATCGAGGACTTGCCTCCATTGGACTGGGCTGTGGCCATGTCTGTGGGGTGTTTTCTTGATTGTTGAGTGATATGGAAGGGCCCAGCTCACTGTGGGTGGTTAATCTATATTGTATAAAAAAGCAGGCTGAGGGCTGGAGAGATGGCCTAGCGGTTAAGAGCGCCGACCGCTCTTGCAGAGGACCCGGGTTCGATCCCCAGCGCCCACATGGCGGCTGAGAACCGTCTGAAACTCCAATTCCAGGAGAACTCCAGCTCCAGGGGAATCCGACGCCCAC
>VZQC01006111.1:33380-111175 GCA_009823505.1 Rhizomys pruinosus | reverse complement strand
AAAAAAAAAAAAAAAAAAAAAAAAAAAAAAAAAAAAAAAAGCAGGCTGAGCTTGGGCCAGGGGAGCAAGCCAGTAAGCAGCATTCCTCCATGGCCTGTGCTTCAGCTCCTGCCTCCAGGTTCCTGCCCTGAGTTCTGCCCTGAGTTCCTACCCTGGGCTCTCTCAGTGATGAACTGTGACCCGGGAGATGGAAGATGAATAAACCCTTCCTCTCCCAAGTTGGTATATGTCAGAGTGTTTGTCACAGCAATTGAAAGCAAATTAGAACCGGCCCATGCATAGACTACCAGCCACACAGGAGGGCGCTATCCTCGTTAGGAATATATTTGGCTTGGGCCTGGGGAGAAGGCTCAGTTGGTAAAGTAATTGCTGTGCAAGTATGAGAGTCCATTCCATCCCAAGTAGCCATATTAAAGAAGAAAGCCAGGCATGGGGGCATGCTGGTGAGGCAGAGATGGGCTCCTGGGGGCTTGCTGGCCTGTCAGGCCAGCCTACTTGGTGAGCTCCAGGCCAGTGAGAGACCCTGTCTTCAAACAAGTTGGATGGCTCCTGAAGAACCTAAGGTTGACCTCTGGCCTACACACACATGCACCCACAGAATGTGTACCCCCCTATCTAGACATGCATATACGTAGACACACATACACACATACACACATACATACACACACACACACACACACACACACACACACACACACACACACACTGAATACATAGGCTTACTGAGAGACTGATAGATGCCACAGTAGCACTCTCAGCTCAGTGGTCACTTGGAGACTTGGTGAATTTCATTCCTACAGTAGCTCTGAGCTCTTCAGGGCTAGCCATCTGGTCTACCAAAAGAGATACACAGTAACCGCTAGGTGGAGGGGCACAGGAAGTCGCGTCTATTGGCCATGATGGCAGTTCTGCACTTTGGGCTCTTTGTATCTGGGGACTGAATGCCAGGAAAAGCTGCCTCTGCCTAGGGAGGAAGAGTTTTGTCGGATCAGCAGGAAGGGGTGGTGCCCTTGCAGTGCCCTGGGCTCCGCGGGAGTGCATGGAGTCCAGGTGACCCCCCGGGGAATTTTAGTGCTCTCTGCACATGCCTAACTAGGCAGTAAGACAGTACTCCTGAGGAGGGCATAGTGACCAGGGGCTCAGGTTACTTGGGGAGCAGGACCTGGGTCATGTTCTCAAGTCACCAGATGGATGGCTGAGGATGAGTAGGTCTGAAGTGGTCGGGGGGAGGAGGGGAGGGTAAGTCTCAGCACAGTAGTGAGGGCCGCCTCTGTTCCCCAGACGGCACCTTCACCTTCGGGAAGCCTCTGGAAGAGACCCTCTCCCAAGTTCCATCAATGTGGCCGTGGAGCTGAGGAGCCTGGGCAGGCTGAGGAGACAGACCTTGTCCTGCCCTTGGCGCCTCCCCTCCAGCCTTCGATATGAACTTTGGACCCTCCTAGTTGCAGATGGGAAAGGCTGTGAGTCAAGGCCCCGCTGTAAGCTGCTCAGCCTGGTTGACTGGCCTCACTGCAGGGCAGCTCAGGGCCAGGCTAGCCGGCTCTGTATGTCACCTGTCGACTCCGAGCCCCTGGCTCTCCACCAGGCCGTTTTCTTCCCCTCTCGCTTCCTCTGTCCCTTCCCTCCTCACTGATCTCTAATTCCTGTCTTTCCCCACCCCCATCTCAGCACCTGCCTCTCCAGAGTCTGTTTTGTGATACAGTAGAAGGTTGTGTCTTGGTATCAGTCAGACCTGAGTGGGAGCCCAATGGCCGTGACTTAACCAGATGGGTGAGTTTGAGTGGTAAACAGCCTGCCTCTCTGTGTCTCATTTCCCCCCCTCTATACCTTGGAGAAAATAAATTGCTTAGGCTCGTAGGATACAGAACATGGGTAGGAAAATGCTTTATAAGGGAAAGCACACGACTTTAATTCAAATTCTGTCTGCTCACACCTGTGCCAAAGCACAGCTGGAGAGCTACCAGGAAGAGCGGGCTAGATCTGAGCCTTCTGGGAAAGAGACCCCAGCACCCCGCACCAGGATACTCCAGTACAGAAGGGCTGTGCGGATGGTGGGTAGGTGGCAGGAGTGGTGGGCTGAGCAGGGGCGGGCGCATGGTGGCATGTTCCCATGTTCTATTCCCTCTTCCTTCCAGGAAGCCTCACTCCTCTGCACAGATGCTATGCCACACTTCACAGTGGAACAGCTAGATCTATCCAAACACAAGGTGGCTGAGGTCTGCTGCACACCCAGGGAGTTGGAGACTTGTGAGAACATTCTGCCTGTGTTTCCCAAGAGCCTTGGGTTGGGTAGGGAGAAGTCCCAGCTACCTAGATCAGGCAAGGCCACTGGACATGAGAGATTCAAGGGAAAAAAATGTACCCAAATCCAGGGAAGGCAACATTCCTGCCCTAGCGTCTCATTCTGGGAGCCCCTGAATGATTGTTTCTGAATACTGTTGTGGTGGTGTTGGGCTTTCGATGAAGTGGTAGCTGTGGAGGTGGGTGTAACCAGTAGGTGGGGACAGGGGACAGCCAACCAGGGCTGACCACCTCCATACAGCTAGACATGGACCAGCAGGAAGGGCAACAGTTAACTCGGAGCACTGTGTTTTGCAATAAAAGGGCTGGACATAGCCCAATAGAGAAGAAAGAACTGGATGAGCTAGCTTCTGGATGTGTGGGGGTGGGACCCCCAGGCCTCGGGCCATCAAGGCAGTCACAGAAGCCTTGGCAGACTCCCATACACAGAAGAGAGCCCTGGAATGGTTCAAGGCCATGACCGTCCCTCTCGAGTCTCCAGGGCCCGAGTTCCAGTCTCTTCTCTTAGGGTGGGGACTGGGCATTGCCCCCGTCCTGTTATCTCCCAAGCATGTCCATTTATGACACATGGGAGCCTTTTGCAGCACCTAGCACCCAGTAAGTGCACAGGCAAAAGCTTCTGCTTGGATCGTTCTGGCCCTGCCTGGGTTGTTCCAGCTAGTCTTAACACTTGCCCTTCAGGAGTCTCGAGCTTCCGCTCCTACAGTTCTGCTACTGAGACCTTGCTGTGGGCACAACTTCAGGAACTTCCTCAAAAGCCAGATTTTTTTAAAAAGAGATATTTTATTATTTTTATTTTATGTGTACAAGTGTATTGCCTGCATGTAGGTAGCTGCGCCCATGTTAGGCAATGCTCACAGAGGTCAGAAGAAGGCAACAGATCCTCTGGAACTGGAGTTACAGATGGTGGTTAGCTGCCATGTGGCTGCTGAGAATTTGATCCCGGGTCCTCTAGAAGAGCAGTCAGTGCTCTTAACCTCTGAGCCATCTTTCCAGCCCCCAGAAACCAGATGTTAGGAGCTCTATAACAGTCTTTCCTGGCCAAGCTAGCCAGGCTAATCTTCATCCTTCCTGGCTGCACAGCTTCTCACTCATGATCACCACAGTGAAGTTCTCTGGGCACAGGCCTCATCCAAATCCATGAGTACATCTAGAAGATGACTTTCTGGAGGTAGAACTCTTATATTAGAGTGCTGGCCTTTCCTCTCTCTCTATTTGTGTGTGTGTGTGTGTACATATGTATTTGTGCAGGTGTATATGTACGTGTGTACATGCATCTGGAGGCTAGAAGTCACCATCAAGAGTTTTCCAGTAATCTCCACTTGGTTTTTGAGGCAGGGTCTCTCAGTGAACCTGGAGCTCTCTTCTGATTCATTATCTGGCCGGCCAGCACTCTCTGGGGATTCATCTGTCTCTACCTTCCCAGTGCTGAGATCACACATACATGGCACATCAGGATTTTTACATGGATGCCGGGGATTGAATTCAGAGCCTCATTTTGCTTTGCAAAGTGCTTTACTGACTGCAACACCTCTCCAGCCCCTTCCAGTGCTGGCCTTTCTATCACTGAAGGTCTTTCTTATAATTGCCTTCCACAGAACAGCTCGGGAGAATGGACATCTCCACGCTTACCAACGCTGATTATTCTCTTCCTCTTTAGTCTCCAATAATTATACGTCATCATTGGAAGCACAGGGTCCTGGCCTTGGGGGCTCCAGCTTCCCAGCAGGGTGATAATGAGATTATTATAGTGTGGACTTCTAGCAATCTCAGAAGGCAGCCGGTGGCAGGGGAGCGACGGGCAAATACCAAGCAGCTGGGATTCCGACCCCGCTCCCTGGCTGTGTGACCTGTGCATATTCTAGCTCCCACTCTGGGCTTTTGTGTATCAGTCTCCCTTGGCAGCCTCCAGGTTGGCTTCCCTGCCTCCACCCCCTCTCCTGACTGGAACATCCAGTGTACATCAAACCCTCCACCGACATTTGTTGCAGACAGAGCTGACAAAGTGACCTTTCAGAAGGGAGGATTCTGCCACCTCATTATGCGGCCTCCAACCTTTGCTGAGGCTCCAGGCATCCCGTTTACTTTCCTATCTTCGCATGAATTTCTGTTTCTATTTAGAATAAGAAAAATAAACCCAGAGGGTCAATGAGGAAAGGGCTGGGCAGTCTACAAAACCCCTGACTGTTTCCAGCTCATCAAACAGCTGGCATGGCCAGGTAGCCAGGGGTCAGGAATCCTAAGAGGGCCAAGGTCTTTGGAGACTTTGTTGCCTCTGGTTGGGCCCAGGAGGGAGGCAGCTGAGCTCGGTGATGAACTCTTTTAAATCATTTTATTACATTTTATTTATTTATTTATTTATTTATTTATTTATTTATTTATTTATTTTCTGTACAGGACGACATCTTGTGGGAGTCCATTCTCACCTTCCACCAGCTGGCTTGGTGATCAACTGTTTTTATTTTTCGTTTTGTTTTTTTTAGGTCTTTTCGAGACAGGGTCTCCCTATAGCCCCAGCTGTCCTGGAACTCACTCTGTAAACCAGGCTGTCCTTGAACTCACAAAGATCTGCCTGCCTCTGCTTCCCGAGGCTAGGATTAAAGGTGTGTGCCGCCAAGCTCAGCGGTGATCAACTCTTAAAAGGCTCCATGCGCACTGAAGGGACACTCAGCATTCAGTACCCTGAAGCCTTGGATACAGCAGAGGTTCTTGTTCCCTCTGAGGATATACAGGATAATGGCAGGGGACACACAGGACCTGCAAGGGCCACCTCCCTGAACAAGAGGCATGAAAGGCCTCCACTTGGAGACAGCATCTACATGTCACTAGCTTCATGGGGAGGAGGATGCCCACCTCTGCCTCTGGGTGGGCTGGTAGCAGATGTTAGTCTCTATGGGGGATGCAGGGAAACTGCCTGCTGTTGCTAGTTGAGATGTTTTCACAGTGGTCCGGGAGGTATCCTTGAGCTGCCCTCTGATATGAGGATCTGAGGGGTCATATTCTCTGCTCTCTTGGTTCCCAGGGACCCCAGCTCCACCCTAAGATACCATCAATGGACAAAGGAGAAGAGGCTGCAGGGTGGAGGGTCCAAGACAGGATATCGGGCAAAGGAGAGTGAGGAGGAAGAAGCGGGATGAGTTCATAGCTGCCCTGGCATGCAGCCTGGAGAGTCCAGACCATAGATCACAAGGAACGACCCCACCACGCCCAGCAAGGCCGGAATGGAGCTGATGAAGCTGAGATTTCAGAAGCCCAGGGTGTCTGGAATCCACCAGAGGTGACAGAGCTCTGTCCATAGCAGCAAAAGATGAACCCTAGACCAGTCTTGCCTCACATATAAAATCCTTAAAAGTAAGGTCTCCATCTGATCTCGGGGGGCAGGGGGGAAGGAAGGTCTCAGTAGGACCAAGTGCTGCCTAGAAGCTAAGCTGCATTCTAGAACATAGCTCAGGAATATCCAGCTCCACAAACAAACAGAAACCAAAATAACAGCAACAATAAAATCAGCCAGCACTTAGCAAATAAAATTCACCATCTCTGGCAAGGAAGGCTGGAGTGGCTGGAACAGGGTCAGAGAAAGCAGGTTTCAGACCAACAGTTTCAGATCATGTTACCAATGCATCCAGGGACATCACAGCCCTGCCTATTCACAGCTCAGAATGTCACTTCCTGAGATCTGTACCTCCTAAATTAAAGTCTGGGAAGAGAGAGAGATAAAACCACGGTTACTAACAGAACTGGCAACACTCCTCCCGCAATAACTGGTGGAATGGGGGACATAGTTACCTTAGTTTCTCTTCCTGTTGTTGTGATAGAGTACCCTAACCAAAGCAATTGAAGGGAGAAAGGTTTTATTCTGGCTCCCAGTTCAAGATACAGTCTGTCCCAGTGGGGAAGTCAAGGCAGCAGGAACTGGAAGCAGCTGGTCACATCACCTCCACAGCCAGGAACAGAGGGATGGCTGTATTGCCTTTACTCCATTTATAGAGTTCAGGACCCCAGTCAGGGAACTGTGGGAAGATCCAGTTTGAATTAGGGGCTAGTTCTCAGCTAGCACCCCTCAGGGCACCATGTGGGAGTCATGGGGCTCCTCTGATCCTGCCCCAAGAGGGAGCAAGCAATGTGGCCCAGGCACTTGATGCTAGGCAGAGCAGCTCTATGCAGTGGCGTGGAACTGGGGGTCTGTGACTGGCTCTGGGAGCTGATGTTATTTTGCTTATAAAAGCGAGTCGTAGTAGGCAATAAAGCGAATTCTCCATTACCATCATTACCCAGAGTTCACTGGCCGTTATTTCTGCGTGCACACAGGCTGAAGCAAGCCTGAATTTCAAGTGTCAGGGCCAGTGGATTGGACGGCAGTCCATCAGACCACAAACCTGGAAAGCTGGTGTGGGGCTGGAAGGAGATCTATCAGATCACCAGCTGTGAAGTGAATTGTGAGTGAATGTAGACTGAGGATAGGCCATCAGCCATCAGCCTGAAATTCCTGTCCAGAGCCCGGCAGTCTTTGGGCAGGTGGGAAAGCACGGCCAAGATGAGAAATGTTCTGTTTTCCCAGGCTGAGGACCTGAGTTCGAAGTTGGAAGTACCTCTCAGGTCAGGTTATGGAAGTAACTGACTGACCTCTACACAGAGGGGTCAGTTCCCTAACAGTGGCTACAGGTGGGCACTGTGCCCCCCTTCCCTTAGCAGGACTGGTGCTGTACCTGCTCATACTAAGAGAAGCTCCCACAGGGAACAATGACACACACACACACACACACACACACACACACAGTGGGTGGGCGGGTCTTTCCATTTCAGATAAAGTGACCAACACAGTCCCTCACAGGGAGCTCAGAGGCCTGTTTCCCAGGGGATTCTAGATACTGTCAAGCTGGCCATGAACAGTAACCATCACAAAACATCCTACAGGACACAGAGGACACACTCGTCTTCCCCAGCTGGTTGATGCTTGCAGAGCGTCCCCACCCCCAGGACAGAGCTCACATTGTCTTAAGGAAACTGTGCCAAGATGGGCTGCATGTCAGCAAGGCTAAAGGAACCAAGTTGGAGAAAGTATCTTCTGGACTCTAAGAGAATGAAATTATAAACCAGGAACAGAAGGATGAATGTTTGAAAACTTAAACAGCACACTTCTTTTTTTTTTAAAAAATCATTTATATATATATATTTAAATTTTATTTATTTATTTATGTGTATGAATGTACTGTCTGCATGTAGGTTTGTGCACCCATGTCCTGCAGTGCTGCGGAGGTCAGAAGAGGGTGTTGGATTCCCTTGGAACTGGAGTTCTCCTGGAATTGGAGTTCTTCTGGAATTGGAGTTACAGACGGTTCTCAGCCGCCATGTGGGTGCTGGGGATCGAACCCAGGTCCTCTGCAAGAGCAGTCAGTGATCTTAACCACTAGGCCATCTCTCCAGCCCTAAACAGCACACTTCTAAACTACCTATGTTTGCTGAATACATCAAAAGGAGAATTGAAAAGGATTTCCAATGCAAAGAAAATGAAAACACAACACATAAAAATTGGTGGAAACAGCCAGGCATGGTGGTGCACGCCTTTAATCCCAGCACTTGGGAGGCAGAGGCAGGAAGATCTTTGTGAGTTCAAGGTCAGCCTGGTCTACAGAGTGAGTTCCAGGACTGCTGGGGCTACAGGGAGACCCTGTCTCGAAAAGACCAAAAAAAAAAAAATTGCTGGAAACTTAAGGCAGTTCTCAGGGAACGTGTGGAAATCAAAACCCATATCAGAAAAAAAAAAAAATCTCAGGTCAGTGACCTCAGCTGTCACTCAAAGACACCAGAACTGAAGAGAAAACCACAAGCAGGTAGCAGGAAAGAAAAAAGTTTTGGTATAGAAGTCTGCAGAGGAAACAGGAGAGAGATCCAGGACAGCAAAGCTGGTTCCTCAAGATCAGTACAGCACCAAGCCCCGAGCAGCCACAGTGATTGAATACAAAAGCAGACTCAGGTGTCAGTGTCAGGAATGAGGGAGGGCGCACCCAGACTTTACACAGGTCATCCTAGGCTCTTCTGCAAGCAGGATCATCTCTGTCTGTCTGTCTGTATCTATCTATCTATCTATCTATCTATCTATCTATCTATCTATCATTTTTTTTTTAATTTCTTTTATTTTTTATTTTTTATTTTTTTATTTTATTTTATTTTTATTTTTAATTTTTATTTATTTTTATGTGTATGAATGTACTGTCTGCATGCAGGTCTGTGCACCCGTATCGTGCAATGCTGTGGAGGTCAGAAGAGGGTCTCGGATTCCCCTGGAACTGGAGTTCTCCTGGAATTGGAGTTTCAGGCGGTTCTCGGCCGCCATGTGGGTGCTGGGGATCGAACCCGGGTCCTCTGTAAGAGCGGTCGGTGCTCTTAACCGCTAGGCTATCTCTCCAGCCCCATTATTTTTTATTTTTTTTATGTGTGCGAGTGTACTGTCTGCATGTAGGTTGGTGTACCCATGATGTGCAATGCTGTGGAGGTCAGAAGAGGGCGTCGGATTCCCCTGGAACCGGAGTTAAAGATGGTTCTTAGCCACCATGTGGATGCTGGGAATTGAACCCAGTTCTTCTGCAAAAGCAGTCTGCGCTCTTAACCATTGAGCCATCTCTCCAGTCCCATCTATCATCTTTCTACCCATTATATATATATATATATATATAAATCTATCAGCTATCTATTATATCTATTAATCTATCATCCATTTATCTTTTAATCTATTATCTATCTGTATATTTATCTGTCATATATCTATTAATCTATCATCTAACTTGTTTCTATCCATCTATCACCTATCATCTATCTATCCATCTAGTAGATCTATTCAATTGCTCAGCTTCTATCATCTATCTATCACCTATCAATCATCTATCTATCTATCATCTATCTATCTACCTATCTATCTGTCATCTATCTATCATCCATCTGTCATCCATCAATCTTCTATTTACTAATCATTTCAGTATTAGATATTTATCCTGTAGTTTACATAATTATTCAATATTATTTTATTTACTTTGTTGCTCAAATCATTTTGATCTTGGCTGTGGAGAGCTCTTTTGTTTGGATTCCTTTATGACTTCACAGCCACATCATTGTTTGTTCGTTTGTTTTGGCATATCCTATGCCAAAACATTCCAGGCTCACCTTGGGAATCTCCAACTGCATGCTAAGTCCCGTGATGTTTATTATTGGAAAACTGTATTAGAACCAAGGTTCTGGACCATATGTGATTTCCACTCTGCGGGCGTCATTGTTCCTAGGCCCCCTCAGCCCACAGAATCAGGCACTAGCCTATGCGTGTACACACTGTGTAGGTATTGCTGTGTGTGGACACCCCTGTCTGCTCAGCTAACCAGGAGCTCAGATGGAGGTGGCCGCTCTAATCCATTACTTCATGCATCATTCCAGCTTCCTCCTCTTGCTTCCCTGGAACTTTCCACCACAGCAGTGAGGAAATAGCTACCCTGACCCATCACCTGAGTGCTTAATTGTAATTTCCAGTGTACGCACACAGTACTGAGATTTCAGAACCAAGAATCATACCTACCAAAACCACCTCACTGGAGCCCACCGAGTCTGCATGTTTTAAAAAAAAATTTTTTTTTTATTATTTATTTTTGTATGTGTATGAATGTACTGTCTGCATGCAGGTCTGTGCACCCGTGTCGTGCAATGCCGCGGAGGTCAGAAGAGGGTCTCGGATTCCCCTGGAACTGGAGTTCTCCTGGAATTGGAGTTACAGACGGTTCTTAGCCGCCATGTGGGTGCTGGGGATCGAACCCGGGTCCTCTGCAAGAGCGGTGGGACTCAAGGATACTCGGATGCAGGGATTAGTCCCTGAAGGCTGGTGCATCATTCATTTATCTCCTCTGGCTTCCAGGTCCCAGCAGTCCTCATCCTGTCCTTGTCTTTCTCTTCAAGAACCGGGAGTTTCGCACGGTAAACTATTCATCTGCATTCGCTTCATTCTCATCTCATCCATCCTCATAGTCCTTCATTAGAGTACTATTCATTCATCTCATTCATTCCCCATCCTCATTTGCTCATTCATTCATTCATCCATTCCTTCATTTGCTCATTCATTCATTCATCCATTCCTTCATTTGCTCATTCATTCATTCATCCATTCCTTCATTTGCTCATTCATTCATTCATCCATTCCTTCATTTGCTCATTCATTCATTCACCATTTCTCATTTGCTCATTCATTTCTCATCATTCCTTCATTTCTCTATTCATCATCCATTCCTTCATTTGCTCATTCATTATTCATCCATCTATTGCTCATTCATTCATTCCATCCATTCATTCATTTGCTTCATTCATTCATTCATCCATTCCTTCATTTGTCATTCTCATTTCATTCATTCATTCATCATTCCTTCATTTGCTCATTTCTCCATCATCCAGCTCAGGTGCTGGGAACACAGTAGGGACACTGTCCAGGGAGGCTGTCTTCCCGGGCAGGGTGGGCTGCAGACGCAGGTCAGATGTACGTGGTGTGTGACTTAGTGATAAGTGCGAGGAAGGAAGCCATGATGCAGACATTTGACATCAACATCTTTGCAAAGACTTAAAGCAGGTGAAGGAGGGAGTTATGGGGTTAGAGGGGGAGCATTCCAGGCAGAAGGAGCACTTGCCAAGGCTCCCAGCTCTCACATGCCTGGTACCCAGCTTACCAGCCTCTGTGTCTAGCATGCATGGCCTGGACTGGGACTGAGGTAAGCTAGATGAGAGAGAGAGAGAGGAGAGGAGAGAGAGAGAGAGAGAGAGGAGAGAGAGATGTGTGTGTGTGTGTGGTGTGTTGTGTGTAGTGGGTCCAAGGGGGACTTTTCCCAGAGGTACTGAAGAGCAGGACCTTTCTGGCTTATTTCTTAACCTGAACCCACTATGTATCTAGCACATATAGGTGCTTAGGAATCACAGTGGGGGCAGAGGGGATGGAATGAAAGGATTTCTTTTTCTTTTTTTTTTTTTGTTTTTGTCTTTTTGAGACAGGGTCTCCTGTAGCCCCAGCTGTCCTGGAACTCACTCTGTAGACCAGGCTGGCTTGAACTCAAAGATCTGCCTGCCTCTGCCTCCCAAGTGCTGGGATTAAAGGCATGCACCACCAGCCTGGTGAAAATTCTTTTCAATAGAGCAGAGAGAGGCAGTGGTGTTGGGTGACTGTCATGGGAAGGGTGCACACTTCCCAGCTTTCTTCTCCCCTGCCTTCCCTTCACCCTTCTTTCTTCTCTCCCTCTTTTTCCTCTCTCCCGATCCCTTCCTCTTTTTTTTCCTCCCCTTCTTCTCCCCTCCGTCCCCACCCCTCACCCCCACACACCCCAGGCCCTCTCCCTCCTGCTTGAAAGCACACCTTGCGTAATCAGAGCTAGCAATTCCTTTCCATCTCTGGTTTGGGCTTCATAGGCTCTGGGTCCTGAAGAGAGGAGTTGTTCATATTTAATCAGTATTAGTTCTGGAATGCCCTCAGGGAGATGGCTCACTTCTGGGCTGTGTGCTTTAATTCTCCATGATGTAATTAGATCCAGGAGAGAGCCTGGGCTTGGAGCAGGACTGCTGTGGGGTTACTCATAACAAGCTTGGGAGACAAACTCCCCCACTCATCACTGCCTGGCCAGCACTGGCCTACCCTGGCCACCCTGGCTGCCCTCAGTCCTGGATGTCCCCCAGGTATGTATCCTTGGGGGAGGAAAGAGTGTGGCATGGTGAGGAAACAGGGACCACCCCTCTCTACCCTCCCTTGCCCCAGAAGCTTCCTGGGGCCCTTCCTACCTGGCAGGGCCAACTGAGGGGCAGAGGCTTGGGCAACATGGGAGGCTAATAGCCCTTCCTTCTCTTGGCATGGACAAGGTCCGTACTCAGTCAACTCTCTCATAAGTACCATTCAGTTCAACTTGTGGCTGTCATCCCCAGCCCCACCACCATCTACACTCCAAGGTTACGGCTGGTACTGGGTACCAGGTGTGTAAGAGTGTGCAAGACATCATTGTCTCCAGACTGCAGAGGAGAAAGCGGAGACTAAGGAGGGAAAGTCACAGGCCTCTGTGGACAGGTTGGAGCCAGGTCCAGGACAGAGGACAGTGAAGCTGGGATGGGCCGTTGACAGAGGCCTTTGGGTCTCCTTCTCAGTGCCACATTGTTTGGACTCTGATGACATTCCAGGGTAGTCAGCAGACCCTGTGTTCGTCTCCCTGGCAAATGCCAACCCTGAGACTAGGGACAGAACTTTGTGCCTATTTGTGTAGCTAGGATGTGGTGGCCCTGAGTCCTGGCCCAGGTTGTCTGCCATCCTGCTCGTGTTGTACCTGGCACTGCCTGGTGGAGCAGTTTGCCTTTCCCTGGCTCCCTAAGACAGATGGTTTGCTCAGAGATAAGACCTATCTCTTGTGTCCAAAAAAGAGGCCAGGTTACCGAGACAAATGAACCCACATCTTGTGTTACAGTGTGTCGATGGTGTCCCCAGGCACCCAGGAGCCACCGGCTCCCCTCCCCTTCCCGTTCCATCCCCCTCTTCCCACAGAGCTTTGGGCTCTGGTGTTCCGCAGTCCAGGAGGCAGAGCAGGCGGTTGCTCCTGGCCGGGCTTTTTTTCCCTCGGATATCTCAATTGTAAGGGGCACAGACAGCAGTGGTCCCGCCTCCATTCTGTGTTCAGAGGGTGAGATGGGCATGTTCAGAATGAGGTCCGCGCAGTGACTCTCCCTCAGCTACTGCTTCCTGTTGGTTCGCTCTGTGCTGCTGTCCCCTTCAGAGGGAAGACCCCGGCTTTGAGGTCAGGTCCCGGTCCTGGCTGTACAGAACTTCTGTTCAGGCACACTCTGCTCCCTGGCTTCCCATCTTCTCCCAGGCCTTCTGGCACCCCTAAGACCTCAAGTGGGGAGCAGCTGAGCCCCCTAACAGAGCCCGAGAAGGGGGAAGGAGGGAGAGAAGGGAGCCAGTGGTGCTCGGCTGAGCTGTTACCCCAGCTGGGTCACGCGATCTCTTCGTAGATGTGGTTTCACTCCGGGCTCCAGTACAGGGCAGGGATTTCCCACCCTGCACAGGGGAGCTGAGCCTTGTGACCAATGTCACCTCAGCAAGGAAGCAACCGTTATTCCAAAGCCTGTGTTTCTGTCCACTTCACACTGGGTGCGGGCTGAGAGCCTTGGGGCTACTGTTCTTACAGGGGAAGACCTTCATCAGGTCCTCTTTATGGATAGAAATGGGAGCCAGTTCCAGTTCCAGATTCTTCCCAGGGGTCTTTATCTCCCCTAATTCGAAACCAACAGGTAACAGAGCATATGTGTGTATGCAAGTGTATGAGCACGCATGTGCACGTGTTTCGTGTGTGTATGTGTGTGTGCTGTGTGTGGGGTGTGTGTGGTGTGTGTGTGTGCGTGGTGTGTGTGTGTGTGTGACAGCAGAAGCTGTTTATGGTTGTTTTTGCTTCCCCCCCTCCTGCTCCCTCGCTCTCGGCCCTGTCATTGCTATCTTATTGTCAGCTGCTTTTCTAGTAGGTGACACACCTGAAAGATTGAGTCTGATCCTGGGTCCCTTCCCCTCTCGGTCACGCCCTTGGCCCACTTGGCTCCCCTGCAGCTGCTCTTTCTTTTTTTTTTTTTTTTTTTCCCTGTCATTGTGCAGAGGACAGGTGAACACTCAGCAGGGAGGCGGAGTCACGGTCCCAAGGATGTGGCTGAATGTCTGACCTTGTGGCTGGCTTGCCCTTACTAAGCCTGGCTTTCTTCATCTGGAAAAACAGGCAACTTGAACATCCCTACCTCCTGGGGTCGCCAAGGAGATGTCAGGACACAGCATGTGCAGAAGACCAAGCAAAGAGTGTTTTGTCAAACCTGGGGGCTGGAGGGGCTGGGTTTGGACCACTTTGAGCAATTTAAGATTCTAAATTGCTGTAGTTTATAAAACTGGAGACTCTGAGACCCAACAATTTGATTATCCCAAGATTATAAGAGAAACTAAGGCTTTAAGGAATTACAACGGTGTGATTCTTATGTGAAGCTATTTGGAAGTCCAAGGCTGTGCAATTTTGACATCGTATTCTAAGCTCGTCCCGCTGTTAGCGACGTTCTCCTGGCCATGGGCTTCAGGGCAGCTTTCATCTCCACCCCTCTTCCTCTTCGATCTTCCATCTTCACCCCCCCAGCCCTGGCTCTTCTCCTGGTCCCTTTCTCTGATCCCAGCCTTTACCACTGTACTTTTTGTTCCGAGCACAATGTGCGGCTTTAGGGACGACAGGCTAGCGTGTGTATACATACACAGTTAGCTTAGCACACTGTCCTCTGTTTTCCGGCCCTCCACCCTCCCCGGTGAGGCCCATCTTTGTCTGTTGAAATATCAGCACGCCTTCAAGGCCAAGCATCAAAGACAGGCCTTTCAAGAGGCAATCTTAACCTCCCAGCGGGAGCCAGGCGCCTTCCCTTGGTATTCCCAGAGACCGTTTCAACTTGGCGTTCCCAGCAGACTGTACCTGAGTGGCTGTTACAACATTTGCTCCACTCTGACTCATTAGCATTAGGGAGGAAACCTCTGTCCTTTGCCCCTTACCAGGGTCACTCCATCCTGGTTTGCTTCTCTGTTGCTGTGATAAAACACTGACCAAAACCGACTTGGGGGAGGGAAGGGTTTATTTCATTTTACAGGTTACAGTCTGTATCAGTCACTGTTATGTTGCTGTGATAAAATGACCATGACCAAGGGAACTTATAAAAGGAAGAGTTTATTTAAGCTTACGATTGATGGTTCCAGGGAATTAGAGTCCATCGTGGTGGGGAGGCATGGTGGCAGGAAGCTGAGGTTCACATCTTCCACTGAACACAGGAAGCAGAGAAAGAGAGCAACTGGAGGCTGGCAAGGCTTGTGAACTCTCTAAGACCGCCCCCAGTGACATATTTCCTTCAGGATGGCCACACCTTCTAAGATCTACCAAAACAGCACCACCTACTGGGGATGAAATGTCTGAATACTTGAAGCCTATGGGGGACATGCTCATTCAAAGCACCATAGTCCTTCATGGAGGGAAGCCATGGTAAGCACTCAAGGCAGGAGATTGAAGCAGAAACCATGCTGGGAAGCTGCTTACCGACTTGCTTTGGGCTCCTGTTGAGTGTCCTTCTTACACAGCCCAGACCTACCAGCCTGACAATGGTGCTGCCCACAGTGGGCTGTGCCCTCCCTCAGTCAGCAATCAGGAAATGCCCCACAGGCATGCCTACTGGCCACTGAGGCTCCTCTTCCTAGGTGTGTCAGATTGCCAATCAAGGTTAGATTGATTAGACCTGGAATTTGGGAGCTCTGCTCTAGAACTCCATCTGGGTGTCAAGCCTGCTTCTGGGCCCACGCAGACTTCTTTAGTGCTCAAGTGCTCACCTAGAGCCCAGGCACAGCTATGTGGGGTAGACGTTCAGACAAAGGGTGGCCCTGCTGAGGGTGTTGGGGGTGTGAGATTGAGGTGCAGATAGAGCTGAAAGGCAGGCAAAGGGGGATGCTTCTAACCAGTCAGAGGTCAGGGGCCCTATAGGGCAAAGGGGCCAGGGGTCAGGGGTGGATTTCTCTGCTACTTACTTGAATCACCCTCACAGGCATGTCTAGAGGCTTGTCTTCATCTTCTAGGTGATTCTAGATTCTGTCACATTGACCATCAGTATGAACCATCACAGCCCTACTAGGTTTTGGCAGTCACCAAATCTGAGTCCCTGCACCACCCGAGGTTTCCAAACCCAGGTTCTGAACACAATAGGCAGCCCAGAGGAGCCTGCGTCCACTGCCCTGCAGGTTCTAAACTCGGAGGGGCCACTCAACTTGCACAGTGGAACAGTCACCAAACAAGGGCGCAGACTCATCCCAGCTCAGGAGGACCTGGCTGTAAATACAACTCAGGAGCAGCCTTTCCCAGCCGTCCTGTTTCTATGGAAACCAGAACCCTCTGGCTGGGGGCAAGTGCCCCACCCCTGTTACTTAGAAGAGATAACTTCAAGGCTGGATGCGCACAGAACCACATGTGTGCCCTGTCTCAGGCGAGCCTGCCCTGGTGATGGCTGTCACACTGGCAGACACAACCAGGTGAGGTGGCAGCTGGTCAGGTGCCCAAGCATCCTCTGTCCCTGCTGGTTTCAGTGGGACTCAAGGATACTCGGATGCAGGGATTAGTCCCTGAAGGCTGGTGCATCATTCATTTATCTCCTCTGGCTTCCAGGTCCCAGCAGTCCTCATCCTGTCCTTGTCTTTCTCTTCAAGAACCTGTGGTAGTTTTCTTTTGTCTCACGGATAACATCTATTCATTCATTCATTCATTCATTCATTCATTCCTTCATTTGCTCATTCATTCATTCATCCATTCGTTCATTTGCTCATTTCGTCCATCATCCAGCGTCAGGTGCTGGGAACACAGTAGGGACATCTGTCCAGGGAGGCTGTCTTTCCCGGGCAGGGTGGGCTGCAGACGCAGGTCAGATGTACGTGGTGTGTGACTTAGTGATAAGTGCGAGGAAGGAAGCCATGATGCAGACATTTGACATCAACATCTTTGCAAAGACTTAAAGCAGGTGAAGGAGGCAGTTATGGGGTTAGAGGGGGAGCATTCCAGGCAGAAGGAGCACTTGCCAAGGCTCCCAGCTCTCACATGCCTGGTACCCAGCTTACCAGCCTCTGTGTCTAGCATGCATGGCCTGGACTGGAACTGAGGTAAGCTTGAGAGAGAGAGAGAGAGAGAGAGAGAGAGAGAGAGAGAGAGAGAGAGAGAGAGAGAGAGAGAGAGAGAGAGAGAGAGAGAGAGAGAGTGTGTGTGTGTGTGTGTGTGTTTGCGTAGTGGGTCCAAGGGGGACTTTTCCCAGAGGTACTGAAGAGCGAGGACCTTGTCTGGCTTATTTCTTAACCTGAACCCACTATGTATCTAGCACATATAGGTGCTTAGTGAATCACAGTGGGGGCAGAGGGGGATGGAACTGAAAGGTCATTTCTCTTTTTTTTTTTTTGTTTTTGGTCTTTTTGAGACAGTGTCTCCCTGTAGCCCCAGCTGTCCTGGAACTCACTCTGTAGACCAGGCTGGCCTTGAACTCACAAAGATCCGCCTGCCTCTGCCTCCCAAGTGCTGGGATTAAAGGCATGCACCACCAGGCCTGGTGAAAATTCTTTTCAATAGAGCAGAGAGAGGCAGTGGTGTTGGGTGACTGTCCACTGGGAAGGGTGCACCCCATTCCCAGCTTCCTCTCCCCTGCCCTCTCCCCTGCCCCTTTCTCTCCCCTCCTCCACCCCTTCCTTTCTTCTCTCCCCCCTCTCTTCTTCCTTCTCCCCCCGATCCCTCCCCTGTTTCTTTTTTCCCCTCCCCTTCTTCTCCCATCCATCCCCACCCCTCACCCCCACACACCCCAGGCCTCCTCTCCTCTCCTGCTTGAAAGCACACCTTGCGTAATCAGAGCTAGCAATTCCTTTCCATCTCTGGTTTGGGCTTCATAGACTCTGGGTCCTGAAGAGAGGAGTTGTTTCATATTTAATCAGTATTAGTTCTGGAATGCCCTCAGGGGAGATGGCTCACTTCTGGGCTGTGTGCTTTAATTCTCCATGATGCTAATTAGATCCAGGAGAGAGCCTGGGCTTGGAGCAGGACTGCTGTGGGGTTACTCATAACAAGCTTGGGAGACAAACTCCCCCACTCATCACTGCCTGGCCAGCACTGGCCTACCCTGGCCACCCTGGCTGCCCTCAGTCCTGGATGTCCCCCAGGTATGTATCCTTGGGGGAGGAAAGAGTGTGGCATGGTGAGGAAACAGGGACCACCCCTCTCTACCCCCTCCCTTGCCCCAGAAGCTTCCTGGGGCCCTTCCTACCTGGCAGGGCCAACTGAGGGGCAGAGGCTTGGGCAACATGGGAGGCTAATAGCCCTTCCTTCTCTTGGCATGGACAAGGTCCGTACTCAGTCAACTCTCTCATAAGACTCATTCAGTTCAACTTGTGGCTGTCATCCCCAGCCCCACCACCATCTACACGCCAAGGTTACGGATGGTACTGGGTACCAGGTGTGTAAGTGCATCACTGCAAGAGTGTGCAAGACATCATTGTCTCCAAACTGCAGAGGAGAAAGCGGAGACTAAGGAGGGAAATTCACAGGCCTCTGTGGGCAGGTTGGAGCCAGGTCCAGGACAGAGGACAGCGAAGCTGGGGTGGGCTGTTGACAGAGGCCTTTGGGTCTCCTTCTCAGTGCCACATTGTTCCGACTCTGATGACATTCCAGGGTAGTCAGCAGATCCTGTGTTCGTCTACCTGGCAAATGCCAACCCTGAGACTAGGGACAGAACTTTGTGCCTATTTGTGTAGCTAGGATGTGGTGGCCCTGAGTCCTGGCCCAGGTCATCTGCCATCCTGCTTGTGTTGTACCTGGCACTGCCTGGTGGAGCAGTTTGCCTTTCCCTGGTTCCCTAAGACAGATGGTTTGCTCAGAGATAAGGCCTATCTCTTGTGTCCAACAAAGAGGCCAGGTTACCGAGACAAACGAAACCACATCTTGTGTTACAGCATGTCGATGGTGTCCCCAGGCACCCAGGAGCCACCTGCTCCCCTCCCCTTCCCGTTCCATCCCCCCTCTTCCCACAGAGCTTCGGGTTCTGGTGTTCCGCAGTCCAGGAGGCAGAGCAGGCGGTTGCTCCTGGCCGGGCTTTTTTTCCCTCAGATATCTCAATTGTAAGGGGCACAGACAGCAGTGGTCCCGCCTCCATTCTGTGTTCAGAGGGTGAGATGGGCATGTTCAGAATGAGGTCCGCGCAGTGACTCTCCCTCAGCTACTGCTTCTTGTTGGTTCACTCTGTGCTGCTGTCCCCTTCAGAGGGAAGACCCCGGCTTTGAGGTCAGGTCCCGGTCCTGGCTGTACAGAACTTCTGTTCAGGCACACTCTGCTCCCTGGCTTCCCATCTTCTCCCAGGCCTTCTGGCACCCCTAAGACCTCAAGTGGGGAGCAGCTGAGCCCCCTACAGAGGCCCAAGAGAAGGGGGAAGGGAGGGAGAGAAGGGAGCCAGTGGTGCTCGGCTGAGCTGTTACCCCAGCTGGGTGCACGCCGATCTCTTCGTAGATGTGGTTTCACTCCGGGCTCCATGTACAGGGCAGGGATTTCCCACCATGCACAGGGGAGCTGAGCCTTGTGACCAATGTCACCTCAGCAAGGAAGCAACCGTTATTCCAAAGCCTGTGTTTCTGTCCACTTCACACTGGGTGCGGGGCTGAGAGCCTTGGGGCTACTGTTCTTACAGGGGAAGACATTCATCAGGTCCTCTTTATGGATAGAAATGGGAGCCAGTTCCAGTTCCAGATTCTTCCCAGGGGTCTTTATCTCCCCTAATTCGAAACCAACAGGTAACAGAGCATATGTGTGTATGCAAGTGTATGAGCACGCATGTGCACGTGTGTGCGTGTGTGTATGTGTGTGTGCGTGTGTGTGCGCGCGCGTGTGTGTGTGTGTGTGTGTGTGTGTGTGTGTGTGTGTGTGTGACAGCAGAAGCTGTTTATGGTTGTTTTTGCTTCCCCCCCCCCTGCTCCCTCGCTCTCGGCCCTGTCATTGCTATCTTATTGTCAGCTGCTTTTCTAGTAGGTGACACACCTGAAAGATTGAGTCTGATCCTGGGTCCCTTCCCCTCTCGGTCACGCCCTTGGCCCACTTGGCTCCCCTGCAGCTGCTCTTTCAAAGGTCACCAGGGCTCCTTCCCAGGCTCACCTGGGTTGTTTCTCAGTGTCCCCAGCTGGCCTGCCCCCCAGCTGCCCACTGCTAACTACCCTCCACTGTGGAACTCCTTGGTCACCTATGGATCACGAACGCCCACTGCTGACCAGTTTGGCTCGTCCTTGGTTATCCCTGGCCACTAGTCTGTCACTGTCTCCTTCCCTGCTGTCTGTCTGTCACACCCTCTTGCTTCCTGCTCTCTTCCCTCCTTCTGGAGCTTTCTTGCTCAGCCCTTCCCCAGCCCCCTGAGTGACTTTTCCCAGCCTACCTTGCTGTGTCAGCCTTTCCTCACAGTGTGTCTACCCTGGGCCACTGTCCTCCCAGCAGGGTGTGCCATCAGCCACTCTCTCCACAGTCCTTCTGTCGCCTCCAATGCCAGGCATCTCAAGCCTCCTGCCCTAGGATGGCAGGTAGGCACAGGGAGGTGCCCCAGGCTTAGAAAATAAATGTGTACTGTGTGGCCTCCCATCACTTCCCCCTGCCCCAAGTCTCAGTTTCCTAACCTGTGAAAGGGAAGCATGGTAACTGCTTCACTCCTAGGCCCTGTGATGGCCAGGAAGCTCACAGACAGCACTCAGACTAGATGGAGCCTGGATCTTCCTGTTGCTCTCTCTCACAACCTTTCCCTGAGCTGAGGCTGCTTCCCTAAACCTTCAGCTAAGTACTCAGGGGGAACCCCACAGGAAGGAAGGGGGCACCTCTGGAAGGATGGTGGAGGGAACTTCTTAAGGAAATACTTGATTAGAGATGTAGATGAAGTCAGGGACACCGAGGTAGGAGCTTCCAGACACAGTCAGTACCTGTGCAAAGCTCCTGAGGTCCTTGTGTGCTTCATGTGTTTAAAAGGTTACAAGAAGCCGGGCATAGTGGTGCACACCTTTAATCCCAGCACTCTGGAGGCAGAGGCAGGTGGATCTCTGTGAGTTCAAGGCCAGCCTGGTCTACATAGCAAGCTCCAGGCCAGCTGGGACTAAAGGGATACCCTGTCTCAAGAAAACAACAAAACAAAACAAAACAACAGCAACAACAAAAAGGTCAGAAGAAGCTGGCGTGGTTGGAGTGGAGGGATGGGGCGGGGCGGGAGAGGTCTAAAATGAGAATGGAGAGGAAGGCAGGGCCTGGCAAGGAATGTCTGTGGGTAGTAGCCTGCAGGGTCTGGGGAGCCATCTGGGGATGGAGTGTGACCTTATATACACCTGTTCTGTTCAAGCAGCGAAACCTAAGCTGAATGACGGGTTCCAGGCAGGGCAAGGATGCAAATGGTGCATGCTAGGGCTTCACAGGTTGGCATTCCAGATCTCGTAGTGTATCAAAATGTAACATAATGTTGGAAAATGAGACTGAGGGGGTGAGGGCTCCGCTGTCAGGTGAATTTCTGCCTTAGCGGGAAAGCTTGTGGGATGGTGCTCTCTCTTTGTCCACCATGTGTGGGAAAGCCTCTCCCCAGCTGTCTCCCCTTGAGTTTGGGCTTGTCAATCTCCAGTACTGTAGGCTCCTCTGCCTCAGGCATTATGTTACAGTATTGCTGAGCAGCCCAGGCAGAGTGGGAGAATCTGTCTAGACTGCCATCTGCATTCTGCCATCTCTCCTGTGGGAGAAGAATGACTCAGAGCAAACCTTGTTCATGCCCTGCCTTGCCAGAGACATGGCAGGTGGAAAACGACAAGATGCTGCATTCCCTCATTGCATGAAGGACTCAGACAGAGAGATGGATACTGAGTAAATCAGCTGTGGCTTCTGGAAACGAGGGGGGAAGAGACTCCAGCTCTGCATCAGATCCTGGTGCTGGGCACAGTGCCAGAACTGCAGAACACTCAAAGGGCTTGCGGTAGATAAGGACTGAAAAATCCCAGGATTCAGACCATCTCAGAAAGCTGCCACATCTAAACAGATACATGTTTAATTAAATGTCTGCAAATGCAGCATTGTCAACTAGTCACTTTCTGCTCTGCTTGGTGCTCACATAGTTATATAAACACTGATTGAGTGCGGGATCTTAAGCAGGATCTTAAGTGCTTTGGTTTGATTGTAGAAGGAGCTTCCCAAAGTAGGAAGATATGGGGCTGGAATGTCAGAGATCCATGGCCTGGGGTGGAGATGTAGGGAGTAGAGCTGGGAGAGAGGGCAGATTGGAGAGGGGCCCAGAGAGGAGGGCCATGGTTGGAAGGAAGGACAGCAATGCAAGGAAAATGTCCCAGGGGTCCCTGGTGGGATGACTGGTCATTGCATCATCTGTATGAAGTGGTCACGTCCTGAATGAGGAATGGTAGGCCTCAAGCTGTCTTTTTTCTCTTTCAGCCTCTTTCCAGCCTGTTCTTACTCCCCACCATGAAAGCCAAGGCTCTGTGGCAGCAGAGTCCTGGAGGTGGAGGAGAGAGAGAAAACATAGAACTCCTGTGGCAGCCCAGACTCTCTTCTCACAGAACTTCCAGAACAAACCAATTTCTGGTCATTTGTCTTTCTGTCCCCAGACTGGTATTTCAGCTGGAATAGCCCAAGAGTTGCCTTTGGTGAAACACAGCACTGTGGTTGTAGTTTGCAGGCACAGAAATGATATCCTATCTTTTGTCCAGCCAAAAGAAACCTGTCAAAGGTGGTAGGGTCCTTGCAGATGCCTGGACCTCTAGCTGCAGCAGCTCCTAGTAGCCCCTAGAGGCAGAGCTTGGGCCTCCTGATGCTCAGCAAGTAGTTACTGCATTCACAGGTCACTGTGAACATCCCCCAGGTGGGAGGCGGGGAGGGGATGGGGAAGGGGAAGGGGAGGGATTCTGGACACTGATTTTAACTCAGCGATTTCAGGACCAGGGAGGAAGGGGGCCTAGGTCAGGTTGGCAGTCATTGGGATGGTGACCCTGGGGTAGGATGCTCTGGCCATCACTCACTTCAGCCCATGGGCTTTGCATGCTATCAGGTGCCACCACTTGCCAGTTAGTGTGTTAAGCCTCCTCTGGCCCCTTATCGGACCCTCCTTTCTGATCTTGGGAGGACGCATGGTTGCTTCTGCCCACAGAGACTGGATAAAAACTGCTAGGGAACTGGGAGTTAGGGAGAGCCCAGAAGGCGGTGAGACAGAAATCCAACAACAGAATAGGAACAAGGGGGGCAGGAAGTGCAGAGGGACCCCAGCCTAGGGGTAGACAGTGGGTTCACCTTCCTGGGGAGGGATCTCATGTCTGGAGGGAATGCAGGCCAGCTTGCATGGCTTCCTTCCTGGAAGGTGGAGGGCAGAGACACGGGCTTAGTGGGGTCATTAGGGCAGGTAAACTAGGCTCACTGTAAGAGCTCCCAGACCTGCACAGCCTGCCACTGGCTCCCTGCCTCGCACCAGTTCTCAAAACCTAGCCACCCATCAAATCTTCCTAGGAACCTTCCCAGGTAGAAACTGGCATCATCCCTTTGAACAGAAAAGTAAAACGAGGAACAGAAAGATTCAGCCCAGGCTTAGCAACACCAGCTAGCAAATGATGGAGCCAGAAGTTGACATTCACGCTCCCTTCACACACTCTAAATTCTAAAATCCCAGGGTCCTGAGATGTTTCATATCTTGTTTTTTTAATACCAAATCTATAATTTAATGATGCCATAAATATGAGGTTCCCTATTCCTAACATGCCATGGCTTTGAGGCCTTAGAGTGTATAATCTTGTGCTAAGTCTAAGGATCTAAGATGATTGTTTTAAGATTCTCTGTGCCTAATATTTTATAGGAAACACAGCAAGTTATTTAAAACCCAGCAGCAGGAGGTAGAGCTTTTCCGTATGTCCCCTGAGCAGACAGAGGTTGAGGCGGTATTTCCAAGACTCTGAGCCCTGAGCTGCCTCCACCTGCTGGCCCTGAAGCCTGGTTGGGGAAGCCAAAAACCTTGCTATTTTGGGCTCATTAATTTGTTACTTCCCTGAGGAGGGTGTTGGAAACCAATTTTTGGAGCAGCGGGCTGATGACCCAGAGGGAGAGGAACCGCAGGGGAGCGTTCCAGAGGCCGTCTACCTGGAGGCCCCTCTTCTGGTCCTGCAGCATCTACCTGGAGGCCCCTCTTCCAGTCCTGCAGCATTAGAGAGGCTGTAAGGAGAATTGGGAGATGCTGTGAGGTTGGTCCTGCAAGGTGGACTTTGAATGAGGGAGCTTCTCCTCTAACCCTGCCCCCCTCCCAAGGCCCAGAGCCCTCTGATGCCATGTTCCTAATGATATTTACTCCCATCCAAAGTGGTTTCTCACCTCCCTTCTTTTCCTGGATTTCCGTGGCCTATTACCACTGAAATGCCAGCTCCCTGAGGACCTGGGGTGGTTTTATACTCATGGAAGTAGGCATTTGTTCTGGTAGTGAGGCAAGATGTCACCCGCCTGGCCTCTTCTCTCTTCTCTGGGTAATAATCCAGAGTGAGGGAAGGGCTCCCTGGCCTTGAACTCTATAAGGCAGAGATGGTGATAGCCCACCTACCTTGCCTCTTCAGCAAAAGGGTGTAAAGCGCTGTTCCCAAAGGCCTGATATAGAGCTGAGCATCAGGCAGAGCTGTGACCTGCCACTGCCTGCGTTGTCTCTCTGACGCATGCCTCCAGCCTGACCCTTGACCTCCCTGGCCTGCTCCCCTCTCCTGTCTTCACCCCCAGCTCTCTCGAAACCATTGTCCACCAGGATGGCTTTCCATCACCCTTCCTGCAATTCCTGTTCCCAGGAGAAGAGGAGGTCTCCTCCTCCTGAAGACACCGCGAACTCCACTCTGCCCACCGGTGCCTTCTCTGGTTTACTGTGGCTTGCCGCAGTCCTTGCCACATCTCCCTTTGCCCCAAGTGGAAACTGCCACCCCACAGCCTTTTCATCTGTATTGCTTGTTGGAAGATTCAGTCTGCACTGGGTGGGTGTCCCTGGGGACCAGAGCACAGGTAAACGCAGGGGTGGGACACCAGATTCTGGGTCCTGGGCTCATCTGCTCCTCATTCCCAGCAGCAGGATGCAGCCATGGCCCCTGGGAGTGCCCCCATGCCCCTGACACAGTAGAAGCCTGACATGCTGGGGTGGCCTGGGAGCTAGGTGAGAAAGGAAAAGGGCTCTATTAAATGCCTTGGTGCTAGACAGAGTCCTGTGGGGAGCAGGTGCAGCTGGTGATGAGCTTGTCAGGAGAACAGAGGCAGCTGGCATTGATGCCCTTCAGGCAGGGGACAGCATGGGCCCAGGCTGTGGCCAATGAGGCAGGGCCTGGGGTGGGTAAACCTCCATATCCAGAAGGCAGAGAGAGAACTGGAACTAAGCCCTGTCCCGTTGGTGGGTGACACACTTGGTGGTGCCAACTCCAGCTGTAGGTGGTGCTGCAGGCTCATGCAAGGGTAGTAGGGCTTGGAGGTGGGAGGGGTCCAGAGGGAGAGGGAAAAGGGGAAGAGGAGGTGATGTAAAGTCCAGGCTTCCTGGAGGAGCGGCCTGCCCCGCCCCTCAGAACAGCTGCCTCTACTTTTCCCCAACTTCCATAGCTGATGTACCCCACCCTGAGGGCCCCACCTGTCTTTTATCATCTTTCTCTCTTTCCTTTCCCTATGCCCTCCTCGAAGGCCGCGGGCTACTGGCCAGGGTCCAGGACCCATCTCTGACGTCAGGGGTTCTGGCTGCTGCAACATAGTAAGCCTCTCCCCAGCCCTTCCCAGGCTCCCCACTTCTCTCTCAGAGCTTAGCACACAGACCTACCCCCTCCCAGAAGGTGCCCCTAAACTGACCCATGTCCAGGGTTAAGCAACTCCCCCAGCTCAGATCTTGGCTCTGGGGACAGGGACTTGGCACTCTAGTGCCCCCGAGCGGCCAGCCCAGCAGAGAACCAGCAACAGAAAGCAGCAGGCAGTGTTTAATGCATGGGTGAAGGGGGGGGAGCTAGGGCTGAGGGTGGAGGAACAAAGGAAGATCTTGGGAGGAAGGGAGAGATGAGTTCAGACCAGGCCTGAGGAGGTGCCCTCCCTCCACCAGGAAGCATCTGTCCTCAGATCTGGGCTCCCTGTGCACCAACTACTAGAAGGAGATATGGAGTTGGTGCCCAGACCCTGGTCTCCAGGGCACTGCTGAATGCAGAACCTGGGGTTTTGTTCTCTCTCTCTCTCTCTCTCTCTCTCTCTCTCTCTCTCTCTCTCTCTCTCCCTCTCCAGGTTTGCTGTCTCTACTCCTCTGAGCTTCACACATGGTCAGAAACCTTGCATTGCCTTGCTTAAGTGGCTACAAGCACAGTTCAGATTCCAAAGTTGACATTTGTGCACACATGCACACAGACACAGACACATGTACACTAGGGAAAGGGGCAGGGTCTGGAAGCTCTTGCTGACTCACATCACATCAGAGTGTAATACAGGAATGGCTGAAATCTGGCTCCAGGAAGGGCTCTGGCATCAGGACGGCCCCTTTGTCTCACATAGCAAACCTAACTGCCAGTAAATCTCTTCTCCCAAAGATGCCAGATGTCAGACAACCACCTATTTGGGTCAGAAACCATCTCCTCCAGGAAGCCTTCCTGACTGGCCAGCCCAGGTTAAGAATCCCTTCAGTGAGTGTCTGAAGTTTCCGGTGTATTGTCTTTCCAGCCCATAGTCAGAGTCTGCTTGGCTTGTGTCCTTGCACTTACTCCCGGACTTCGTAGGAATAGGACTGGGAATCCCAGTTGAACCCTTAGGGCCTGTGACTGCTCCTATGTCATTATTCAGCCCAGTGGCCACACTGTCCCTCCTTGCCTCTGAAACTCCTGTCAACTCCTGTAGCAGCTTGTACCCCCATTCTAACCCTCTGCCTTCTGGCCTGTGTATCAGTCCCCTCCCCCATCTCCTCCCCTCCATGCTAAAAAGTTCACAGAGGGTCCAGGAGCCGTGAGAGCTACCCTCAAGCTAGCCGTGTGGCGTATAGAAAGTTGGCCTTGCCTTTTTGGTTCTCGGCATTTTTTCATCGCTGAGAGAGACAGTTTGCAGGCCAGGGCAGAGCAATTTAATAAAGTCTTTAATAAACTCTCCGGCAGAGGCAGCCGGGAATCTGTGTGGAGCAGGGCATAAAGGACAAGCTGGGGAGCTGCAGTTAACCAAGCAAAGTAACAGAAGCCGTCAGCA
This sequence comes from Rhizomys pruinosus, assembly GCA_009823505.1. NCBI lineage: Eukaryota > Metazoa > Chordata > Mammalia > Rodentia > Spalacidae > Rhizomys > Rhizomys pruinosus. Next base: position 84,089 of record VZQC01006111.1, on the reverse strand, counting down.
TGCGCCCACCAGGTAGGAACGGCCATCTGCACCTCATGGCTCCTGGAAGCCACATACAGATGGGTTCGAGGGATCACTGAGCCCAGGACGGGGTCTTGGGGGAGGGCAGTGCCTGGCTCCTGTGAACCAATTGACAAAGGAATGGACTAGAGACTGTTTTGTGTGCAGAGTAACTGATCCCTTCCAGGCCTGGTTTTCATTAGCCTGGAGCTGAGCTGCCTGATTTTCTCAGCAAGGGGCCTTGAAGCCCTCAAGGCATGCTGGGGAATATGGTGGGATGGGACCCGCACCCCACCAGCTGCTCTTGTTATCTGTGGGGTCTACTCTCAGCAGCTGCTGTGGGCACACCTGTTAGGCCAGTACCCACTTTCCTCATTTGCAGAGAAGGGCTCTGGGGCTTGGCTGGCCCCGGTGCTTCCTGTCCTACACTCCTCACATTCCACTCTCTTCTGCCCTGACCTTGCTCAGGCACCGCTGGCTGGTGAGGCCTCTGTATGCTCTGGGGCCCAGCCAGGTGGAATGCTGTCAGGCCCCTGTGCCGCAAGTGCAGGCAGGAGACAGAGCCAATGGAGCATTCATTTTCTTCCTTTCCTGCCTGTGCTTGGTGGTTGTGTTCCTCAGAGAAGCCCCCAGAGAAATATTAATAATGGGCCTTTGTGTACATTGGCTGAGAGAGAGAATGAATCACTTCCTGCTTTCCTCCTGGGCTCAGAATTGTAACCACAAACACTCAGGGTCCCTGGGCAATGGTGGAGGGCCTGGCGGATGGGGCTGAGATGGAGTCAGGGACCCTGGACATTGGTGGAGGGCCTGATGGGGCTGAGACAGAGTCAGGGACCCTGGACATTGGTGGAGGGCCTGATGGGGCTGAGACAGAGTCAGGGACCCTGGCCCCTCTCCTGATGAAATTATCTGCCCAGAGCTGGCCTGGGCCTCAGCCTCTGTTTCTTCTGTCTGCATCTCAGGTTCTGGACCAGGTGCCTTTCCCCACAGGCAGGGAGGCTGAGTGACTAGTCCTCATTGGTTGTTTGAGACAGGGTCTTACTATGTAGCCCAGGCTGACCACCAACTCATGATCCTTCTGGCTCATCCTCCTAAGTTCTGGGATTACAGGTGTGCCTACCATGTCCACCTTAATCGGGTGATCAGGTTCTATATTTTGATATCTCTCTGCTTGGAAGATCATGAGATGTTGGAAGGAAAGTGAGTTTTTCTGAATTGCCGAGGGCCTGAAGGAAAACAGGCTTTCCAGAACTGTAAGCCAGTTCTGGGCACGAGGCTACCTTGGCAAAGCTCCGTCATCCTGCTGTTGCACAGGACCAAAACAAACTCACTGGCTGCAGAGCACGGCCCCACCCCTCAGATGGGGAAGCTGAGACACATTGAGGGGATGCGCCAGAGGAGTCTCCGTCACAAGCCTGAAGTAAATCCAGCATCCTGCCCTTCACTGTCACCTGCTGCCGGAGTATCTAAAAGTCAGGAGAAAGGATGAGGGACCAGGGGAGGGCCTGGGGTAGAAAGGGGGAAGGAAAGAAAATGGAATGGGGACAGGAAGAGTCTGGGCACGGTCTGGCAAAGGCAGGTGAGGCCAGCCCTTGATGCATTAACAAGAGCATTTACTGTGTGCTGGATCCTGCCAGTGTCTGGTATATGTCACCTCACTCATCAGATGACCTGGTGCTGTCCCAGCTGGTTGGGAGAGCTGAGATCAGATCCAGATGCATCTATTTGTGGAGCACAAGGACCCGGCTACCAGACCCTGATGGAACTCCTGTTTCTAGAATCTTCCTCCAGCTGTGTAACCCGAACACATCACTTAACCTCTCTGAGCCTTCTTTTCTTCATCTGTAAAATAGTGAGGACAAGATGGATAGAATCGGAGCACCAAAGACATTTCTGCCATCGGAATGAATGACATCAGGAGGAGGAGAGCAAGCTTTACTTGGGAGCAGCCCAGGAGGTGGAGAGTGGCACAGGGGAGCCTGCGACTCTGGGGATCTGGCCAGCTTCCATGGACACGCAAGGGAAGAAAAGTCAGGCAGAGCTGGCTCCCACCCCACAGCCTAGCAGAGGTTCTCTATTGGCGACTTCTCGATGCCTGGGGCACAGGGGGTACCTGGGAAGAGAGAGACATGCATGACCCAAGAGAGACCCAGCCAGGTACACAGAGGGTCTGTGCCTCAGAGCAGTAGTCTTTGGACCCTGCATCGCAGAGGCCGCATCCTGGACATGGATCAGCTGGGCTTCGGCCCCTCAAGGCTGTCTTGCAGGCAGATGCCACCTAAGTCCCTATGCGCAGTTGTTGTGTTTTTTTTTACTTCAGTTATCCTTCAGAGGCCAGCCTTGCTGCACTCAGGGATCCCCCACCCCAACCATGTACCTCATTCTCCTTCAACATTCTGTGACTTCTACAATGAGATGACTCCCACCTTTAATATAAAAACAAAAACAAAGATGGCAGCCCCTCCCCCCTGACTTCTGGGGCCCTTCCCTTAGGAGGAGTTGCCATGCTCAGCCAACTGCCAGCTGCCCAGCCAACTGCCAGCCCTTAGCCCTTCTGGCTGCTGTATTCTGGTTTTTGACCTGGTAATGGAGAGCCTTGCATCTCTATCCTTGTGGCTTGGGACTTCTCTGGTGCATGTGACCATTTGACATCAAGCCCTCTGTGATGGTTTGAATGAGAATGGCCCCTGGCACTGTTTGGGGAGGTCTTAGAAGGTGCGGCCATGCAGGAAGAACCTTGTCGCCCAGAGAGTTCTTTTTTTTTTTTTTCTATTGAGTGTTCTTCCTTGTTGGATTTCTGGTTACATTCTGCTTCCTGTGCCTGCTTGAAGATGTGAACCTCTGCCTGCTGTCCCTACTATGGCACCTCCTGCCACCATGCCTCCTTCCATGATGGGCTCTAATTCCCCTGGAACCATAAGCTCAGATAAGCTCTTCCTTTTATAAGTTCCCTTGGTCATGGTATTTCTATCACATCACAGCAACAGAAAAGTGACTGATACATCCTCCTTCTGGACATCAGGAGGAGAGCGAGGTTTGCCTGGGAGCATCTTCACCCTGCAACTGGGAGAGCCTGTCCCTCTATAAATTCCTTTTTCTCTGTGTGTGTCTCTCTATCTCTCTCTCTCTCCCCATAACTGTGATTTGATTTCACATGATCCCACACTCTCACCAATAGGGTCCAGTGGCTCCAGTTCCCCACATCTTTGTGTTTTTTTGTTGTTGTTGTTTTTGCGTGTGAGTGGCCATTCAACCAGGGGTCTTAGCTGTTCTCTCACTGTGGCTTTGGTTTGCATTTCCCCAGGAAATGACCTTGAGCACCTTTTTGCTTGCTATAGACTATTCCTCTATCTCCTTGGAGACAAAGTCTTTTCTTCTTTGAAAAATCTGGGATCATTTTTAGTTGTTATACTCCTGGAGTTCTTTAAGTGCTGTGAATGTTAACCCTCATCACGTAAAAATCTGGCCATATTTTCCCCAATTCCCCGCATTGCTTTGTATTCTGTTGATTCTGGCCTCTGATGCATGAGCATTTTGGATTTTGATTTATGTCACCACATTTTGAGGCTGCTCAGAGGAGAAAATTGGCAGCAATCAAGTTCCAATTAATTTTACCCCAAACAGAAGCCCATGACCACCTCCACCAGGGCCTCATTACTGGCATCCCAGCAGGAGAGGGAGGAGGTGACACCAGATGAAAAAGCCCAGTCCCTCCCTGCTCGAGTGGTCTCCGCATGCTTCAGAGACCCCCCTGCCCTGACCCTCAGCCAGGACTTCACCCTTGGGTCTGGGAGGCATCATTCTCCCTCTGCATCCAGGTTCCTATCTGGGGTGAGGCAATAGCTCATCCTTGTGTGGGAGCTCAGGGCCTGGCCTACAAGTCCTGCAATATAGCTCATCCTTGTGTGGGAGCTCAGGGCCTGGCCTACGTGCCCTGCAATTGGGGCTGCTGCCTTCTTCATGGGACAGGTTCTCCATAGCAGGAGGGTGCCAGTGACCTCTGGGACCCCTGCTAAGCTTGGGCTGGGGTCTCCTCTCCACTCTGCTTCTTCCTTGGAAACCTGGGGCAGCTCAGGCCTTGCCAGAGCATAGACCTTTTGCTTCTGGGTGAGAGGCTAGCCTGTCTTTCTCCCCCTCTCCTCTTGTTCTCCAGCCCTTTCCATCTACATTATCTCCATAGAGTCAACCTGCATATCACACTTAAGCGTTCTCATCATGTGTAGATGGAAGCGAGGATCAGTGACTCAAGAAACCCGTCACCACACAGTCCTGCTGCCCAGGCACATGGAGACAAGCACCCAGAGAAACGACGTTCTGAAACCGTGAGCAGACATAAGTCTGTTCTCCTTTAAGTTGTTCTCCTGGGAAATTTTAGTCACAGTGATGCCAAAGAAACTACTGTGCCCACACCCCCATTTTCTAAATCACCGCCATCACTGTCTCCCACCATCACTACCATTGTAGTCACTGACATCATCATTATTCTTTCCACTACACCTTCCCACTGCCATCATCACCATCATCACTGTCACTAACACCATCATCGTCACCATCCTACCTCACAGGTCCTTGCTGAGCCCTAGTGGACTCTGCGTGCTGTACAGTGTGGGACAAGACCCCATTGCCCACCTCTGCTCCACACCCCAGGAAGGAAGGGATTTTCTGTCCCCTCCCATATGAATAAAGCAGGTTCGTGGGGTGAAGGACTTGCTCAGGTCCCTGTGTGATAAGTGGTGTCCCCAAAGGTACCCCAGGTCCCCAGCATAGCACAGTGCTCCTCCTTGCATCCACACAGCCTCCCAGTGGCTCCCCATGGGGTCCTCAAAGGCTGGCTCCAGATGGCTTCTCACAGGAGGGTGGCATGAAGGCTGGGAACAGGGACTTGGATTGGGGTTCACATCCTAGCTTTGCTCTCTACCATGCATAGCCATGCAACACCTCTGTAGCTGCTCCTTGGGATAGTGAAGGATGGTGGGCACACCCCATAGCCCTCCAGGCACTGAGTGCTTGCTAAAGGGCACACCTCATCTCCCATGGGCCCTGGCCTCTTCAGGTGTCTTCCCTCCAGTCCCCTCTTCAAAACCACAGTCCTCCCTGTGTGACCATTGACAAGGCCCCCTCCTTACCTTCTGACCCCCTGGACCTGACCCCACATGTTATCAGGATGTTGGTCACCTTAGAGAACAGAGCCAGGGTTCTCACTGAGCAGCTTGCAGATATGCCACACGCTGCCAGCCTCTTCTGTGCCTCCCCCCCACCTTGGGCTCCCTTAGTTCACTGGCGATGGTCAGAGTGATGGGGTGATTGTACTCTCTCTCAGAAGATGCTGGTCCCCATTAGCATGACTCCCCACCTGTGGTCTGCTTCTCCCATTGATGGCTTCCACCACACTCAGCAGATGGAGATGAGCAAGGGAGGCTGGAGAAAATCAATAAGTAGTAAAAGTCAACATGGGTGCAAGTGAATTAGCAGAGGGATCAAGACAGCGCCTGCGTGTGAATGCTCTGAACCCCGTGGTCAGGAGTCTCCGAGGGAGAGGCTGGGTGGAGTATGGGAGGTGCTGGGAGTTAGACCCAGGAATCCCACCACTCCCTGTGTCCTCAGTGGCCCCTCCTCATGTACTGACAGTGGGGAAGGGTGGACCGGAAGTCCAAGAGTCTTCAACATTTTCACCAAACTTCAGTTGACCACCCCGGCTGGCCAGCATGACAGGGAGAACTCCGGCCCCTGCCATTAATGTGTCTTAGGACAAATGACTTAACCTCTCTGTGCCAGGTTCTCACATCTGCAAAAGGAGGCGTGTGGACTTTGGCGTTCATCTTATAAGAGTGGGAGAATTGGCCCATCATTCATGCCAAGCACTTAGCTGCTGGGCGTGGGCACACAGTCAGCACTGGATAATTGCTCATCAATCTCATATTGATCTGTATTAGTAACTTTTCTGTTGCTGTGATAAAACACCAAGACCAAGGCAACTTATAGGAGGAAGAGGTTAATGGGCCTACAGTTCCAGAGGGATTAGAGTCCCTCACGTAGGGAGGTGTGGCAAGAGACAGCCAGAGCAGAAAGCTGACACCGGAAGCAGAGAGGGAGAGAGACTGGAAGTGGGGCAAGGCTATGTGAACTGTCAAAGCCTGCCGCCCATGACATACTTCCTCCAGCGAGGCACCGTCCACTGACCCAGTGTTCAAATACTTGAGCCTACGCAGGATGCTTCTCATTCAAACTACCATAAACTACCATGGTATCAGCCCCCATCCTCCTCTCTTGGGGACTGCAGAGCTGGAAGCCAGACTCAGGTAGGTAGGCAGTTTGCCCCCAGCTAATGTCTGGCCCAAAGTCACCCACATGGTCTGTGGGGATTTGATTTCATTTCTGACTATTGATTGCAACTGTGCTTAGCTGCAGAAGACAGAATCTGACAACTTGACTGTGGCTTGAAAATTTAGAGCTCTATTATTATTATTATTATTATTATTTTATTATTTCTATCTGCTGGGAGATCTAGCTGTGGTGACCCGCGGCTGGAGGTCAGGTGTTCATGACACCAGACAAGACCCAGGTTCTTTTCTCTCCTGCCATCTTTACGTGTGGCTTTCAGTTCTTCAGTTTTGTAGCTTCATGGTCATGGCTGCCACAGCTGCAGACATTACATCAGGACAGAACTGGGAGTGGGAGAGGCTGTCAGGATAAAGGAAGGAAGGCTCAGTATAACAGAGAAGTGGGCCAATCAGTGGGACCAACGTAGTGTCTGTGACTTGGACCAGGGGAAGGAGTGATCAACAGAAAAGATAGAGTACGAAGTATCGGACAGACCCTGGGGCCCCAAGAGCCACATAGATGGCTTTAACCTTGACCCTGAGCTGTGGGAAACCCTGGCTCCCTCCTCCCACCCAAACAGCCCAGAAACACCTCCTTTGAAATTGAAAGTCACCGCAGAGTGAACAGGTTAGCGATGGTTGTGGCTGGCACTTTATTAATTAGACATCCTGAATACATTAAACCTGGGCATTTAATTTAGATTTACAGGGATAATTTGGATTTATGAGACTAGTTATCATGCATTAAGTACAGAAAATGCCTGTTAGTTTCATAGGTGACATTTACTGAAGCACGTGAGGGAAAGCTGTGGAACATTTAATCACCTCCTGTTAGCTCAGAGCTTTGGGGGAGGGCTGAGGGGTAGTAGGGAGCTTGGAGGAGGGGTATCCTGGATACATAATCTCATTCTCCCCTCCATGGTGTCACCTTTCCCCATGTCCCCGTGGCCTGAGTACTCTCATCTGGCTAGCAAAGCAGTGTGAAGTGAGAGCCTCCAGGATGGAGTCTGCAGCCTGGCTGTGCCCAACCTGATTATTGGGTGAACCTGGTCCCATGTCTGCCTCGGGATGGCTACTCAGCTCCCATCCACTGGTGGACTCTGTGGCTATGACTCCCATCGGCCTAGCTCAGTCCTCAACACTGGAATCCTGGCGGCTCTGCTCTCTGGTTTTAAGGGGGCCACATTCAAAGGCTGTGGGGAACCTGTAGGACCCGCGCTGGGAACATGAGCCAGCAGAAGCTCTGGCCCATCTCGCAGGAGCCCATGGCTTTCTGACAGGATTCAGTGCCCCTAGAAGCTGGCCATCAAGGCACCCCTGGTGTGCCAAAGGTGACAATGATGCCAGGGCATTGTGGGGAGGGGCTTTGTGTATCATCTACATCAACTTCCCATTTTCCGAGTGGTGAAACTGAGGCACAGAGAGGTGGGTCTTGGTAGGATCCACAGCCTGGAAATGACCTCCTGACACTTGCAAGCACCCAGTGTGTGTGGCCTTCTTAGGGCTGCTCCTGTGTCCCTGGGCCTTAGGACAGTGCTGCACACAGTCACCCTGCCCCACCCTCTCTGGCCTCCAAGAGCAACCTCTGTCCCAACTGTTCTTGATTTGAAGAGAAAGGTGAGGCCCTGACCTCATAGCACTGGCTAGCTCCCTCTGCTGTCCAAAGCTGAGAGAGTGCACCGTCAAGGCAGCCAGGAAACAGCAGCAGGGCTCCAGCACATTCAGGCTGGGCCATCGGGTTGAGGAGATCTGGCGAATGATCAGTCAGTTCAGACTGGCTCTGTCTTTCATAGCTGAGTGACACTGAGCAGGGCACCTAACACTCCGAGAACATCCTCTCACAAGATTGTCCCCCAAGGATTAGATGAAGAGAGGCTCTCAGAGCCTCGTACAGCACAAGGCACCTGACCCGCCTTCCACAGCAGGGCTGGCTCCAGGCTACCTTCCTCCCTTCTTGACTCTGACCTTGAACCAGCACCCATGCCTCTCAGGGGATGTCCCCTCATTGTGAAGACCCTGATGGGCCATCCCACATCAGCGAGATGTTTGTATGTCTAGCTGTAACCTGCCTTTGAGGTGAAACTTCATCTGGGCTGAGATGGAGGTGCAGAGGACATGGCTGGCCTGTCAGTGTTGGGGATGAGGGAAGCTGGCTGTGTCTGGGAGATCTACAGCAGGTAGCAGGGCCCAGCTTGGAAGGGACCAGAGGCCAGCTCAGAGATGCTGAACAGGCCAACTGCTCACTTACGAAGCTGAGGTCAGCCAAGGGGAGTGTGGAGGTCCGTGAAGTGGTGAGAGTGTTGAGTGGTCAGTGCAGGCTCCTGAAGAAAGCTTCTCAGGGTGTCACATCAGACTGGGGGTGCAGGGGCTCTGCTGAGGGCCTGGAAGCTAAGAGGTGCTTCCTCGGTCTAGTTTATATTTCATCTTCTGGGAGAGGCTTTTCAGACTCTAAAACCAGAGGCCGCCCCACCTTGACCCTCACCACCGAGATAGTGTCCGTCTTCTCTTTCACTTGAAGGAGGATCTTCCTGGAGATCACATCTATGAGCCACGAGCCTGGGACACATGACCACACTTCTTAGTCCTACATGTCCACCCCTCTGTGAGTCTATCTGTGAGTCCCAGTATCAACAGAATGGGAGGCAGAGCTCTGGGTGAGTCCTGTCCCATGGCAGGCCCGCCACACGCAGCACAGCCTTGCCTGGCTCAGAGACCAGAGCTGGTTATGTGTGTTGAAATATGGCCTGATGGTCCCCCTGTGAGGGGACAGATTGGGCTGACATATTGGGTGGAGGGAGGAGGAGAGAGGGTTAGAGTGGAGAGAAGAGAGAGAGAGTAGGAGACAATGCCAGACTTCTGAATCAGGCTGAAGTGAGTCTCAGAACAGCTGCCCTGTGAGACTAAAACTATCTAAAGAGCTTGTCAACACAGAGGCCTCTTGCCAGCAGAACTGGGGTGTGGGCAGCTCAGTGCTTATGAGGGGCTCCTGTAGGGGTGTGGGCAGGACACTCTGGCAGAATGCCTGAGCCAGGTGCAGTGGCTGCTGGGAAGCGGAGGATAACCACTGACCCTAGGCACCCTCTGCTTTCATCCTAGGGTGGCTCCACCCAGAAGGCAGAAATGTGTGTGTTGGGGGGTGGGGGGCTGGGCTTTCATTTCTTTTAAGGTTCCAAGGCATGTGCTATTATTAGCCAACTGCATGGTGGCCCTGCCCAGGTCTATGAAGAGGGGACAGAAGCTTGGGTCTCCTCCCATCCACCTTCTGTTCCCACAGGGTCACCAAACACATTCTGGCCCTCCCTCCTGTGAACATTTGTTCCCTGACTCTAAGCCTGGCTGTGCTGTGTGTAAAGATGCTGGGGTGACCTGGTAGTACTTTGGGGGAGCCATCCATGATGGAGGTAAGGAGCAGAGGTCCCCGAGCGTCCACAGTGGGCTGATGTTCTGTTCACATGGGCTGGTGTTCTGTTCACATGGGCTGGTGTTCTGTTCACGTGGGCTGGTGTTCTGTTCATGTGGGCTGGTGTTCTGTTCACAGTGGGCTGGTGTTCTGTTCAGTGGGCTGGTGTTCTGTTCACGTGGGCTGGTGTTCTGTTCACAGTGGGCTGGTGTTCTGTTCACAGTGTCTGGTGTTCTGTTCATGTGGGCTGGTGTTCTGTTCACGTGGGCTGGTGTTCTGTTCACAGTGGGCTGGTGTTCTGTTCACGTGGGCTGGTGTTCTGTTCACAGTGGGCTGGTGTTCTGTTTACGTGGGCTGGTGTTCTGTTCATGTGGGCTGGTGTTCTGTTCATGGTGGGCTGGTGTTCTGTTCACAGTGGGCTGGTGTTCTGTTCAGTGGGCTGGTGTTCTGTTCACGTGGGCTGGTGTTCTGTTCACGTGGGCTGGTGTTCTGTTCACGTGGGGCTGGTGTTCTGTTCACAGTGGGCTGGTGTTCTGTTCATGTGGGCTGGTGTTCTGTTCCCCCCAGGCCTGCTATTATACCCAGCCATTTATGAACACATGGAGCATCCTGCTGGACACTGTCACCAGGGCTCAGGGACCCCTCTGCATATGTCACCAGTGTCCCTCCCACTCTGGCCTTTTTTCTAGGATAATTCTAGAGCTCAGTCCTCCCATGCCCTGCATTCAACCCTGGCCTCTCACTCGTGAAGTTCACATTTGCCCCTTCAGTGCTAGGGAAGTGGAAGCCACTAGATGTCCTTGTTCTTGTTCCTGACCCAGCTTAGGGCCTCCTTGGAGGGAGGCGAGGCCTCCACCTCCCAAGGGACCATCCCTCTGCGCCTAGGGACTGAGTATCAACTCCCACTCCTCCTAGTCTATTTCTGCCAGTCTTCAGCCACGCCATCAATACTTCTCTATGACGGGCCACCTTTGACTCAAAATGAACCCTTGTCTCGGCTCCCCAGCCTCCCCGCCCAGTTGGAGTCACTACAGGTCATGGCTCTCTTATCTCTTTCCATTTCTTCTTTCCTATTTCTGTTTCTTCTTTGCAATTTCTTTGATTGCAGCACACTCTCCAACAGGACCAACAACATAGCTCAGCAGGTAAAGGCATTTGCCACTAAGCTTGCTGCCCTGAGTTCCATCTCTGGGGACCCACCTGGTAGAAGGAGAGAACTGACTCCTGTGAGTTACCCTCCTCTGACCTCTACACTTGGGCTGGAGTGTGCAGACTCCACCAGTGGGTACCAGGCTAAGCTCCTCAAGTGGTTTCTTCCAGAAGGTAAGGAACCAGGGATCCTAAGTGGCATCCCTCAACAAGTATTCATACTTTCGCATTGTTGTGACCATAACAGCGGATACAACCACCTTAGGGGCAGGAAGATCTCTTTTTGCCTCAGATACACAGGGCTCAGTGCACAGTTCCTTGGTCCATGCCTGTGGGAGACCACGATGGAGCGGGGGGGGGGGGGAAAGTTTCTTACCTTGTGGCAGACAGAAAGCAGAGAGAGACACAGAGGACAAGGGACCTGATCGAGTCTTCAAAGACACAGGCCCAGGGAGTCACTTCCTTCAGCTGGGCACTGCCTCTGGACAGTTCCACAGTCTCTCAAAAGAAATCTATAAGCTAAGGACAAGGCACTCCATGCACAGACCTGGGAGGTGGGGGGACACTTCACAAGTGACCCAGAATAGGCTATCATCTCCATCCTTACCCAGAACCCTCCCTGCTTTCACCACAGGGACATCTGGGCCATGTACGTGGAATCAATATCCTGAGTCTCAGTGACCTTGGCCAATGCCTCTCTCACCCAGAGCATCCACCCGGGGTCCCATAGTGATCCATTAGCTGCCTTCCACTGGTCACTCTCCAGTTTAGCACAGATACAGCCTACTCCTTGGAGAGTCACAATGGAATCTTGAAGAGCCTGTTCCCACAGACAAAGGACTAATGCCTGCAGAGCCCAGCAAAGAGTGGAGGGAGGGCATCAGTTGTGGAGGATGGCATTTACCTTATTGTGTGGTTAACCCCCTTTCATAAATGGCGGGATAGGCTCAGGGAAGTTGGGGTGCTTGCCTGAGTTCACATGGTGCTCCTGTCCAGGTGAGTATTGATGGATGAGCAGATGGGTCAAGGAGTGTCACTAAATGAATGAATGAATTATGAATGAATGAGTTATGGAGTCCCCCTAACTAGGTTTCCCATTTTCACCTGAGGTGCCTGGACCCCCATCCTGCCCTTTCCCATCTGTGCAAGCCTTTTTTTAAATTTTTTTTATAATTTTTTTATTAATTGTAGAATGTACTGTCTGCATGCAAGTTTGTGCACCCATGTCGTGCAATGCCTCGGAGGTCAGAAGAGGGTGTCGGATTCCCCTGGAACTGGAGTTCTCCTGGAATTGGAGTTTCAGACGGCTCTAGGCCGCCATGTGGGTGCTGGGGATCGAACCCGGGTCCTCTGTAAGAGCGGTCAGCGCTCTCAACCGCTAGGCCATCTCTCCAGCCCCAAGAATCTAAGTAAATCTTTGTTTTTCCTGGACTTTTAATTTGCTTTTCGATTGGTCAGATATAAAGAGGCTTTTTATTAGCTAGTTGAAAATTAAATTTCTGTAAAAGATCTCATCAAGTAAATCCGAACTTTCATTATTTTTAAGGTTATTCCATCAACAGGCAGCAAGTTGAAACGACCAACACCAACTTTTCATTCTAGTTGAACATCCCTTACTGGTGATACCAGCAATAGTTCCTCTCTGGCCTCCACAGGTGCCAGAACCAATCGGACAGGTAGGTATCCATTCCATGAAGCATGCAACAGCCCAGGGTGGGAGGCGTGCGCGGTCCTGTTCCACACACCCCGCGGAACCCCGGCAGCGGGTGGGGAGCCCAGGACACCCCGGCAGCCTCCACTTCCACCAGCCAAACAAGCAGCCTCAGCTCGGGGGTCGGCGCTCGGCCCCGCCCCCGAGCCCCCATTGGTCGGTCTGGGAGGGGCGGGGCCAGGGATTGCGGAAGTAGGGGGAGCGGGCGAGCCTTGTCCACAGGAGGCGCTCCGACGCTCGCGGTTAGACGTCCTGGGATCCCACTGAGCTGAGCGCCGAGCCGGCCTTGGCGGGACCTACGGGCGCGCGACAAGCCTCCCCACAGAGCGTCCGCCCGCCAGGCGCCGCGGAGCCGCGACAGGTGCCGAGGGGACCCGCTCGCCCGCGGTTCCGCCTCCTGCCCGCGGCGTCTAGGCGCCCCCGCCCGGGCCAGACCGGCTGCACAACGGATGCGGGCACACTGAGCCCCCGCGATGGCCGCGAGCCCCAGGCCGCTCTGCTCCTCGGTCTGGCTCTGTGCGCGCTGGGCGGCGGTCCCGACCCGCGCCCCCCCAGCGTCACCTGGGAGCGCGCGAGCGCCGCGACATGCAGCGCGAGATCCTGGCGGCGCTCGGGCTGCCTGGGCGGCCCCGACCCCGAGCGCCGCCCGCCGCCGCTCGGATGCCCGCGTCCTCGCCGCTCTTCATGCTGGACCTCTACCACGCCATGGCCGGCGACGACGACACGAAGACCCCGGAGCGGCGCCTGGGCTGTGCAGACCTGGTCATGAGCTTCGTCAACATGGGTGAGTGCGGCAGGGCGGCCGCAGGCTGTCTGGGGGGACAGCGTGCCCACGCCCACCCAGGGCCCCTGGGACAGGGAATCCCCGTGCAGGGGACACACCACAGGGAAGAGGGGCTGCAGGGTCAGGGCTGGGAGGTCTAAGGGCAAGTGACAGCTACCAGGGCGCTTCTGCCACCAACAGGAGTGGGAATCTGGTGATGCCCAGACCCCCTTAAGTGGCACCGGAAGACAGTCGGTCCTGGAAAGACCAATGAGTAAACAGGCTGTGATGCTGTCACTGTGATTAACACAGCCCTGAGGAGAGGACAAAGTCCAGTGTGGGAACCCGTGGTCATATCATCGAAGTGACCAGAGCTGACCCACACACCCCAACAGCAAGCAGGCTTTTTGTGCAGCAGGAAGCCAGTGGGTGGGGTGTGCTGTCAGGAGGTGGAAGACTGGACAGACTCAGACCGTGACTGTGGTCTTGTGGCCTGGGCCCAGCACCTGGACTTAGGCCTGGCATGGACAGTGTCCAGACCTGAGAATGACCTAAGGGGCAGGGTGCTGCAACCTCGTCTTTTCCCCAAAGTGTGGCGCTGCCTTTCTCCAGATATCTCCAGACCTCAGGGCCAGTTCCTCCTCATAGCCTTAAAGGTCCTTTTTCCTGAGGTGCTCACCTGTGGGCACCAATGTCCCCAGCTCTTCTCCTCTGTCTGTGACAGTCAGGAGCCTTGGCTGGTGCAGACCCTAGGCTGGCCAGGTCTGGGTACCAGGATGTGAGCGAGCAGAGGGCCTTGCCATGCCAGCCAGCCGCCTGTGCCCACTGCAGAGCTTAACCTCCCAGGAGCTTGGTGAACAGCTAGTGTCCACCCCAGCTCCCAGCTGAGGGCAGGACAGAGAGGGTGGCAGTGGCAGCCCTGAAATGAGGCCAGGAGAGGCCAGGCTGCCTGGCTCTGCATCCAGGGCTGGCGTTGGTGATGGTCCCTCTAAGATGGGCAGAGGAGCACAGCGGACTGGGCAGCAGCAGGGGGTGTCGAGTTCTCAGCCACTTGTGTCCTACCTGAAGGCAGGAAGAGAGGACAGCCAAGCCTCTGCTCCCCAGCCCAGAGCTGCTGGTGGCTGAGGTAGGAGAGTGCAGCACAGAGGAAAGGCAGCCATCAGCCAGCACCTAGAGCCCAGGGCCAGGACCAGCACCAGCCAGAGGGTTCTGGATCCTGGCTTCCTGCTTAGGGGCAGGGTGGGGCCTCAGGACAGACCACATGTGCGGCTGGGACTGGCACTCCATCCTCAGGACAGGCAGATCCAGAGCCCAGGACTGAGAACTAAGGACAGAGTTGCCCAAGAATGTCCCCAGAGGAGCTGCTGATCAGAATGAGTCACCAGCAGCCCATGTCCCTCACCACGCCATCCTCCAGCTCAAGACATGCACAGCTCTGGTGGAAACTGTTCCTGTAAGCGGAGCAGGCCTGCTGCTGCTGTGCAGCTTTAGGGAAGTCCCTTGCTCTCTCTCAGCCTCGCCTTCCTCCTTTTAAAATGGGACTCCTGGTGACCTGTCCTCTGGTTATATAATTGACAGATGGACAGGGCCAGAAGGCAGTCCCACTCCCTTTGGAGGATGAACCAGGAGCTGGCCACCACTGACCCCCAGCCTTGTGCATATGGCAGTAAAATCCTTGTGTGGCTGCGTGTGGTGACCAGTACGTGTAGCCCCAGCACTCGGGAGGCTGAGGCTGGAGGATTGCTACAGTGTCAAGGCCAGCCTGAGCTACATAGTATGTTCCAGGCCAGCCAGGGCATCAGCATGATGCCCTGTTGAAAGAAAGGGGGTGGGGGAGAGAGTGACCCTGTTTCAGATGGAGAAACTGAGGCACAGGCATAGAGTCCAGGCAGGAGCACATGGAGACATCTGCACATGCAGCCAGTGTTCCCAAGGCCTCAGGCAGCCAAGGGCAAAGGGAGAGGTGGTTGGAATGAGGCTGGGTGGCTGTTAGGAGCCCAACTCAATCCTGCACTGCCCCTGCCCACCCTGTGGCCCAACAGTAATGCTTTCTTGCCATAGGCCTTAGGGTCACTTCCTTTGGTTCTTTACATGGGAATTCCATCATTTCCTCATTAATTAATCAATTAACTAATTCAGCCATTCCTTCCACAATACTCATGCTGTGCTTTCTATGTCCCAGGTCTGGTTCTAGTTGCTGGGGAAGTAACACTGAACAGGCACTGTGTGTGTCCTTATGGAGATGACCTTGTAGTGGAAGAGACAGAGACATGTTCCATGAAGGTGATCGTCAGGGGTGACAGTCTGACCCCCATTGTGTGACCCTATTCCTAAGGAAACATGAACAGACATCCACCTATCTCAGATAGGAAACCAATGACGGTCCAAAGTCAGGGTACCACTGACATTCAACTTGGTGAACCAGTAAGTTTATTGGGGTTACTTAGAGATGCAGAAATGACTCAGTGTGTGACTCTGGAACTCCCTGCGCACCCTACGGGCAGCTCAGTAGTGTGGAGTGCCTTCAGGTAGCTTGGCTGCAAGGAGAGTGTCTCTCAGCCATCCTTATTCTTTCAGTAAGCTTAGGGAGGGAGGGTCCAGTGTATCTGGTCAGTTTTAGGGACTTCCTGAAGCTTTTAAAAAATATACTATTTTGCCGGGCATGGTGGCACACGCCTTTAATCCTAGCACTTGGGAGGCAGAGGCAGGCGGATCTTTGTGAGTTCAAGGCCAGCCTGGTCTACAGAGTGAGTTCCAGTACAGCTGGGACTACAGGGAGACCCTGTCTCAAAAAGACCCCCCCAAATACAGCTGGGACTACAGGGAGACCCTGTCTCAAAAAGACCCCCCCAAATATATATATTTGAATAGTATTATTTATCTAAAGCATATTGTACCTTTCTTTCTTTCTTTCTTTCTTTCTTTCTTTCTTTCTTTCTTTCTTTCTTCTTTCTTCTTTTTTGTCTTTTTGAGATAGGGTCTCCCTATAGCTCCAGCTGGCTGGAACTAGCTATGTATACCAGGCTGGNGTGTTAGATCCCCTGGGACTAGAGATACAGATGGTTGTTAGCTGCCATATGGGTGCTGGGAACCAAATCTGAGTCCTCTAGAAGAGCAGTCAGTGCTCCTAACTGCTGAGCCATCTCTCCAACCCACTTCCTTAAGCTTTTGAGTTGTTTACTTCCTGAGGTGTTTTGTTTTGTTTTGTTTTGTTTTGTTTTTGTCTTTTGGAGACAGGGTCTCCCTGTAGCCCCAGCTGTCGTGGAATTCACTATGTAGACCCGCTGACCTTGAATTCACAGAGATTCGCCAGCCTCTGCTTCCCAAGTACTGGGATTAAAGGCACGTACCACCCTGCCCAGCTACTTCCTGAGTTTTAAGGAGCTGCCCTGCAGGATGAATTGTTTTGTCTTAGAAGAAATTGCTATACAACATCCCCACTGCCCACATCACACACACACATAAACCATGTTGAAACAAGAAGACCCGAGTCTTGGCAGGACAGAAGGACGAGGTCTGCTGGTAACAGAGACACAGTTACCATCCTGTCATGCCTAATCTTACTGTGATCTTGACCACCCTGCCATACCTAGTCTCACTGTGATCTTTTCGACCCTGCCATGCCTATTCTCACTGTGATCTTGGCCACCCTGCCATACCTAGTCTCACTGTGATGTTGCCCATGCTGGCTTACCAGTCTCACTGTGATCTTGACTACCCTCCCATACTAGTCTCACTGTGATCTTGGCCATGGTGCCATACCTAGTCTCACTGTGATCTTGGCCACCCTGCCATACCTAGTCTCACTGTTATCTTGGCCACCCTTCCATTCCTAGTCTCACTGTGATCTTGGCCACGCTGCACTACCTAGTCTCACTGTGAATTTGGCCACCCTGCCATACCTAGTCTCACTGTGATCTTGGCCACCCTGCCATCCTAGTCTCACTGTGATCTTTTCGACCCTGCCATGCCTATTCTCAGTGTGATCTTGGCCACCCTGCCATACCTAGTCTCGATGTGATCTTGGCCCCCCTGCCATACCTAGTCTCACTGTGATGTTGCCCATGCTGGCATACCAGTCTCACTGTGATCTTGACCACCCTCCCATACTAGTCTCACTGTGATCTTGGCCACCTTGTCATAACTAGTCTCACTGTGATCTTGGCCACCTTGCCATAACTAGTCTCACTGTGATATTGGCCACACTGCCATACCTAGTCTCACTGTGATCTTGGCCACCCTGCCATACCTAGTCTCTCTGTGATCTTGGCCACCTTGCCATACTAGTCTCACTGTGAACTTGACCACGCTGACATACCTAGTCTCACTGTGATCGTAGCCACCATGCCATACCTAGTCTCACTGTGATCTTGGTCACCCTGCCATAACTAGTCTCACCGTGATATTGACCATGCTGCCATACTAGTCTCAATGTGATCTTGGCACACTGCCATACTAGTCTCACTGGGATCTTGGCCATGCTGCCATATCTAGGCTCACTGTGACCTTGGCCATCCTGCCATATTAGTCTCACTGTGATATTGGTATACTGCCATACCTAGTCTCAGTGTGATCTTGGCCACCCTACCATACCTAGTCTCACTGTGATCCTGGCCACCCTGCATTATGTAGTCTCACTGTGATGTTGGCCATGCTGCCATACTAATCTCACTGTGATCTTTGCCACCCTCCCATACTAGTCTCACTGTGATCTTGGCCATGCTGCCATACCTCGTCTCACTGTGATCTTGGCCACGCTGCGATACCTAGTCTCACTGCGGTCTTGGCTTTTCTGCCATACCTAGTCTCACTGTGATCTTGGCCATGGTGCCATACCTAGTCTCACTCTGATCTTGGCCACCCTGCCATACTAGTCTCACTGTGATCTTGGCCATGCTGCCATACCTAGTCTCATTCTGATCTTGGCCACCCTGTTATACTAGTCTCACTGTGCACAATGCCCTCCACAGTCTGCAGCTGTTCCTCTGGGTGTGTAAAGGGGATGGGCACGTTGCCCTCTGCAGTCTGCAGCTGTTCCTCTGGGTGTGTAAAGGGGATGGGCACGTTGCCCTCCACAGTCTGCAGCTGTTCCTCTGGGTGTGTAAACGGGATGGGCACGATGCCATCCACAGTCTGCAGCTGTTCCTCTGGGTGTGTAAAGGGGATGGGCACGTTGCCCTCCGCAGTCTGCAGCTGTTCCTCTGGGTGTGTAAAGGGGATGGGCATGATGCCCTCTGCAGTCTGCAGCTGTTCCTCTGGGTGTGTAAAGGAGATGGGCACAATGCCTTCTGCAGTCTGCAGCTATTCCTCTGGGTGTGTAAAGGGGATGGGCACGTTGCCCTACGCATTCTGCAGCTGTTCCTCTGGGTGTGTAAAGGGGATGGGCATGATGCCCTCCACAGTCTGCAGCTGTTCCTCTGGGTGTGTAAAGGGGATGGGCACGTTGCCCTCCGCAGTCTGCAGCTGTTCCTCTGGGTGTGTAAAGGGGACGGGCACGTTGCCCTCCACAGTCTGCAGCTTTTCCTCTGGGTGTGTAAAGGGGATGGGCACGTTGCCCTCTGCAGTCTGCAGCTTTTCCTCTGGGTGTGTAAAGGGGATGGGCACGTTGCCCTCCACAGTCTGCAGCTGTTCCTCTGGGTGTGTAAATGGGATGGGCATGATGCCCTCCACAGTCTGCAGCTCTTCCTCTGGGTGTGTAAAGGGGATGGGCACGTTGCCCTCCACAGTCTGAAGCTGTTCCTCTGGGTGTGTAAAGGGGATGGGCATGATGCCTTCTGCAGTCTGCAGCTGTTCCTCTGGGTGTGTAAAGGGGATGGGCACGTTGCTCTCCACAGTCTGCAGCTGTTCCTCTGGGTGTGTAACGGGGATGGGCACGTTGCCCTCCACAGTCTGAAGCTGTTCCTCTGGGCGTGTAAAGGGGATGGGCACGTTGCCCTCCGCAGTCTACAGCTGTTCCTTTGGGTGTGTAAAGGGGATGGGCACAATCCCCTCCGTAGTCTGCAGCTGTTCCTCTGGGCGTGTAAAGGGGATGGGCACGATGCCCTCTGCAGTCTGCAGCTGTTCCTCTGGGCGTGTAAAGGGGATGGGCACGATGCCCTCCATAGTCTGCAGCTGTTCCTCTGGGTGTGTAAAGGTGATGGGCACGATGCCCTCCGCAGTCTGCAGCTGTTCCTTTGGGCATGTAAAGGGGATGGGCACAATGCCCTCTGCAATCTGCAGCTGTTCCTCTGGGTGTGTAAATGGGATGGGCCCGATGCCCTCTGCAGTCTGCAGCTGTTCCTCTGGGTGTGTAAATGGGATGGGCACGATGCCCTCCACAGTCTGCAGCTGTTCCTCTGGGTGTGTAAAGGGGATGGGCACGATGCCCTCCACAGTCTGCAGCTGTTCCTCTGGGTGTGTAAAGGGGATGGGCACGATGCCCTCCACAGTCTGCAGCTGTTCCTCTGGGTGTGTAAAGGGGATGGGTACGATGCCCTCCGCAGTCTGCAGCTGTTCCTCTGGGCCTGTAAAGGGGATGGGCATGATGCCCTCCGCAGTCTGCAGCTGTTGCTCTGGGTGCGTAAAGGGGATGGGCACGATGCCCTCCGCAGTCTGCAGCTGTTTCTCTGGGTGTGTAAAGGGGATGGGCACAATGCCCTCCACAGTCTGCAGCTGTTCCTCTGGGTGTGTAAAGGGGATGGGCATGATGCCCTCCGCAGCCTGCAGCTGTTCCTCTGGGTGTGTAAAGGGGATAGGCTCGATGCCCTCCACAGTCTGCAGCTGTTCCTCTGGGTGTGTAAAGGGGATGGGCACGATGCCCTCCGCAGTCTCATCTGGGCACTGACGCAGCTCTCCTCTCGCTGTATCTCCACCAGGCCCTGGAGCCTGCTGAGTAGCTCCTGAAGTTCCCCAGAGTCTCTTGGTGGAGATGGAGGAAGCACCCCTTCTCTGTTCCCGGAGCCCAGCACTGGAGGCTGGGGTGACAGCCTCCCACTTCAGAGGTGACACAGCCCATTCATGTGAGTCCTTGTTTGTGGCCATAAAACTTTCAACTCTGTATCTCACAGTGGGTGGTTTCTAGTTAGATAGGAAAAAAATGGAGCTTGCTGGGAGAGAGCAAGGAAAATCAATAAGTAATAAAAGTTACCGTGGGGCAGGGGCAAATGTCATCTCCTGCAGAAGGAGCAGGTGTCAGCCTTGGGAAGCTCCCTTCAGGTGGCTGCACAGCTGGGTGGGGTGGGAGGGTGGGGAGGTGGAGGGGGGATGCACTGGGAGGAGATAGCAGGGGTCTGGGCCAGGTCAAGCAGGTGGCTGTGTGTGTCCCTTGGAGCTGATGGAACTGAGCTGGAGCAGCAGGAAGGGTGGGTTACCGTCCTGGGAGGGTCAGACCTGGGCGAGGGAGGGGGAGGGGACTGGACGAGGAGGAGATCCTGGATCTGGGTCACAGGGCAGGTGACAGTGACACACACGCATATGAGCCACATAGAGACGGTGCTTCCTGAATGCCATGGCTGTGGAGGAGGAGGTCTTCTCAGGGTCCCAAGGGAGTTGATGACAGACGAACAGGTCTGGGGTCACCAGGGCCACACCACTCAACCTCTGGAGAGGAATCCAGAGCAAAGTTTCCCCTCGTTCCTTGACAACTTGTCTTCAGCTCTGATACTGGGTCTCACTCCATGTTGTCCCCAAGTCCCCCACCTGAATGTGAAGAGAGCCAAGGAATGGCCTCTCCACAGCGTAATGTCAGACACCTACAGAGCCTGCCTGTAGCTTGGCACTTGATGACCTACACCGGAGTCCCTAGAGCCCTGTGAGCAGGGGCTGTATCTGCACCCAATAAAGAGACGAGAAAACTCACTCATAGGCTAAGTCGGGGCTGGGGTGATGGCTCAGAGGTTAAGAGCACTGGCTGCTCTTGCAGAGGACCTGTAGGAAGCTATTCTTTTTATGCTGAGTAGGGACCATGCAGCCCTGCTAAGGGGGATGGGGACACAGCGCCCGCTTTGCGGACACTGTGAGGCACTGGCCCCTCGGTGCAGAGACCAGCCGGCTACTTCCCGCAGCCCAACCTAAGTGGTAACTGCAACTTAGGCTCTTAGCCTGGACCCACGAGATACGTGTTCCACTCTTGGCCGTGACTTCCCGCCTGCCCAGAGCCGGGACAGGAATTTCACTCACACACCAGCTACCCAGGTTGGTGGTCCACAAACAGAACCTTTTTCTAACCCACTGGCCACCCAAACAAAATGCAGGCCTACCTTAGCCTATATGCACGCAATAATTAATAGAAATAATGGCCAGGAATTCCGTGATGTTTCTATGAATTCAAATTTACTCCTTGCCACAGCTTGCTTTTATAAACCAAATGACGTCAGTTCCCAGGACCAATCATGAGCCCCCAACTCCAGGCCACTGCACACCTTGCCCCACCCAGCATCATGTACCTAGGCCATGCTGCTTGCTCCTCCTTGGGGCGGAGCCAGACTCTTGGCCATGCGGTGCCCTGAGGCATGCCAGCTGGAAAGTCAGCCTGCCATTCAAGCTGGATTTCCCCCGCAAGGACCCAGCTTCAATTCCCAGCACCCCACGGTGGCTACTAACAGTCTATGACTCCAGTTCCAGAGGATCTGACACCCTCTTCTGACTTCTACAAGCACTGCATGAGAGGGGTGCACCTACCTACATGCAGGCAATTATACCTCTACACATAAAATAAAAATAGGGGCTGGAGAGATAGCCTAGCGGATAAGAGCGCCGACTGCTCTTTCAGAGGACCCGGGTTCAATCCCCAGCACCCACATGGCAGCTGAGAACCATCTTTAACTCTAGTCCAGTTCCAGGGGAATCTAACACCCTCTTCTGACCTACTGGGCATTGCACGATACAGGTGCACAAACCTACATGCAGACAGTACATTCATACACATACAAAATAAATAAAAAATAACATTAAAAAGAGGCTAAATCATGTGTTCAAAGTCGCGCTGCCCATGCTGACGGACCGACCTCTCCACTCCCATAGCCTGCTCCCCATCGCTGCTGCAAAGGCCAATCCATTCCTCTCCTTGTTACAGTCAACGGGAAAACAAGGCCCAAAAAGAGCTGGGGGCCTACACAGGTCACACAGCATGGTGGTGGCCAAATAAGGCTTATGATTTTTCTTACCCATGACTCATCTATCTCTAGGTTTCTCTGGTTACCTCCTCGGGCAACGACAAAGAAGTGACCCAGAGGCCAGAGGGGCCAGACATGGGGGAGCACAGGCAGCTCTGGAGTGAACCAAGGAGGGGTGGTGTTTACCTTGGCTCCCTGCTCCCGCCCAAATGCCGCTCACAGAGGCCTCCTTTGAAAGTTCCAGTCACTGCAGAGTGAGGGGTTAGTGACAATTGTGGCCGGCACTTTGTTAATTAGGCATCCTGAATACATTAAACCTGGCCATTTAATTTAGATTTACAGGGATGGTTTGAATTTATGAGAGTAGTTGTCATGTTTTAAGTACAGAAAGTGTCTGCTGGTTTCTCAGGTGACATTTACTGAAGCATGTGAAGAAAAGCTGTGGAACGATTGGTTTAATAACCCCCGTCAACTCAGTGCTGTGGGGGATGGCTGGTGGAGGACTGGGGAGTCTGGGGTGGGGGCCATATCCACAGGTGTGGGGTCTCCTGGGGTGTAAGCTCGTCCTCCCCTTGGCAGCCACTTCATAGACACAGAGATCTTCCACAGAGCAGACAACACCTTCCTGCCCATATCCCTGTGCCCTGGGCACTGGCAGGCAGAGCCATGTGCAAGGCCCTGGGATGGGAGTCCGCAGCCTGTGAGGGCGGGCTCGTGGCCTTGGGAGCGTCTCTCCTCTGTGCCTTCCACTGGAGAGACTGCGGTGAGGGTCTGGATGCCCACAGGGTTTTTGATGGATCCGGGCCCATCCCTGCCCGGATGACCACGTGGTTCTTTCCCCACCAATGAATGCTGTGGCCATGACTTCTGGATCCGTCTCCTCCATCAGACAGCCCTCGCCCTTCCTTGCAGTTCCGTGCTGATGTTTCTCCCAAGGCCACATTCCCACAGCTATAGGGACCTACACTGCATGGAAGTTCAGACCAAAGGGAGATGATAAGACAAGAAGGCTCAGGCTGGGCCTAGGGGAGGCAGGATCTGGGACCAGCTCCCAGAAGAGAGTCTGACACAATCAGAGGTGTCAGTGAACTCTGGGAACTGGGGGCAGCAGAGGGATTAAGGGGCATCTGTTTGATACTCTGTGATTTGATGGGGCCCTGCACAAGGCCACCTGGCTTCCTGGTGACATATGAGGGGAGCCTTCAGCTGTGCCCAGATCCACAGGTAGTGACCCTTGAACTATGTGTGGCTGTTGTTTTGACTCTTGTTGAATTTTACCTTATTCTGAGCTTCAGCCTGCATGCCTGGGATTCTATCCCATGGTATTCGATTGTGCCCAGGGGCCCAGAGAAAGGTGCCATGGGCCAGAGACTCCTGGAGTCCAGGAAAGGAAGCTTCTTCCAGAACCTTGGAAGCTACTGGGACTGAGCACTTGGCAGCTCAGTGTCAAGTTGACAGCTGGTGGGAGCTCCCAGTTGCTGCCAAAAAGAAAAAGTCCCGGTGCCTCACAGGGCAGGGGAGATGATTCTGAGGCTCCCAGGGGTTCACCCTGAGCACCTCGCATGGATACTGGTGAATGGACATTCTACCCCCCCTCACAGGGCAGGGGAGATGATTCTGAGGCTCCCAGGGGTTTACCCTGAGCACCTTGCACGGATACTGGTGAATGGAGCATCCTCCTCCCCCTCACAGGGCAGGGGAGACGATTCTGAGGCTCCCAGGGGTTCACCCTGAGCACCTCGCATGGATACTGGTGAATGGACACCCTCCCCCCCCCCCACAGGGCAGGGGAGATGATTCTGAGGCTCCCAGGGGTTTATCCTGAGCACCTCACATGGATACTGGTGAATGGACATCCTATCGCCCCCACAGGGCAGGGGAGACGATTCTGAGGCTCCCAGGGGTTCACCCTGAGCACCTCGCATGGATACTGGTGAATGGACATTCTACCCCCCCCCCCACAGGGCAGGGGAGATGATTCTGAGGCTCCCAGGGGTTTATCCTGAGCACCTCACATGGATACTGGTGAATGGACATCCTATCGCCCCCACAGGGCAGGGGAGACGATTCTGAGGCTCCCCGGGGTTCACCCTGAGCACCTCGCATGGATACTGGTGAATGGACATTCTACCCCTGCTCACAGGGCAGGGGAGATGATTCTGAGGCTCCCAGGGGTTTACCCTGAGCACCTTGCATGGATACTGGTGAATGGAGCATCCTCCTCCCCCTCACAGGGAAGAGGAGATGATTCTGAGGCTCCCAGGGGTTCACCCTGAGCACCTCGCATGGATACTGGTGAATGGAGCATCCTCCCCCCCCTCACAGGGCAGGGGAGATGATTCTGAGGCTCCCAGGGGTTCACCCTGAGCACCTCGCATGGATACTGGTGAATGGACATTCTACCCCCCCCTCACAGGGCAGGGGAGATGATTCTGAGGCTCCCGGGGGTTTACCCTGAGCACCTTGCACGGCTACTGGTGAATGGACATCCTACCCCGCCCCCTCACAGGGCAGGGGAGATGATTCTGAGGCTCCCAGGGGTTCACCCTGAGCACCTCACATGGATACTGGTGAATGGAGCATCCTCCTCCCCCTCACAGGGAAGGGGAGATGATTCTGAGGCTCCCAGGGGTTCACCCTGAGCACCTTGCACGGATACTGGTGAATGGAACATCCTCTTCCCCCTCACGTCCTCGTATCCTTCACAGAGCGCACCCTCATACCCTTCCTTTTGTTCCTGGGGGACCCCCCCTCCCTCAGATCTCCAGCCTATTCCTGCCACACACTGACCATCTCCTCACAATACTAGATGTTTCCTGTGGATCAATGGGACTCTTTTCTGAGGAGGCAGAGTGGACAAGCAGACGTGGGTGCCGCTCCAGGTTCTGGCCACCAGAGGACAGTCCTGCCTTGTCCCTCCCTCCTTCCCTCCCTTCCTTCCTCTCTTTCTTTTCTTTTCTTTTCTTTTCTTTTCTTTTCTTTTCTTTTCTTTTCTTTCTTTCTTTCTTCCTTCCTTCCTTCCTCTCTCTCTCTTTCTCTCTCTCCTTCTTTCTCTCTCTCTCTTTCTTTCTTTCATGTTCGTGTGTGTGTGTGTGTGTGTGTTTGTGTGTGTGTGTATGTGTGTGTAGATACATGTGTGGGCACTCAAGCTTGTGGAGGCCAGAGGTTAGTCTTCCTCAATCATTTCGCATCTTATTTTTGAGACAGGGTCTCTCACTGAACCTGGCGCTCACCAATTCAGCACATCTGGCTGGCCAGTGAGCCCCAGGGATCCTCCTGTCTCTGATCACAAGCATCTGCTGCTGTGCCCGTCTTTTACATGGGTGCCAGGGATCAACCTTGGGTCCTCATGCTTGTGCAGCAAGCCCTTTGCCATCTGAGCCTCTCCTCATCCCCTCCCAGCTTTGCAGCAACGCTCCGGAGGAGGGCAGCGAGGCTCTCAGGCAGGCATCAGGAAGAGCTGTCTCTGCATCAGGATCCAGTTTTGTCTTTCACCCGACTGGTCCGCACCTCCTGCATGTTCATGGAAGGGATCGGGGCTCTGCTTTGTCAGCTCCTGGTGTTCACAACTTCCTTACACCTTCAAGGCCTGCTGGAACACGCACCTTTGCCACTTCCATTGGGGCACAAATTCCTGCCACACATGCTCAACTTTGAGGCTCAGTGGGTCAGAACACACAAGGTTCATGATAGGCAGCCAATGTCTTGGGGTCACTTGACACCCTATGAGGAACAGTTAACACTGAGCATCACGCAAAGATTTACTCCAATACCATGTGGGTCTGGGTGGTGGGACTTGCTCACAGGTTCTGTAGAGACTCCGCCTGTCACAGACAGTTGATGTCAATCATAAGGACCCAGTGGCAGAGCAAGCAACACAGCAGCCAGGACTTTGAGGTGGGAGGGGTCTGCCTTTCTTGCCTTGAGTCCTGCTCAAAATCAGGGCTTTACAGGTGAGCCAGCAAACACGTTTGCCACAGCACAGGCTGGGGTGGGGATGGGCAATATGTTGCTCCTAAAATCCAGAGGAACCCACTGAGTACTGAGCCTCCTAGAGGAAGCCACGCAGGCTGTCTGCCACTGTCTGGGAAGATGGGCATAGATCCTGAATACTGGACTTCTAGAAACTCCACGTAGGCTTGGCAGGATCTTTGATAATGTCCATTTACTATCTGGTCCATATGCTTCTTAAAGCTTCTCAGAGTTGTCTCTTCCTCTGAGCAGGACCGGTATATGTGATATTCTGGTGACTCAGAACAGTGTCCTTGTGACCCTAAGTCAGGTCCTTCAATCTAGATTATGTCCTAGCAGGACAGCCGACAAGGCACTGAGGCAGGATAGCATATCCTGCTGTTCTTGTTTCCAGTTAAAGCCAGCTCCTTCTGGACTTGGCCAGGAACATAGTTGCCTGCAGTTCCTGGGAACCGAAGGGATCTTCCCCTCAGGGAGAGATCCACATCTGGAGTAGCAGGTGGCTTGGGAACTTCTGCTGAGCAGGCTGGTAACTCCCTTCCCTATCACTCTCCAAGAGCATCCTGCTCTGCACAGGGCACACAGGCAGGTGAGATGGAAAACAGAGAGTGGGAGAGTGGGGGTTATCACCTCAC
Source organism: Rhizomys pruinosus (assembly GCA_009823505.1). Classification (NCBI taxonomy): domain Eukaryota; kingdom Metazoa; phylum Chordata; class Mammalia; order Rodentia; family Spalacidae; genus Rhizomys; species Rhizomys pruinosus. The sequence continues at coordinate 57,044 of VZQC01006111.1, read as the reverse complement.
ATCTGTCACCGAGGATGCCAGCAAGGGAGGGCCTGAGGACAACAGAGGCAGAAGCCAAGGGGATGGGGGGTGTATCTGGGGGTTGGAGGGTCTCAGATTCACCTGAATTCTCAGGATCTTTCTGAGATAATACCTTGTTGATTTCCACTATGGGGTTAGGCAAGGCTGGGAGTTAGCCACGGGACTGGGTGGCAATACACAGTAGATTGAAATGGGGTCTGCCTAAGAGGCCCACTGGACTTTGCTGGCCACTGGCATAGTTCCAGGTTCAGTGAGAAACTCTGCCTCAAGGAAATAAAGAGAATGACATAGGGTACTTGACATCCTCTTCTGGTGTCCATGTGTGTTCATGGGCACACGCATCCTCACATGCATACACATACACTGCACATACCACATACATACACACTGTATAGATACTCTACGCACAACACACACACACACATTTTTAAAAACTATGGAACCTCTCTAAAAATGTCACCCGAAGGCTCATGTGTTAAAAGCCTGGGTTGGGTGACAGCTGGCCGGGCTTCAAGGAAGTGAGGAAGTGGGTGACAAGGCTCTAACTTCATTAATGGGTTCATCCATCAACGTCTCCATAGCTGAATGGTCTGTTAGGAGGCATGGTGTGGTTGGAGAAGGAAGTCCCTGTAGAAGGAAGGTCTTATCTACAAACCCTTGCTTCCTGGTTGCCCCGAAGGGAACAGCTGTGCTCCACCATGCCCTCTGCCACCATGTCTCTGCCTCCCACAGGCCCACAGCCCCTATCTGTGAATGGAGACTTCTGAAACCCAGAGCCAAAATAACACACGGAGGTCAGAGGGCCACTTTTAGAATTTGGTTCTCTCCTTCCGCCATGTAGGTCCTTGGGATCCAACTCAGGTCCTCGGGCTTGTCAGCAAGCCCCTTTTTGCCCATGAATCATCTAGTCAGTCCAAGACTTTGCACGTTAAAGTTTGTGATTTTCTTTCTGCAAAGCTCCCAAGGCAGCTGGAGACCATCACTACACCCCACATCCACCATCACGGACCCAACTTCTAATGGCCCTATGTGGTGGCTTGGGTTACTTGCATCTCACGTTCCCTGTTATTTCACCCTAGGCAGCTCAGGAGCTAATGAAATAATCTGGGCACCCCTGAATATGGTGGACCTCAGGTCTAAATACCACAGTGGTGAGCTCAGGCAGCCATCAGCCTATTCAGAATCTCACCCCTGCGGAGGATTTATCTCCTTAATTCCCCCTCCAGTCAAGAAAGACTGCAGATGGGCTGAGGGAACAGAACGAGGAGTCCTTCAGAGGGCAGAGGGGAGCCAAGGGAAGAGGACGGCACCTGCTGTGACTTGGGTGGAGATGGGCTACCATAACTGCTGCTGAGGTAGCTGGTATCCAGCTGTGACTAGAGCCACAGGCAATGACAGAGAGAAAGGGGCATGCTGTCCTTAACCTCTGAGTGCCCAGGGTCTGCCAGCAGCTCCAGTCGTCAGAAACTAGGAACCTTGTAGCAGAGGGAGCCTGGGAAATGGGAAATAGATGCAGGGCTCCAGGATCCCCTGGGAAAGACACTGGACAAACGGCCAGCCCAGCAGGTCAGCACTTGGCCTTTATATCCATGTGACACTGAGGCTGTTTGGCCTTCTTCATGAAGTAGGCCCATCCTTGACCAAAGATTAGAGACAGAAAAGGGAGAGGTGCCCAGTGAAACCCCCCCCCCCAGCTCTGCTTCCCCTTAACTTCCTCCCTGACCTTGAAAAAGGGCCCGGGTCCTCCAGGCTCCGTCTTCTCATCTGTGAGGTGCAGGGGTCTGTGCTTGAGTTAAGCAGTGCTGTACATAGCTCTCTGTATAGGAGACAGGCAGATTGGAGCTGGAAGAGGGGACTCTGAGGCTCTGGCTGCACCTGGGCTGCACCCCCACTTTACATCCCCCCCACTTTATATCCTCCCCAACTTGACTGGAGAACAGGCTTGAATGTCAAGCCTATCTCACCTCACGCCCCAGCCCCTTAATGAGTTCTGTATGTTCAGACTTATATCACCCCTGGCAACGATATCTGGTCTCTGTTCCTTTGACGCTCTCGCTCTACACAGTGCTCACTGGACAAAAAAATTGCCATGGGCAGCGCTGCTCCACACACTGTGGTCTGGGGGAAATAGGCCTTTCAAATTACAGCCATCACAAAGATTGGATTTGTAAGCTCTGGGATCTTGCCAGGCCTGAGTGTAGGAGCTCTAAGGGTCGTTCTGTTTGGACTGAATTATAAGTCTCAGGTCCAGGTGGTGTGGGCTGAGGGGCCCAAGAAACTGCAACTGAGTGGTTTCTGGGGAAGGGTTTCTGACATCCTGGACTAGCATGCTGGGTTAGCTGGATTCTTTCAGACTGTTTTCTCCTTTGTGAAGTATTTTAATATTGACCGTGCTGGATTCATGCTGTTGCTGTCCCCAACCTTTAGGAAATGGAGCCCCCTGCCTTCCCCAGGCTGTGGGATTTAGACACTGTTTCTGTTTAGATTTCTCATTTTCTTTTCTTTATTTTTTTGCTTAGACAAAGTCTCACTGTAGTCCAGGCTGGCCTTGAACTCATTATGTAGCTGAAGATGACCTTGAAGTTCTGGTCTTCCTGCTTCCGCCTCCCTAGTGCTCGGTGACAGGTGTGTGCCACTATGCCCAGCACAGAGTCCAGATAGGATTTCAGTCATCCTCTTTGCCTGCTGGGTAAACAGCCCAGCAGTACGGGGAGGGAGACAGAAACAGCTCCTGTACAGAGGCAGCACAGGAGGATGCAAAGAAAGGACGTCCCCGATTCCGAGTTGAACCCCTGGGTCAGACCGCACTGGAAGCGGGTTAATTTTGCCCCTCACTGTTCTTGTGCACTCTGAACTCCTTTCCTTTGGCCAACTTGAATTTAGTCTCTGACAACAGGGTCCTAGTGACACAGCCGCTTCTGCAGGAATTGGAACTAAATGAGGCTTGGAGCAAAGGGCTTGGAGTGTGTGTGTGTGTGTGTGTGTGTGTAGCAGTGCTCCTCTTCCCGCCCTTGTCACCATCATTCATATGTTTTTTTCTCATCCATTTATCACCTGTGAGTTGTGGATATGGTGGGTTCTTCCTGCTTGTGGTCTCAGTGACTGGCCACACTGCTATGGTTGGATAGGGCCCTAGTCACTCATGTCTTTGAACACTTGGTCCCTAACTATGGTGCTGTTTCGGGAGATTGTGGAAACTTTAGGAGCAGAGCCCCACTGTAGGAAGTGAGTCACAGGTAGGCGGGCCTTGTGTCTGCTTCCTGGTCCACTGAGACATAAGCAAACAGATTCATGTTCCTGCCTCGAGCCACTTCCATGCCTTCCCCTTCCATGCCTTCCTCGTCACGATGGGCTTACGGCCCCTCACACTGGGAGCCAAAGTAAATCCTCCTTCTGCTAAGTTTCTTCTGTCAGGTATTTTGTCACGTCAATGGGAGAGATAACGAATGCACATCCTTACCTAGGAAGATGTAGTGAACACCTGCATGAGTCCATGTGTAGCATGGGCAAGCAAGCACAAACAGGCATTTCCTGCTGACCCTCTGTGTGTCCTCCCAGGGGTCCAGACAGATTCTGTCTCTTGACTGAATCCAGCTTTTTCAGAAGGAGACCCAAATGTCCTGCATATTCCAGCCGATGGTACATAAGAGTTGTCGTCCTGGCCTCACCACCGTGTAGCCTTGGTGCAAGCAGGGGTCCCCTTCTCCCACCAGACCCCAGACCATGCCTAGGCTGACAGCTGTGGTGCGTGCCAAGCCTGTGTATAACTGGAAAGCACAGACAGTTGTAGCTTAGCTTTTCAGGTTCCTCTCTCCTCCCTGAAGACAGCTATCTGTCCTAGCACTCATTCACCTGTCTAACTAGTCACTGCTACAACCAGAATGGTCAGACTCCAGCTTCGTCTCCAAGCTGGTCCCCCAGTCCCCCTGCTCTTGACTGCGACTACCAGCTCTTGATTTTCTGACCCCTACTGGTACAAAACAACAAATGAATCCACAAACAAGTGTTATCAACCTCTGCCCACCTATTGCTTGCAACACTTAGTGTGGGCAATCTGTTGCTTTCCATATCACTGTTTTCAGTGACTATATGATCACAACATACACACAAACACACATTATTCTTGGTCAGGGGCAAGAAAGGACCACGAGGGAGAAACAGGGAACATAGTTTAAGATTAAAGCTATGCATTCAGCTCAACTTCTGAAAGTTGATGACATGGGGCTGGTGAAGGCTCCAAGGCCTATTAAGGTTGTTTGCATAGTTGGGTTTGGTCACTGTTTTGTCACAATAGAAAGCAAACTAGGACAGGTGACATGTGGCCCCACTATGTCTGACCTGTTTGTGGTTCATACCCACCAGCCCACTCCCCAAGAGCTGCTCTTCCATATCTCCAAGCCCCTGCCCAGCCCTTCTTTCCAACAAATAAGCCACCTTCCTCCCCACTTTGAAACAGAGCTCAAGGCATGTATTAGTCAGGGTTCTCTAAAGAAACAGAAGTAACAGGATGAATATAAGGCTATATACAATTTATTGATTTGCTCACATGACAGAGTTCAAGGAGTCCAACAGTAGCTGCACCACACTGGAAAGGCCGAGAGGGAACTGCTCAGTCCGCAAGGCTGGATGTCTCAGTAGTCCCAATCTAATGCTGAAGGCCCGAATGGATTCCAGGAGATCTGCCGGTCTCAGTACACGCTGGGATCCGAAAGGTTGATCACAGCAGCAAGACAAACTCACCAGATGAGAGAGGCAAGCCGCAGGAGAAAAGGAACCAGCTCCTTCTGCCGTTGCCTGCCGGCAGAAGGTAACGCCCACATTTGGGGTGGGCCATCTGGGTTGTGGTGGTCCAATCCAAACATCCCTTTTTTCTTATTTGTTCCTTAGTCCAGTCAAGTTGACACACAGGATTAACCATCACAAGGCATAATCTTCTCTCTGGTGAATCTGGTTATGTGCTCTTACCATCGCAAGAACAGAGCTCTGTGGAGAGGCAAGGCCTCTTGGATTTCATCCCCCTGCCTCTGAAGGACCTGTTCACATCACCCCCCCCCTGCCGTGGTCTCAGATCATCTGACCTCTCCATGTATACACTGCTGTTCAAATTTCCCATCATATAACCCTAGAATAAATCCTTCCCTTCATTTCCCTGGGCCTGGAACATCTTCCATTTCTTCCTCTGACAGCCATACACCTCTAGGAACTGCAGGGGAAGAGGCAGGAGTCAGGGTCAGTAAACATTCACATGTCCTGCAGGGGCTGACTCTGCCTCATCCCCCTATGAGGTCAGGTCATCGGAGAGTCCTCAGAGGATGAGGACCCGGTTTTCCATGACTGTGATTCACCCCTTATTCCTCCATGGAGCTGACTTCTCCTTTGCCCAGTTACTGTTTCTTCTCCATGCTCCTGGGGGCTCCTCTCAGGTAAACTCTGGAGTGGGCAGACTCCAGAGCCCTGGTCCCAGAGCTCTGATCATCTGTCAGCCGCAGGGAGCCTGAGGCTCCTCCCCGCAACCTTTCATGCTGGTTATTCCTAGTCTGGGTCTGCCAGATGCTTCAGTGTCCCCAACACTGTGTATGGGTGGGTGGCCAGGGAGAGCTGTTGAGTGAATGAAAAAGCTGCCTCCCAGATGATGCCACTCTCGGGGCCACCTTTAAGGGGGACAGGCCCCTGTGGCAGGTATAATCCCTCAGTGCTGCCTTCTGCTCCCGTGCCTGTCACAAGGTCTGTCCCTGCTGCCTTCCCTGGCCAGTAGCCCTACCACTCTGCTTTTGTCTCTTTCTGCCCTCTGTGATGCAGTCTGCTCAGGATACTTCCTGCTGGGAGAAGTCCTCAGCCAGGGAAGCAACCTTAAAAGCAGATCCCCTCTTTGGTTAAGTCAAGGTCAAAGGAACACTTTCTATGCTGTCAACTTGCTGTAATTCAATGCCACCTTCCAGTATGTGTCCACTTGGGGTGATGGATTTGTCCCCAGTGGGCTCTGGGGTTTCTTCTGAAGTCCTCAGATCAGCCACGCCCTACTCCCAACATGAGAGTCTCCAGGAACCCTTGATTTTCACAAATCCACTCAGGCCAGCATGTGCTGGTGGCAGGAATTAAATCTCACTGGGACATGAAGCAGGCTGTCAGGCCAAGCCGTCACAGGGCCCCTGTGTCACCTCCAGTCTTGAAGCCCTGGGGCTTGGGATACTCTGGGTACATTTTGGAGATGCTGCTAAAACTCTTTCCCTGGGGTGGGGCATAAACAACAACCCCCTTCCTCCATAGGTTCCAAGGACACACTGAGGTATCATTTCACCAATGCTCACACTAGGAAAACAGTGCACTTATTGTACCTATTTGCAGACCAGTGGGGGAAGGGTCACTCATAGAAGTGTGGGAGCTCCCTCCTAAGGCCACACTGGAAAGTCTTCAGGCATCATGTTTGATGGCTTCCTTATAGTCACATAGCTGGAGCCCCCTTCCTGTAGGCTTCCCCAAACTATACACTCCAGCCCTTCCCCTAGGCCAGATGCACTTACAGCAGAATTGGCTACAACACATTAGAAGGTGTGGCTGGATGCTCAGGTGAAGGTCCCATGACACTGGGTCCTTTTATCAGGGGAGGTCAACAGTCAACAAGCTCAGCTGTGATCACCTTTTGCGAGCCTCACCTTTGAACTGAAGGTGGCATCTGTTTGGCCCAGAGGGCAGTTTTGTACTACAGGGATCAAGGAACTGGACCCGTGAAAGGTCATTTTACCATTGAGGAAAAGCGGGTCTGGGGCAGTGAAGAAATGACTTTCCAGGGTCATACGCACCCACATACTGAGTTGGAGGCAGCCCTGGGCTTGGGCCCTGAACCCAGCAGCTTTGTCTGCCCTTCTGAGTGGTCTGAAATGCCAGCATGTGGGAACGCAGAAAGCAGATATACTAGTTACATTTCTGTTGCTCTGATAAAAGACTCTGACAAACAAAGTACCTTGGGGGAAAAGGGGGTTAATTTTAGCTCACAATTCCAAGCCCATCATTGCAGGGGAGTCAAGGTGGCAGAGGACTGGAGCGCCTAGTCACTTTACATCCACAGTCTAGAGCAGAGACAAACAAATGTGTGCACTGGTTGCTTGAGCTCTGCTGGGTGTTTCCACTCATACAATTCAGGACTCCTGCCTAGGGAATGGTGACACCCACAGTGGGCTGGGTTCTTCCACACCGACTAACTTAACGAAGACACCCCCCCACAGACATGCCCTCAGGCTAACCCAATGCGAACTCTTTTTCCTAGGGTTTCTGTACTGAGCCAAGTTGTCAATGAAAGCTAATCCGCACAGCATTCTAGCTGGCTTAGGCTGTGCTGCCTGAGAATTAAAGACACTGGAATCTGGGGATGGCACAGCTTAACCCACGAACTCCAACTTCTGTTGTGCCCAGCTTCCTGTCTGTGAGTAACAGGAACATCAAAGAAGAGGAGGGGCAAGAACAGAGAGCTGGAGGATGGGGGACAGTGCCATGAAGTGCGGACTTGTGGGGGCTGGAGAGACAGCTCAGTGTGTAAGAGTGCTGGCTGCTCTTGTACCAACATGGCAGCTAACAACCATCCTTAACTCTGCTTCCAGGGGATCTGATGCCTTCTTCTGGCTCCCAAGGGCAATATATGCATGGGTGCACTTACATCCATGTAGGCAAAACACTCTCATGTGTACAATAAAAATAAGTACACACACACATACACACACACATATGTGTGCGTGCGCACACACACACTGTCTCCTGGACATGATGTGGCACTCAGAAGTACAACAGCACTCCTGAGTTCACAGCCACTGTGTTAACTGCACAAGATCAAGCCAGTTAAAATTTCCACAGAGATGGGAGAGGTGATCCCCAGGCCCTGCCCACCTCCAATTGAGGGGAATAATAAAAGGACATGAAGTTAGGAGGAGTGGGGGGTAATGGGGAACTGGAGGGGGAAATGGGAACCACGCATGGTCATATTTAATTGTTTATACATGAGAAATTCTCAAACAAGTAAAAATTACTTTGAAACAAAGGTTTTTTTTTTTTTTTTTTTTTAAAGAAATGCATGGAGCCCTCATGAGGTGAGCCTCTCTGGGATGAGCTCCTGACAGGGCCCTGATGCCCTCTAAACCCTCTGAGGCTCTGTCCCTGCCTTTGCCTTTCTTGCATACATACCATGCACCAGACACATTGCACACATCTCTCTCTCTCTCTCTCTCTCTCTCTATATATATATATATATATATATATGTGTATATCTCACATACCACACACATACCTAACAAACCACATACCAAACATACCACATGCAGTTAACACATCATATACCACATATATCACATACAACACACATCACACATATCATGCACGCACTACATACACATCACACAAACTACACACATCACACATATCATGCACACACTACACACATCACACATATCACATACAATATAACACAACACATATCACACAAACATAACATGTTACACACACACCTAACACATTACACATACACTACACACACCTAACACACCACACTATATATTTATATCTCATAAACACCACTCACATAACATACACATCAAACACCACATACACATACCATATACCACAGATCACACACACATACCAAACAGACTACACATACAACATACACATCACACATACACTACATACATATACCATACACACACACACACACACACACACACACACACACGAAAGAGGATCTTCCCCAAACCCAAAGATCCTCAAGGGACATAAAAGTCCCAAATCTAGGAAAGTCCTTTTCTGCCCCCAGAGTAGCACAGAGAGACAACAGTCCTTGTCTTGTCCTTCTGGCCGTCCCCTCACCCCACCCCCCAGCTTTCCTGTGGGTCTGTCCTTGGTAAACTTCTTGCAGATCTGCTGCATTGTTTTCCACAGTGGAGAGGCGTTTTCTATTTGCAGCCTCTAGTGTCCCTACACCCACCTTTCTCCTGGTCCCCTTTCTCCTGGTGGCCACCCTGGCTTTGATGTGGCTTCTGTAGTGACTGTTGTGTCTCTTCCACGCACTCCCTGACCATTTGTGGAGGCCTGTCTATTCAAATTCTTTGCCCATTCTTCAAGCCCATTCGGGTTGTTTGTCTTTTGCTTTCCTATGCTTTTCAGGCCCAAGCTCCCTTTCAGAGAGAAGCATGTGCTGCCTCCCCTCTGTGTCTCTACTTCCATGACAGAAGCGTGTGCTGCCTCCCCTCTGTCTCCACTTCCATGACGGAAGTGTGTGCTGCCTCCCTCTGTCTCCACTTCCATGACAAAAGTGTGTGCTGCCTCCCTCTGTCTCCACTTCCATGACAGAAGCATGTGCTGCCTCCCCTCTGTCTCCACTTCCATGACAGAAGTGTGTGCTGCCTCCCCTCTGTGTCTCTACTTCCATGACAGAAGCGTGTGCTGCCTCCCCTCTGTCTCCACTTCCATGACAGATGTGTGTGCTGCCTCCCTCTGTCTCCACTTCCATGACAAAAGTGTGTGCTGCCTCCCTCTGTCTCCACTTCCATGACAGAAGCATGTGCTGCCTCCCCTCTGTCTCCACTTCCATGACAGAAGTGTGTGCTGCCTCCCCTCTGTGTCTCTACTTCCATGACAGAAGCGTGTGCTGCCTCCCCTCTGTCTCCACTTCCATGACAGATGTGTGTGCTGCCTCCCCTCTGTGTCTCTACTTCCATGACAGAAGTGTGTGCTGCCTCCCCTCTGTCTCCACTTCCATGACGGAAGCGTGTGCTGCCTCCCCTCTGTCTCCCCACTTCCATGACAGAAGCGTGTGCTTCCTCCCCTCTGTGTCTCCACTTCCATGACAGAAGCATGTGCTGCCTCCCCTCTGTCTCCACTTCCATGACAGAAGCATGTGCTGCCTCCCCTCTGTGTCTCCACTTCCATGACAGAAGCATGTGCTGCCTCCCTCTGTGTCTCCACTTCCATGACAGAACCCTTTGGTGCACACAGGTTTTTAATTTTTATGAAGATGCAATTACTTCCTTAATTTCATTTCTTGTTGCTGATCAGCAGTGGCCAGGAATCCACTTAATTTTGGCCATGCGTCCTGTAACCTGCAGCTTGCAGTTTATCTGTTTTCCTAGACACAGTTGTGCCAGCGGTAACAGTTTGGCTCTTCTCTTTCCTACATGAATGTTTTCCATTTCTTTTTTATCTGCTACTTTTCCTCCAAATGCTGGGGATGAACCCCAGGCCCGATGTCCTAGAGCTGCACCCCAGCCCTTCTTTTTCTTGTCTAGCGGCCCAGTTTCCACTATTGTGTGTGATGTTAGTGGTGAAGTTTTCATAGATGGCCTTCAGGCAGAGGAGGAATACCCTGTCTGTGCCTTGTCTGTTGAATCCTCCTTCCTTCCTTCCTTCCTTCCTTCCTTCCTTCCTTCCTCTGTCTCTCTCTGTCTCTGTCTCCCCCACTTCTTCCAGAGCAGGGTGTTGGCTTCTGTCAAATGCTTCTATAAACATGATCATGTGAATTTTGTCCTTTATTCTGTCAGCCTGGTGCATCCTATTGTTTGATTTCCAAACATAAAGCCAAGCTAGTATTTTCAGGATAAGCTCCCTTGTTTAAGCTGAATGGTCCTCCTTTGTTCTGTTGGCTGGTGTTTTGTTGGGGAAGCTTGCATGTGAATCAGAAGGGACATTGTCCTGTGGTTTTCCTTAATTAGAAGCAGTTTATCTTGTGTGTTGTGACCCAGGATAATCCTGGTCTCAGAAGGAACTGCACAGGATCTCCCTGGCCCCTTTCTTCTATTTCATCCATGTAATTGTGCAAGTTAAAGAAATGTTTCATGGTCATGATGGCTAATAATAACTGTCTGCTTGGCAAGCTCTAGAATCACCTAGGAGACACACCTCCTGGGAGGCCTGTTGAGTCAACCGAGTGGAGAAGATGCGTCCGTACTGTGGATGGCACCAGGCCATAGGCTGAGGTCTCAGCCTGAAGAAAGAGGATCTGAGCACCAGCAATCACCACTCTGCTTCCTGACTGTACAAGTTGCCACGACTTCTATTTTTTGGTCTTTTTGAGACAAGGTCTCTCTATAGCCCCAGCTGTCCTGGAACTCACTCTGTAGACCAGGCTGGCCTTGAACTCACAAAGATCCACCTGCCTCTGCCTCATGGGAATATCTTTTGATTGCTGGTTGGTATAAGAGGGCCCAGCTCACTGTGGGTGGTCCATACCTAGGCAGGTGGCCCTGGGCTGTATAAGGAAAAAAGCTGAGCAAACCAGAGGAAGCCAGCCAGTGCCAAGAAGCAGCTTTCCCCCAAGATCTCTGGGCCAGTTCCTGCCATGCCTTCCCTCGGTGATGGGCTGTAACCAGGGCGTGTAAGATGAAATAAACCCTTTTCTCCCCAACCTGGTTTTGGTCAGTGTTTTTTCTCAGCAGCAGAAACCAAACTAGGACACTGACAGCTTTAGTTGTCAACTTGACACACCTGCTTAGTGAGAACCTCAATTCAGGAATTTTCTGCATTGGACTGGCCTGTGGCCATGTGTGAAGAGCATTTTCTTGATTGTTGAAGGATGTGGGAGGGCCCAGCCTTTGTGGTTGGTGTCACCCTTGGACAGGTGGTCCTATATTGAATAAGAAATTAGGCTGGACACAGGATAGGAGAGCAAACCAGTAAACAGTATTCCTTTATGGTCTGTGCTCTAGATTCCTGCCCTAGCTTCCCTTGGTGATGGACTGTGCTTGTAAGCCAAATAAACCCTTTCCTTCCCAATCTGGTTTTGGTCAGTGTTTATATCACAGCAGTTGGAGGCAAACTAGAATAGACATCTTCCCTGCCATGATGGACTGCTCCCTCAAACTGTGAGCCAAAATAATCTTCTCCTTCCTTGAGTTCTTTTTGTCAAGTATTTTTTCCCCAGAAATGAGAAAAGTAATCAGGACAGAGACTCACACTACCTGGTGCTTTGATTCCTCCCTCTGCCCTCAGAATGACTCTGTACCCATCTCCTGTGATTCAGGGGACACTTAGTTGAGCACCTAGGACAGAACTCCAATTGGCCTGAACTCTTCTCTTCCCCGACACTCTTCTATGCTAGCACCTGGAGTTATTTTCTAGATAGATATTCCTATCCCCTCTTCTTTATCCCTCTGCCCATCACCCCACATCAGTGGGATCACAAAACTTCTTTTACAGGCCATCAGTCCGCCCCCACCCCGTCAGTCCCTCTGCAGAGACAGCTTACTTAAACCCCAGGGAAACATATCACTTCCTTGATGGCTGGCGCACCATTTCCTGAAATGCAGAGACTGCGGTGAGTCCAGGGGCCACTCGGGGCCTGCGGGTGGAGGCCCAGCAGCCTGCTGTTCAGCTGCCCCATCCTGGATCACCCCACACTGTGTCCCTTTTCACACTCTGTGTGTCATTCAGACTCTTTGCAATGCAAGTGATGTGCATTTTCTGGTCTTCCGGTGATGATGGTGCCTGGGAGGATGCCTGGGCCCTGGCCATTGGCTCTGTTTTCCAAGGGAAGGAGGCTGTGGGGGCAAGAGTGGGCACCTTCCTGGGCATCCACTGTACTGCAAAAGTGAGAAAGTGCCTGTATTTTATAGGGTTTACTTTCCCTAATAGGGAAACACCGTGCCGAGAATTCCCCAGACACTCACTAACTTTCCTCCATGCCTGAACACCACACACACACACACACACACACACACACACACACACACACACACACCCCTGGAGCTTCCTGGTACCCTGCTTCCTCTCCATGATACAGTGCAGCCCCTCCAACTGTGAGTCTAAAACCAAACTTCCTCTGGGCTGGAAAGACGGTCAGAGGTTTGAGAGGGGAGCCTCTCTTTCCCTCCAAGGCCCTATCAGGTTCTCTCTGATACAGTGTTTATTCTTTCTCAGACTCCCCTCCCTACTTTAAGGCCTGATCATGGCTCCCATGTCTGAGCCAGTTCTGAGCCAGTTACAACCCCAGGCACCTGCTAGATGCTCTTCTCTTCCAGTTCCCTCAAATTCCCACTTCTAGAAATGACCTGGGGCAGCCAGGAACTTCTCAGGTGAAAATGACAATGGACGGGCACCTAAAGAAAGGTGAACCCTGGCTGGCTCAGCCATTGAGACTGCAGACGCAGGCCCACCCAGGAGTCCAGGCTCTGGCCCGGCCAAGGGGAGCCACCCAGGGCTTCCGGACCCCCTGCTGCTTCTAGGCTCTTTCAGGGTTAAGTTTGATTGAGACAGGGTCTCATGCTTCCCAGGCTTCCCTCAAAATTGCTATGTAGATGTTGATGTAAAACACAATTCTCACTTCAATGGGAATAAAAAATAGATTATTCTTGGGCTGGAGAGATGGCTCAGCAGTTAAGAGCACTGGATGCTCCCATAGAGGACCCAGGTTTGAATCCCAGCACCCACATGTTGGCTAACAACCATCTCCAATGCCTTCTGACCTGGGTGGGCATCGCACAACATGTGTGCACTTAGACATATGCAGACAATGTATTCATACATGTACAAATTGCCAGGCACAGTGGTGGTGCACACCTTTGATCCCAGCACTCAGGAGGCAGAGGCAGGCGGATCTTTGTGAGTTCAAGGCCAGCCTGGTCTACAGAGTGCGTTCCAGGACAGCTGGGGCTACAGGGAGACCCAGTCTTGAAAAGACCAAAAAATAAATAAATAAATAAAATAAAGAAATAGTTTATTCTGGAGCCAAATATGAGTGGTCGTGGTCCAGCAAAAGAGATTCTGGTTACCTTAAGTTCCAAGTTTCAGTGGGCTTACAGTTTGAGAAGGTTGGTACAATAATAGAACAAAGAAAGTCATAAATCAAGGCATTGGTCAAATGCATCTGGTGGGTGGGTTAAAACAAAGAAGGGAGAGGTGGTTTGAATGAGAATGTCCCTGATAGGCTGGGAGTATTTGGACATTTTTTCCCCAGCTGGTGACGCTCTTTGGGGGTTTTTAGGAGGTGTGGCCTTACTGAAGAGAGCACATCCCTGGTTGTGGTGGTGGTGGTGGGGGCTTTGGGAGTTCTTAAGCCTTGCCCAGTTTCCAGTCTCTGTCCCTGTACCCACTTGAAGATGTCATCCCCACCCTATGGACTCTAATCCCTGTGGAACCGTGAGCTCAAATAAGCTCTTCCTTCTGTAAGTTGCCTTGGTCATGGTGTCTTATTAGAGCAACATAAAAGTAACCAACATGCGGGGAGAGAGCAGCTACAGGGCTCAGGTGCTCTCGGACGACGTTCTTAGCCTTTCGGTTGGTGGAAATTAGTGGTCTATTAAACAAATGCACTTCAAAAGTTCCACTGGTTAGTCACAAGGATGTTAGGTTTACAGAGGTGGGCAAGGAATGGCTATCTAAAAACCTAGATTCGTGGGCAAAGACACATAATGCTAAATTTTGCATACTGCATGTTTTTACTTGATGATTTCTAAAGGTTTTTGTCAAATATCAGGTGAAGGGTTACATTTTTCTTAAAAGGTTAATGGTCCCAATGATAAATTTCTTTGGACACATAACTGATTTGACAGATTTTAAAAAATCAAAACTTAGCCAGGCATGGTGGCACATGCCTGGAATCCCAGCACTGGGGAGGCAGAGGCAGGAGAATCTCTGTGAGTTCAAGGCCAGCCTGGTGTACAGAGGGAACTCCAGGCCAGCTGGAACTACAGGGAAACCCTGTCTCAAAATACCAACCCCCCCCCCAAACTTTATAACCTGAAATAAAATAAAATTAAAATTAAGTGGCTAGAGATAGCCCAAAGTAAATTCTAATTAACCTCAGTCCCTTCATGCCTCGCTTCCCATACCATAAAATAACCCACCTTTGTGGGGGGCCTTGTATCCTGTTCCCCTGGCACTTCACATGATCTGTGGTCAGACTGTACCCCGTCACACAGAGCTTGCTGCTTTCCTGAAAGTTTGGGTTGGGATAAGTCTTAATTAATCTCTTTGTTCTTAGACCCCAAGTTTAGCCTGGCTTAGAGCAAGAATCAATAATTATTTGTTGAATTAATGAAAGTGTCTGTGGAAGACAGAACTTCTGTGATGCCATTTGCTCTTCAACAAGAGACAAAGCCTCAGCCAAGCAAGACGCTCCAGAGGTGGCATTTTATGCACCAACAAGCTAGGGACAAAAGCTCATTGTCTCTCTGTTGTTTAATGTCTGCCAGCCAAACTGGCTGCCTTGTCAGGCAGGACTTTCCTGAGTAGGAAAATGGAGTTAAGAGGGAGTTTCCAGAGGCATCTCAGTTAATACACAAGAAAACCAACAGACAACAGGGGGAGACTGGAAATGCACTACACAGAGCAAGACAGCATTTGTGACCAAAGCCATCTCCAGGGAAGGGGAGATGCTCAGTGGGCAAAGTGGTAGCTGTGTACGTGTGAGGAAGGACCTGATCAGATTCCTAGAACCCACGTGTTCTAGTTTGCTGTCAGTAGCTCTGAGAAAACACTTTAATACCAACTTCAGGAGGAAAGGGTTTATTCGGCTCACATCTCCCAGCTTCATCACCGAGGGAGCCCAAGGTAGGAACTCATAGTAGGAACCTGGAGGCAGGAGCTGAAGTACAGGCCATGGAGGAATGCTGTGCACTGGCTTGCTCCCCCTCTGACCGATGCTCAGCCTGCTTTCTTCTATAACACACAACAACCTGCCCAGAGGTGGCATCACCCACAGTGGGTGGGTCCTCCCACATCACTGAACAATGAAGAAAATACCCCACAGACATGGCCGCGGGCCAGTCTGATGGAGGAAATTCCCCAGTTGAGGCCCCCTCAACCCAGGTGTGTCAACTTGACAACCAAAGCTGTCCAGCACACCACATAAAAGCTGGGTGAGCTTGTGGCTGTCTGTAATCTCAGTGCTGAGAGACAGTGTGTGGTTGTTGGCAGAGACAGGCAATTTCTGGGGGGGTCCACTGGGCAGGAAGTTCTAGGTTCAGTGAGAGATGGTATCTCAAAAAGTAAGGTAGAAAGCGATAGAGGAAGATGCCCAATAACAACTTCTGGTCTCCACAAATGCAAGTGTGGGTGAATGCACCTACACACACACACACACACACACACACACACACACACGCACACACACACAGTGATTTCCTAGTGCCAGAGAAGTTGGGGGGCTATGTAAATGACCTATAGTGGACTGAGAGACTGTCCCAGGGTCCCAAGCCTTTGAGTCATGCATCCCTCCCAGCTCTCTGGCCCACTTCTAGTCTTGGAAGTGCCTCTCCTCTCTACCTCTATGTCTATCACCACCCACATGCCCCTGGACCAGTTCTTTGTTCTGGGACATAAGAACCTGGAAACTTCATCTGGACTCTGATCCATGCCAATAACATCCCAGCATGGCTTTCAGGGAACAGGAGCTGGGGACCAAGTAGGTGGTTTCCGGGCCAACACCCATATGCCATGCAATCTAAGGTGTCTACTCTTTGACTTTCTGCTGGGTAGAAACTTCCCACGCCCTGTGCAGTGTCCCTGCACTGGCTCCAAGCAAGAGTAAGATCCTTCTAATGCCTGTCCACCCTCCATCATCCCAGCCCTCTCATACCCCAGCCTCTCAGGTCCACCTGCCAGGGTGGCTTCATCAGTGTTCCTTGGGAGATGAGAACCTCATTCTGCACCCTGAGACGTTGCCCCATCTTCCCATGTCCTGGCTGCTCGTCCACCGCTCCGTATCCGTCCTGCCCAGCTCCTCACACTGACCGGCCTCCTTGTCTCAGGCTCCTCCCCTCCCACTCCACAGAGCTGATGTCTTCTCAGCCGGAGTCACGCAGAGGCAGGGCCATGGTCTGGCACATGCTGGATTCTTTTTTTATATATTTATTTTTGTATGTGTGTGAATGTACTGTCTGCATGTAGGTTGGTGCACCTGTGTCGTGCAATGCCTTGGAGGTCAGAAGAGGGTCTTGGATTCCCCTGGAGAGATAGCCTAGCAGTTAAGAGCACGTGCCAGATCCTTAAACCTTCGGTAGCCCGAGAGTGATGGCTGCTGATGTGGCAGGGGGCATCAGGGCACTGATCAGAGCTCAGCAAGGTGAGTGATAGATTTGAGGGATGGCCGAGGCCCATGTGGATAGAGCTCAGAGCGTGGCGAGCGGGCATGGGAGAGGGTGAGGGGCCGCTTTGGGAGAGCTGGGAAAGGAGCCGGGGCCCATGCTCGCCAGGTCAAGTTCAGGTTTTTCTTTCAGAGGCATGGGAAGTACCAGAGAGCCAGGGATTTTTGAAAATGGCAGGATTCAGGCAAAGCCTCCTAGGGCTTCAAAGGACCTGGGGCAAGAGTGGGGCCCAGAGGAACCTGAGTCTGGTCATCTCTCCCCAGGGCTCCAGATTCTATCATCTCTGGGCCTGGGGCTGTGTGGTTCTGACTACCTCATGAGATTTACCCACCTCCCAACCTTCCCCCCCATGTTCAGGCCTCACCAGCCACCAATTGACTCTCTGAGTCTCAAGTATCTCTGGACTTACCTCTGCCCAGCCTGGCCTTTCTCTGGACGCATGTCACTGGATGCCTGTCTCCCCACATCCAGCCTTCTAGAACCTCTTACTTGCCTATTGGTCTAAGAATCCCATGGTCAGATCTGCTGCTAAACTCGGTCTCAGCTTCCGCCCTAGCCATATGGGATGAATTACTCTCCAAAGTAGGGACCTGGGTTTGAATTATGGCCTCACTGTGTGAGTTCAGCAAACATCTGAACAGTATTCTTCGGCAGTATCTCCTTGTAAGATGGAGGAAACAGCATCCTGGTAAGGGAACAGATGGTCCAAGCCTACCGATAAGGACATCCAACAATTCCCAGAAAGCCACACTGGCTTCCCGGCGAAAGGGCCAGGAGCCGCAAGGGGTAGCTGGCCAGCTCATCTCTGCCCTGAGTTTCCTGACTCCAGCCCCAGAAGTGTTTTCTATCAAGAACACTCTTACCTGGCCTTTGGAAATGGTGGGAAACCCTTTTATAAATAAAAAAATCTTTATTATTATTATTATTATTCATGTATGTTTGTATATGATATGGTATATATGTAAGAGAGACATTTTTAAAAAATTTAAAAATATTATTATCATTTGTGCATGTGTGTTATGTGCATGTGTGAGAAAGCCCTATGGTGGATGTGTGTATGTATACACAGAAGATGCACATGTGGAGGTCAGAGGACAACTTTTGGGGGTCAGTTCTGCCCTCCCACTGTGGGTTCTGAGACTTGAACTCAGATTGCCATACTTGCACAGCAAGTGCTTTAACCTATGGTCACCCTTCTAAAGACTGGGCTCAAGAAACTAGGAGCTGGGGAGAAGGACCTAGAAGCAGCCTCCCCTGTCTAGAGTGCAGGTGAGCCTCTGCCTTACAGAGTCAAGCTTCTAGGAATGCCTCAGCCTTGAATATCCCCGGGGCGGCTCTGCTCCCCACAGGCAGATCTGCACCCGCTTCAAGGCAGAGCAAACCAGCCTTGCTGGCCTTAATTGGCCCTCGATTTATGCCCGCATGCTCAGCGCATTTCATGCTGCAAATAAATTCTTTTTAAAGAGCTTCATCTTTTCAGGAGTTCATGACTTTTCTAGATTCTTCTCTCTCAACAGATCTGGCACAAGAATGAACAAGAGATGCTCTTGTTTAAAAGAGAGCACAAAGGAAAAAGGCTGTTGGCTAGGAGAGAGGAACTCCGCTCTCAGCACAGGGAGCTTCAAAGCAAGCTGCGTTGACAAATGACTCTAGCCACTTAGCGGCTCCTAAAGGCAGAGGTGGGAAGTTGGCTCTCAGTGCCCCAGCATCTACCACGTGAAAGAAAATAGGAAACTCTCGAGATAAATGGACAATGTTACAGAGATGGAGAGTCTATTTCCACAAATAAAGCTACGTAGAGCTGATGGGAGACACAGGGTAGGCAGAAGCAGGACAGGTACCTGGGGGCCTGTGTGGGGCACTCTGGAGGGACACCCAAAGGAACTCACATTTGTAGAACAACCACAACTCCTTGGCTCCATCTGAAAGGCCCCTCCTGGGCACGAACAAGGGAGTCCTTTGTGAGTCTTCGAGGGAGGAGTACTTATCATCCCATTCTACAGACAAGAAAACTGAGGCAGCCCCCAAAACAGAGTTTAGTGTTTTTTTCTAGGTCACATTTCTAGAGGTCATGCCTTTAACTGCTGGGTTATCTTGGCCAGGGGTGGCACCAGGCATGTTCTGTATTTCCAGTTTTGGGGGACTCCTATTATGGTCCTGGGAGGTGGCCTTGATATCTGTTGCAGAAAATTCCTTCCCAGGAGAAATGCGGATGCAGCAGAGCGCCCCACTTCTGCCTCCCACGGTTCCAAAGACAAACCAAGGGAAAAAATCTCCCAAAGTTTAGTTTAGAAGATTCTTGTGAATTTAATGTTCTTGCTCACAGAGCAAACGAGGGAGGGGGTCACTTACAGGATTGCTGGCTCTCTCCTTCCCTTCCTGTTCATTCAACCCTGTAACCTCCAAGATGGCGACAGTGGGTGGGAGAAACCTGCCCCCTTGCAACACTTACCTATACGTCCATAGCCCCTCCTCCTTATACAGCCAAGGTGAGTGGCTGGTTGGGCGGGGGTCACTGGATCCCTGGCTCCTTCCTTTCCTTCAGAAGAGCTATAGTCAAGTTCACAATCTTGGGGGAGGCGGTACTCTTATGTGTGAAAAAGCATTTGACATTCAAAGTCCATCGTTTTGGAGGGCCGCTCACCTTACACTATCTAACCTCAGGTTCAGAAGGTGTGGAAGAAGCTGGCCAGGCCAGAGACCTCTGTGGAGAGCGGGTTCCGTCCCACGTGCTTGCTGCTGTGGGAGCGTGGTCCTGGAGGTGCAGACGCGCCTCCTGGCTCTGTAGCCCCTCTGTAGCCCCGCTGTCCCCCTCCCCTGCTGCTGTCTGAACCCCCATCACTCTGCTTTGCCAACTGCCCACCGAGCTGGCCCTTCACCTCTGTGAAGTGTCTCTGCCCAGCCAGAGATGGAGTCTCTACATCTGCGCTGCTGGAGGGATGGGACAGGCATTCCTGGCAGGGTGCAAGAAAGGGGATTGGAATGCCCATGCGGGAGGCAGAGGCCCTGTCACCAGGCACCTCCCGGGGCTGCGGGGCTGCCTGGATGACCCTAGAGCTCAAGAGCTGGACCTGGGCTGTGATGGTCCAGGATGCATGTTGCCCTGGTGAGGGATGGGGGTGGAGATAAAGCCTTTCTGTCAGCAGCCTTGCATTTAACCGCCATAGTTCCTGACTGGCTGTACGAACCGGACAGAGCTCCTTTAGACTCCTGGCTCCCCGCTGGGAAGTTATAGGGCTAGGCTATTTCTGGAGCCTTTCTGGTCCTAATTCTCCTCGAATTCCTCACCTTTGGCCACGTGGGTATTCAACTGCAGTTTCACAGACCAGGATGATCTGGATCCTAGAGGGTGAGGGGACTCTGGGAGCCAGAGAGGCCTGAGGTTCCTGCTTTGAAGATGCCGGCCAAGCTCTTACTACTGCACAAGGTGCCGTATTCCCCACTTGGGTACGTTGTTGTGCTCTCTAGATCCTTGCCACCAATTACCCTTAGGCTGGGGCTTGGCTTGGGTGACTCAGTACCAGTGTCCCTTGTCGGTAACTATGACTCAGTTCTATCCTCTCAACTCTGTCCCACACCTACAGTTCTCACACAAACCCTCAGCTCAACCTCAGGCAAGAGACAGGATTCCTACTTCAGACTGTGTGGAAAATGGAAATCTAAACCCAGAGTCTAGCCTTGAAAGCCCAGTCTACCTGGTGGGCACCTGCGGGCTGAGCCTCCCCTTCCTTGTCAGCTAGGCAGGCACTCAGCTCACTCTGTGGGTCTTTATGCCATGCGAATGGGAATTCAGTCCCCTGGGGGCTGGCCCTGCTTTGACAGGCTTCAAATTGCTCTTCTCTAGGCCCGTTTCTTTTTTTCCCTCAGTCTGCAGCAGGTCTCAGCTGTGCTCCAGCTCTCTCTCTCTCTCTCTCTCTCTCTCTCTCTCTCTCTCTCTCAGATCCTTTTGTGTAGCTGTAAATTGCTTTCAGTTCCAGCAAAGTAGATGATCTCAGCCTTTGCATAAAGTCAGATCCTTTGACCCTGGATGGACCAATGGTTTGCTCTGGGAGTCCTT
Source organism: Rhizomys pruinosus (assembly GCA_009823505.1). NCBI lineage: Eukaryota > Metazoa > Chordata > Mammalia > Rodentia > Spalacidae > Rhizomys > Rhizomys pruinosus. Next base: position 35,906 of record VZQC01006111.1, on the reverse strand, counting down.
CCCTCCCAGCCTGCCACTGCTGTGCATTGTCTGGGCCACAAAGGAAGATGAAATGGCACCTTGAGTGTGATAGGAAGGTCTGTCCCCAGGGCACAGAAGCAGTGTAGTGCATGAACCTGTCAGGGAGGCCCTGGCCCACATGCGTGGATGAACATGCATGTTCACATGGGAAGGGGAAGCCACGAGTTCATCCTAATAACCTGAGCAGATGTCAGGGTCACTGAGCCCTTCCTCTGGGCTGGGCCCAAGCTGACCTTTTCATAGGCACTGTCTCTTAGTTCTCGGTGGAACTGATGAAGGGGGTCTGTCCTCACCCCCGGGATCCCATTCTGCAGACAGCTCAGAGGTGTAGACAAGCATGACATCCCTGCAGCTGGGTGTCTACAAAGCATGGAGCAGGTCAGGCAGGCCAGCATGTGTTGTTGTCCAGCCCCAATGTTCACCTGGCTGTCCCCACGCCAATGAGCCTGGCCAATGGACATGAGGGACATACTTCCACTTCACTGCTGGACACTGGTGAAAGGTAGTGGCAGGGTATGTACCTCTGTGACCATCCGGTCCCCTCCCAGGGGTGCCTGAGCCAGTCTTGTTGGGGTCTGTTCACTGATAGACCCCAAACACCTGCACTGATGGCTCATGCCAAGCTTTGGAGGCCACTGGATGAGATGACCATTAGTGAACATGTTCCTTGAGTGCATGGTAGCTGTGGGCACCAGCCAGACTGGCACACTTCTCCTTCTTCCCTGTGGTCTCATGCATCCAGCCTGGAAGCTAATCTCTCAAGCCAGAGGAAGATGATGAACAGATGCTTCAGGCATCCCAGCCATGCACGAGTGGCTCTCAAATCTCCAGCCCCCTTGGCTGCTGTCTTGTCTATGTATTTTGGCAAGTTAAATTAGCACTGCCTTTCTACTGCTCCCCAGCATCGCAACAGGACAGAGAGAGGACTGGGGAGAAGGAGACACCTGACATGTTTTTATCTCTGCTCCCTGCATGCAAATGGGCTGCTGCCCTGCAAGTGCCAGCAGGCAGTTCTGGAAAGGAGGCTAGGGTACTGTGGACTGGACACTTGCCTCTTCTTTCTTTAAATCCAGCAGAGGGCTCATCAGCATTTCTAGACTCAGTTTACCTATTTCAGTTTACCCTTGCCATAGAGGAGACCTTGGGGCTTAGAAAGGTCAGGCAATGGGGCTGGAGAGATGACCTAGCAGTTAAGAGTTATGACTGCTCTTACAGAGGACCTGGGTTTGATCCCCAGCACCCACATGGCGGCTGAGAACCGTCTTTAATTCCAGTTCCAGGGGAATCCAACACCCTCTTCTGATCTCCGCGGCATTACATGACATAGGTGCACAAACCTGCATGCACACACAGGACATTCATACACATATGAAAATAAATAAAAAACAAATAAATAAATAAATAAATAAGAAAAGTCAGGTGACTTGTCACAGGTGTGAGCCAGTAAGGGGCCCTTGAACCCAGAACTGTTGAACCCATATGGGCTGCCTGTGCGGAGACCACATCCCACTCCTGGTAGCCCTGATGCTTGTCAGGAGGATGTGAGCTCTTCTGTCCTCTAGCCCATATGTGGCAGGAAACCAGCCAGTAGGACACAGTACCTCTTGTCCCAGGCTTAGGGGTCAGGTGCCAGGTGGCAAGTGTCTCCCTTCCATCAGTGTGTCTGACTCAGAGTAAGGAAAGGGGGAAGCCCTTGTGAGCCTAGTAGAAAGTGGGAGGCAGGGGAGGGGCAGATGTGAGCTCACCTGTTGTCCATACGAATGGACATATTGCTACTACCTCTCCACTCTCAGGTCCTCTGGGCCACTGAAAATAGACTGTCCGCCACTTCCTTTCAGGCTGCCTCAATGTACAATACTGCTAGGACACCTAGCTTAGCTGGTGACCACAGGTCCCTGAGGAGTTGGGCTCTCACAGGCCAGCTCTGGGCCCTAGGTGAGGCTCAACCACACGCCCCCCCCCCCCCTGCCAAGCAGCGCTGTTCAGGGGTCCACGTAGACCCTAGAGTTGAGAACGGGTCTTGTCTCCAAGAAAGCCAGCAGCCCAGCCTTGATGGCTGCTCACTTAGCACGGACACAGTGTAGAACGTCCAGGCCCTGCTGGACAGTGGGTGACACCTCGGGCCTCAGCAGAGGGTTGGGATCAATCCAGGACTCAATTGCCTTCCCTGTGGGCAGTACAGGCCACACGGAGGGCCAAGTGGAAGCTGCAGCAAGATGGAGTGTGCTCATGTGGACCCTCGTCAGTGAGCAGAGGCTATAGCCGGAAGCAAGGTTCTCTGGTTGTATAACAGAATGGGTTTCACGGCAATATCTGCAGGCACGCACATCGCTATTGGCATGGTGTGCTGTCCTTCCCCTCAGTTTCTCTTGTTCCCCTTCACTGGTCCCTTTCCTTTCTTTCTTTCTTTCTTTTTTTTTTTTTTTTTTTTTTTTTTTTTTATAAAGGGTCTTTTTTTCAGCCCATTTCAAAAAAGCTATTTTTTTTTTTTTTTTTTTTTTTTGT
>VZQC01006111.1:0-26866 GCA_009823505.1 Rhizomys pruinosus | reverse complement strand
CAAAACTACCATCCAGGGACTTACAGAATGCCTATCCACTGTCATGGTATTCCTCACAGCACCGCTTCTGACCAAGGAACTCACTTCACAGACAAAGAAGTGTGACAGTGGGCCCATGGTCATGGTATCCACTGGTCTTACCGTGTTCTCCACTACCAAGAAGCAGCTGGCTTGATAGAACGATGGAATGGCCTCTCGAAGACACAGTTACAGTGCCAATTAGGTAGCAATACCCTGGAGGGCTGGGGCAAAGTTCTCCAGCAGACAGTATATGCTTTGAATCAGCACCCACTATATGGTACTCTTTCTCCTATTGCCAGAATTCATGGGTCCAGGAACCAAGGGGTGGAAGTGGGAGTGATTCCACTAACTATCACCCCTAGTGACCCAGTAGGGAAATTTTTGCTTCCTGTACCCATGACCTTACGTTCTGCTGGTCTAGATGTTTTGGCTCCAAAGGGGGGAGTGCTTTTGCCAGGAGATACAGCAAATGTTCCATTGAACTGGAAGCTAAGAATTCCCCCTGGCCACTTTGGGCTTCTACTGCCCTTAAGCCAACAGGCTAAGGAAGGAATAACAGTAGTAGGAGGAGTGATTGATTCAGACTGCCAGGGGGAAATTGGACTTTTTCTCTACAATGGGGGCAAGGAAGATTATGTCTGGAAGGCAGGAGATGCTGTAGGGCACCTTCTGGTGCTACAATGTCCTATGATTAAGGTCAATGGGGAACTCCAACAACCCAAACCAGACAGGACAATAAATGGCCCAGACGCTTCAGGGATGAAGGTATGGGTCATTCCTCCAGGGAAAGAGCCAAGACCTGCAGAGGTGCTTGCTGATGGTGGAGGAAATATAGAATGTGTAGTAGAAGAAGGTAGTCATAAATATCAGCTGAGGCCACGGGACCAGTCACAGAAACGTGGATTATAATAGATATTAACTTTTGTCCTATTTGGTTAAGAATGTGCTTGTTCATATATCTACGTATATTAAACAGATACTTGTGTTGTTCCCTTTTGAATGTGCAACTGAGATGTGTTAAGTGTTGTCACATTTAGGTTATTAGATACTGAAGGACTAAGTGTTCCTCAAGGACATTACCACCTATTCTAAGATATAATGCTTTGCTATTGCACATGAGACACTTATAACATGTTAGGTGGAATTATGACCTTGCCATTGTTCACAATTGACATTTAAGCATAACATAAGGAGAGGCTACTTATTGGGTGTCAAGTTGACAAGGGGTGGCTTGTGATGGTTAATCCTGGGTGTCAACTCGACTGGACTAAGGAACAAATAAGAGAAAAAGGATCTTTGGATTGGACTACCTCAACCCGGATGGCCCACTCCAAATGTGGGCATTACCTTCTGCTGGCAGGCAGTATAAAGGGTCACGGCAGAGGGAGCTGGTCCCTTTTTCCCTGCGGCTTGCCTCTCTCTCACTTGTGAGTTTGTCTTGTTGCTGTGATCAACCCTAAGGATCCCAGTGTGTAATGAGACCAGCAGATCTCCTGGAATCCATCGTGCCTTCAGCACCAGATTGGGACTACTGAGACATCCATCCTTGTGGACTGAGCAGTTCCCTGGATTCTCAGCCTCTCCAGTGTGGTGTGGCTACTGTTGGACTCCTTGGACTCTGTCACGTGAGCAAATCAATAAATTGTATATAGCTATATATTCGTCCTGTTGCTTCTGTTTCTTTAGACAACCCTGACTAATACACCCACCAACAACCTCGTCTCCTCCTTGCCTACTGCCGGGTCTGCTGCCCCTCCCGAGAGTGGTTCCTTCCATGGACGATCTCATCTGATCCTTGAGATCTAGCCCAGGGCCTAAGCAGAGGCATCACAAGGTGGCTTCTTCTTTGAAAGTTGCTCCTAGCCATTGTTTTTGCCTAGCAATCTGCAATCCAAAACACATCTTCACTTAATGCCTACCATGTCAATGCTACCTGCTATTTAATCTTTCTTTAGATTGACAGAATCCAGAGCATCCAGGACCTTTGGATAACATCAGACACAGAACCGCTGCCCTTGCTTGGGTCCTGCCTCAAGTTGCACACAGCCTGGAATTGCCACGAGGTTTAATTTATGGAATAATAATGTTTGTCTACAGAATTACATGAAATAGCACAAAGAAGTCAAGGTCAGTCAAAATGTTCTGAGCAGAGGAAGGAAAAGAAGGGAACGAATGCCCTGGATGACGAAGGCCTTGTTTATTGTGCTGGCTAATTTTGACTTTCAACTTGACAAAACCCAGCATCACTCAGGAAGAGTTTTGTTTTAAATTTTATTTATTTATTTATTTTCTATGTGTATTAGTGTACTGTCTGCATGCAGGTTGGTGCATGTGCAATGCCATAGAGGTCAGAAGAGGGCATTGGAGTCCCCTGAAACTGGAGTCGAAGATGGTTCTTAGCTGCCATGTGGGCACTGGGAATGGAACCCAAGTCCTCTGCAAGAGCAGTTGATGCTCTTAACTGCTAAGCCATCTTTCCAGCTCCTTACTTTATTTTCTTATCTGTATGCATGTATTGCCTGCATGTTTGTAAGTCCACTCATGTCTATCAATGCCCGTGGAGGTCAGAAGAAGGTGTCAGATCCCCTGGAACTGAAGTTACAGGCTTTTGTTAGCCTTTGTGTGGGTGCTGGGAATTGAACCCAGGTCTTCTGCAAGAAAAAACAGTGCCCTTAACCACTGAGCCAATTTCTCTAGTCTTGACTAACAATTTCCTTAAATCCTGTTTATCTCTTTTAGCCCAGGAATACTGGCTATTCTGCCACACACACATGACTCTTAGGTAAACTGTAAGCAATTTATTTTATATTTTTAAACATTTTTTTTGTCTTTTTGAGACAGGGTCTCCTTGTAGCCCCAGCTGTCCTGGAACTTGCTCTGTAGACCAGGCTGGCCTTGAACTCACAGAGATCCACCTGCCCCTGCCTCCCCAGTGCTAGGATTAAAGGCATGCGTCACCACACCCGGCTTCTACCTCCTTAAACAATAAAGAAAATTATTAGTATGTAATGACTATACATATTTATGGGCTACAGTGTGGCACTGGAGTACCTGTATACAATAGTTATTCATCAAATCAGGATAATTGATATCCTCATCTCCTTATCAGGACTTTGTGTTGGAGGCTTTGAGCTCCTCTCTTCCAGTTATTCACAAATTAAAGAATAGGTTCAGGGACTGGAGAGATGGCTCAGTGGTTAAGAGTGATGACTGCTCTTGAAGAGGACCTGGGTTCGATTCCCAGCACCCACATGGTGGCTAAGAACCATCTTTGATTCCAGCTCCAGGGGAATCTGACACCCTCTTCTGACTTCTGCGGCATTGCATGGCATGGATGCACCAACCTACATGCAGACAGTACATTCATACACATATAAAAAAAATAAATAAATAAATAAATAAATAAATAAATAAATAGGTTCAAAGTACGAGCTCTTTGAGGGTAGAGACCAGACTTGGGAAGAGGTTGTCTGTGGGCAGACACAGGAACTCCAGGGCTGACCTTGCCTGTCTCCACTTTTTGTCTCAGGCTTACCACAGTAGTCATGGGTCATAGGAGCCCTCCGAGAACGTTACCTGAATCCCAAGCTCAAAGTCACTTATGGCTATTCCAAGACCAGACAGAAAATGAGGAACAAATTCTCAGTAAAACTCAAACAAGGCCATAACTTCTGAGGGCCTGCTGTCAAATAGATCATCGGTATGTAATAAATTTTCATAATGTGCCATGAAGATTTCACTAGGTTGCAATGACCCAACCGTGAATTAGACTTGTTCCCTGCTCTCCCTAGAGGGCAAGTCATCTTTTTCTTTCTTTTTAAGATATTTTATGAGTATATTGCCTGCAGATGTGTTAAGTGCATCTGAGTCATGCAATGCCCATGGAGGTCAGAAGACAGTGTTGGATCCCCTGTAATTGGAGTTACAGAGAGTTATTAGTCATAGTGTGGGTCCTGGGACTTGAACCTGGATCCTCTGCAAGAGCAGTGAGTGCTCTTAACTGCTGAGCCATCTCTCCAGCCTTGTAAGTCATCTTTTTCATCTTGATCTTTATAACCCTTAGTCCATGAACAAAGATGGTGGGGTGGATGGTCTGGATGGTGGATCCCCATCTGAGACTAAAACATACATATGGTATGTGTATCAATGTACTGTCTGCATGTAGGTTGGTGCACCCATGTCGTGCAATGCTGCGGAGGTCAGAAGAGGGCGTCGGATTCCCCTGGAACTGGAGTCAAAGATGGTTCTCAGCCATCATGTGGGTGCTGGGATTGAACCTGGGTCCTCTGCAAGAGCAATCGGTGCTCTTAACTGCTAGGCCATCTCTCCAGCCCCAGGTCCCATAGCAGTTGTAAACCTGGACACGCCTCCCCAGGATCTTGCACCTTCCAGGCTGGAGTCCCAGGGGGCTGGTGGGGACAAGCCTCCTGTGTCCCCAGCCTAGATTGCTAATTACAAATGCCTGATGCTCTGGGGATCATTGCTTTCCAGGGTTCTTTGGGGCTGTGGACCTGCATACCCCCGGATGGCCCTGGTGGCAGCTGGGAGGCTGCTCCCCAGAAGCAGAGGGAGAGGAATTACTGCCCTCCCCTTCCCCTTCCAGTCTGTTCCGGCAGAGTGTGGCTACATGTCTGCCTTGCTGAATCTAATAATGGAACTGTCATGGTCAGGCTGGCCCCGGGAGGTGAACAGTACACATTCCAGGAAGCGGCAGAGATTGCCTCAAATCAGATTGCTTTGGGAGAGGCTTCAGACTCTGCGCTGTGCTCTGAGCACCTCTTCCCGGCTGCTCATCAGAACCTGTCACTTAGCTTCTCTCCACAGCTTTCCCAATGACTGTCGTTCAGGAACAGTCAGACAGAGGCTCGGATCCTGAGTGGCGAGTGACTGATACGTGAACACAAGCACATTTCTTCAGGAGGGTTCGTGACAGTAGGAGTGATTATTGTTTCAGTTGGGTATGTTTCTGTCATAAGGCAGGAAAGGGAATTTATCATCTCACGAACTGAGAAGTTGATGGGAATTGAAATGCGGCTGGGCCCATGTGCTGAGAGCCAGCGGTCAGGCACCCACCACACCCCATCTTTTGGTTATACTTTCCTTTGGGTGGGCTTCACTCCCAGGATATCCTGCTCCTTCTGGAAAGAGTACTTTCTTTGCCCAGTAATTCCCAAAATGTCTCAAATGCTAGTTCATGTGATGTCCCTGAAGCCTGAGGGGGAGGTATCCTGAAAACAGATGGGTATTGATGAGGATGGACAGGTGGAAACAAGGCGCCATCACCACTAGGAGAGGTGGGTGCAGGCAACAAGTGTGGTGATCCCAGAGAACAGGTGCTGTTCAGATCCTGAGGTCTATTTAACATATCTGCCCTAGGGGGGGGCGCTGTGATTATCTCCAGTGTGTGTGTGTGTGTGTGTGTGTGTGTGTGTGTGTGTGTGTGGTGTGTGTGTGTGTGTGTGTGTGTGCATGCTGTGTCTATGGAGGCCATAGAACAACCTTGGTGTCTCATTCTTCAAGTGTTGAGATGGGGTGTCCCACTGGAAGTTGCCAAGATGGTTAGACTGACTGAATCACTGACAGCAAACACCAGGGCTCCACCTGTCTCCACTTCTCCAGTCCTGGGATTATAAGCATGTGTCATCACACCCAGCTTTTAAAAGTGGTTCTGGTGATTCAGCTAATGCCCATATGGTTGCAAATGCCCATACGGTGTGCTAGCTTGCATTTCTGTTGCTGTGATAAAACTCCCTGGTCAAAAGCATATTAGGGGGAAGAGAAGGTTTTAGGGGGCAGGAACTCCAGCAGGAACTGTGGAGGGTGGCGATTACAAGCTTACTCACTGAGCAATGCTCAGCTTGCTTTATTTTATTTATTCTTTTTATTTTTATGTGTATGAGTGTATTGTCTGCATATATGTAAGTATGCTTCTGTTGTACAATGCTCACAGAGGTCAGAGGAGGGCATTGAATCCCCTGGAACTGGACTTATAGACAGCTGTTAGCCACCTTGTGGGTGCTGGGAATTGAACCTAGGTCTTCTGAAAGAGCAGTCAGTGCTCTTAAGTGCTGAGCCATCTCTCCAGCTCCCAGCTAGCTTCCTTATACAGCCCAAGCCCACCTGCTTAGGGACATTGCCAGCCACAGTGGGCTGCCCCTGCCCCATCAATCATCAATTAAAACAATCCCTCATGGACATGGCCACAGCCCAGTATGGACTGGAAAATTCCTCAGTTGAGGTTCCTTCTTCCCAGGTGACTAGAGGTTGCATTAAGCTGACCACAACTAACAAACCAGGACACAAAACAAATGGTATACTGATTAAACTGTCTCCTCAGCTCCTATTATTAATATTTTATTAATCAGGAAAGCAGAGTGCATAGATTCCAGGCTTGTTAGTGGTTGAACTGAGGTTTGAACCTATGACATCTGACTCCAGAGTGTGTGCTACAACCTTGGGGCTCTTGTGAGACAGATGAGGAGACGACTTTTCCCTGGGGCACTGAGCAGGTAGAAAGCACTCGCAAAACAGGGCTGAAATCACTGTTAGTGATACTAAGTCCTTTAAATTTGTACTGTAAGCACCTCTTCTGATGTTCTTCTTCCTTTTAATAAGCAAAGATATTGGGAACAGAGCAATATAACTTCCTAATTAGCTGTGTTGGAATCTCCCTTGTTGCCTTGAGCAAAAGGACTATCAGTCTAACAGCCAGCCCAGCCAGACTGCCAGGACACCAGCATCAGCTGCCCTAAAGACTCCATGGCTGCTTTGAAACAGCTGTGCAAAGACCACAGCTGGCTGCCCTCCTCCTGACGGTTAGCTTTAGCCAGAGTTCTTTTTAAATGAAATTTTATTTTTGAGAATTTCATACATGAGTATTGTATTTACATTATTTCTATCCCCTCCCAGTCTCCCTTAAGTTTCCCCTCCGTTCAATTTCCTCTCCTCTTCATATATATATATGAAGTCAATTCAGTGGTGCTGATGTATATCTGTGTTTAGGGCTGCCCACTTGGGATTAGATAACCTTTAATGAACTAGTCCTCCTAGTCACAGAAAAAAATTTAAAAAGAAAAGGAATTGATTCTCCCTCCCTTGTAGCACTTGATTTTTTTTTCAAGACAGGGTTTCCCTGTTCCCCCTCTGTTCTGGAACTCACCATGGAGACCAAGCTGGCCTTTATAGCACCAAGATCCACCTGCTTCTGGTACCCAAGTGCCGGGGCTAAATGTGTGTACTTCATCTTGAGGTGGGAGCCTGTGTAATTTTCTCCATCTACTTTGGCAAGCCAACTGGTTTTGTCCTTATGCAAGTCTCACTGAACTGCCACATTGCAGAGATTTCATGGGAGAAGCCTTTCCCGTCGTGTCCAGAGTGCATTAACTAGCACCAGGGGTTGTGTCTCCCTGGCTGTTGCATTCTTTGTGCCCCTTCATCCGAGATGCTCCCTGAGCCTTAGGTGCGGAGGCTGCATTGCTGATATATCGCTTAGGCAGGGTTCTCTGAAGCAGTTTGTACCAGATGTTTGTCTAAGTTTCCAGATGATCCTGCAAACATCCCCACTGTGGAGAGAGGGAGGCAGGGCACTTATCCTGGTGGAACTACTGTGCCTGGTGCTAAGAAGGAAGGCCGTGGTTGGTCTAAACAAGTAGCTGTAATTAGTCCAAGCACCCCTTCTTAGGCTGTAGAAGCAGGGTGCTCAGGATCACTCAGTGAGCTGTCTGGGAGACACTCTCCTGGGTTGCCTACCCTGGTGATGAGGCTACTGGATGGTTGAAGAAGCATCTATGGAAGTAGATGCCCACCTGCTCACCCAGCCCACCTGGCAATGAGCTCCACAAGAGAGGAAAGCTGATCACTCCAGACACCTGGTTCCCGGGGACCCACAGGGTCCTGTGCAGGGATGGGTGCCCCAGTGCAGTCTCAACAGAGGCCACTGAGTTGTGGAAATGGTGCCTGAAAGCTAAAAACGCTGATAAACAGCTTTAGAGCTGTGGAGGGTCAAGACGCTCAGACAGCACCCTGACACTAGAGGGTGCCACCGGCTGTGCTGCTTACTGCAGGTTACTACTGCTGAGAGACTAAGCTGTCAGAGCAGCATTTGCAGGGCTTCTCCTAGCCCACCCACAGTTTCTAGCCAGGTAGAGCAAAAGAACGCTCAGGTTCTTTGTGACACTGGGATCAAAGGAGACATATGCAAATGTCTGCCACAAGTTATTCTGCTCTGCTGGGAATAACTATTGGCTCAGTGAGCCCTCACTGGCATCTGCTATTAGTAGCAGGGCTGGGCTTCCATCCAGAAATGAGCAGACAAAATTCTTCACCCCTGGACACAGGCCAGTAGGGATGTTGACAGATGCAGACAGGTGTTGAATATGAAGGTGGTAGGAGAAGGTCAAAGAAGAGGTTGGAGGTGGCTGGAGATTCCCATCAGGTAAAAGGTCAGGATGGGCTCTGAAGAGGAGGTGGCTGGGGGGACCAGCCCTTGAAGACAGTCAGGTAGTCCTATCCCATGTTCTCAATGTATTGAAGACACATAGGATGATCATGACAGTGATAACTGTCATGAATTTTTATGGTGCTGAGGGATTGAACCCAGGGTCTCCCACATACTAAGCAAGTGCTCTGCCATTGAACTATACACCTCCAACTTCTGTGTCAGGAACTAGAAGTTTGTTCAATGCCCAGAGGGGATTTGGGGCCAGAGTAGGTACCAATTCCAAGGGCAGGGTTGTGGTTGGGGCTCAGAATGGAGAGCACCATGGAGTGCTCGGTGTGGCTCTCTTCTCCTCTCTCCCTTCCCATTTCCCACTCCCAACCTCTCTGATTCCTCCTTGCATCCAGGCACCTGGCAGAGCTCTATCACTGGTGGCCAAGTAAAGAAATTAGCTCATGGGTGTACTTCCAGTTCCTGACTGCCCTAAATGGGCCTAGGGGACTGTTTCAGATATAGGCACCTGTGGCTGGGAAGTCAGGGAACACCCCAAATAGCTGTGGGGTCCCACTTCTAGAGATGGGGACATGGAGGTGGGAAGGCAAATATAGAGGGGCCATTCACAGAGAGGTTAGCCTACCACAATGCAGAGAGTCATTCTGCCGGCAGAAGGCGGGAAGAGGAGTCAGGATTCATGTATGGTGAGGCACGCAGTGGGGGCTTTGGATGTGGCCTCAGTAGCCATCCTGTGCCGAACATCCACAGTGTTTCAGGCCTGGTGCTGGGAGCTGACTCGCTAGTCCTCACGTAATGTCATGTGAAGCAACTACAGCGAGGTGTGGGATGGCTGTCCTGGGTTCAGGCTGCATGGCACACGTGCGGGCTGGCAGACTTGGTGTCATGAACTCACCTGTTCTCCTGCATGCCCCTTTCTGTGTCCACCTCACCACCAAGGTCGCATGTGGTGATGTGGAAATATGACATTGGCTACTGGGAAGTGATGTCATCCAAAGTGAGGGCTGTTTGTCCTGCTGGAATAAAGAGAATTCCTACAAGCTTTATTACCAGTCAGAGATCTGTTATTACGTGATCAATCACGGAACTATTAATCTTTCAGCTAGCTTTTTGCCATGTGCAGGTTCCAACAATTGGGTGCATGGTCACAAAGGCAAACAGCCTCCGGCCACCATTTTGTGTGGGCATAGGGGCCATGGAAACCAGCAGTTTCCTGGCTGGGGAGTTATCATCTCCCCATCTACGGGTTTGCCCAGAAAGCCATCAGCTTTGTGGGTGTGTGTCGAGATGCCAACAGCCAAGACACAGATTGGGTCAGGGGGTTAGCAACCTTGCATGACTGCCAGAAAGCCAACAACTTTCTGGACATCCTAAAAGCAGAAACAACAGTGAGGAAATGAAGGCTCATGGGTGGAAGTTCAAGATCACCTGAATGTTGGATGGCAGAGTCGGATTATAGGATCTCATCTTTCTGGGGTCTTTCTGGGGTCCCCTCATAACTGAAGGTCAGCATAGTCCCCTCTGAGCTCCCGGGTGGACTTAGTCAGTAGCAGGCAGACACCCTCCACATCTCAGCTGTGTGACCTCAGATCAGGCACTGCTCTCTTTGTGGCTGGATTTTTCTAACTACACACAGAGCATCAAAGTCTTCCTGCCTGTCCCCTGCTTCAGGGGACACAGGCTCTGAGCTACGCCTTTACATGAGAATGTGAGCCCAGGGCCAGTTAAGTGAGGAACCAGGATTGCTCTCTCAGGATCCTTTCCTGGCTCATGACTCTGCCTTTCATCTCCTGGCTCCCAAAGCCTCCTGGGAAGATGGCCTTCGTCACCCTGAGACATGACACTTGAGGACAGGAACAATGAGGCTTACCTGCTGTCACAGTGAATGCACGCTCCCAGCCTGGCCTGCAGTCCCTGCCATCCATCACCTTCCTTCCATCCATTCACACTCGCTCCCTCCTGCTAATCAGGCTGCTTCCAGCCCTCACTCCAGTCTTGTCCCTCTGCCTTTCCTGTCACATCACAGAAAGGTGGGAATCCAGCTGTCCGTCAGCCAGAGGAGAAGGTTGCCTTGTGTATTAATCACTTTTTTGTTGCTGTTATAAGATATTGCGACCAAGACAACTTATAGAAAAAAAGAGTTTATTTATTTGGCCTATGATTCCAGAGGGGTCAGGATCTGTGATGGTGGGGAAAGGGCGCACGACAGCAGGGGCAGCTGGGGCGGAAAGCCAAGGATTCATATTTTCTTTTTTTTTTAATTTTTTAAAATTTTATTTCTGTATGTGTATGAATGTATTGTCTGCATGCAAGTTTGTGCACCCATGTTGTGCAATGCCGCGGAGGTCAGAAGAGGGTGTTGGACTCCCCTGGAACTGGAGTTCTCCTGGAATTGGAGTTTCAGATGGTTCTAGGCCGCCATGTGGGTGCTGGGGATCGAACCCTGGTCTTCTGTAAGAGTGGTCGGCGCTCTTAACCGCTAGGCCATCTCTCCAGCCCCAGGACTCATATTTTCAAACAGGCTCAGGAAGCAGAGAATGACTGGCCATTAGGCCAGGCTTAAGAACTCTCAATGCCCACCACCAGTGACATGTTTCCTCCAGCATGGCCACACCTCCTAAGACCTTCCAAAACAGCGCCACCACCTGGGAACAAACAGTCCAAATACTTGGAGCCCATGGGGGACATTTTCTTTTAAACTACCACAACTTGTGAAAGGGGCATCTCCCCCCACCCCCCCCACACACACCGGGGGCTGTCTCTCTGGCCTGTTCTGAGAATTGTCACTGTAATCATCACATGGGACCTTGTAGATGGTGGTGTGGACTGGAACCTGCTCACTCATATGCATCTGAAATAGTCTGAAAAATTCCTTGTGGAGGAAGAAGTTGATGAGAAGATACCCAGCTGATTTGCTGAGGGCTTAGTTTAGAGCTGCAAACAGGAATATGCAATGGGGTTCATGCCCCGGGCTGCAGGTGCCAAACACACTTACCTTTCCCAGCATGCTTTGAGATTCCTTTGTTGCTATGAGAAATGAATGGAGATCAGAGACAACATGAATCCTTTCCAGTCAGGGATGAGTCGACATGGTCCTGTGCAGTTGTGACCAGGTATGCTGGACGAAGTGGAGACACCTTGTCTGCTTTCACTATATCTGGTCTCAGCACAAAGAAAACTAGAAAGCACACAGAAGACATGGATAACAATAGACGCACAGGGCCCGGACTGTGGAGTGCTTAGTCGATCCACGTTAGTTAGTGTGGTTAGTAGGAGTGCTTGCCTAGCTTGTATGAGGCCCTGTGAATCGGGGATATTAAATTACAGTAGATGGTATCAAGTGGTGGGAACAAAGTTAAGAGCGGTAAGCAGTCACCCACAGAGAGGCTGAGCACCAAGGTAAGTTTGCTTTTTACCTCTTTTATTATTAGTGTGTGGTGTATTTGTGCAGGCCTGTGGATGCCATGGTGTGCATGTGGAAGTCAGGGTAACTTTTAACAGTCAGTTCTCTCCTTCCACTGTGGGATCTGGAGCTGGAACTCAGCTCGTGAGGCTTGTCTTGCCACTGAGCTATTTTGCCACCCTAAGCTTGCTTGTAACAACCTAGTCAGTCTCTTAGAAATAATCCAGTCCAACAAGAGTCAACCCACCCCCAGGAAACCTGAAAGAGCCTTGAGAGACCCAACTTAGTCTCTTGAGAAAGACTTCAGTCCTTTCTGAGGGAATTGCCCCTCACACCTGATCACCTTCTACTGGGCCACCGTCTCTTAAAGGTCCCATCACCCTCAGTACACTGAGGGGACCAAGTTTGTAGCATATGTACTTTTGATTTAAAAATTTTGGGTCTTTTTGAGACAGGGTCTCTCTGTATTCCTAGCTGGTCTAGAATGCACTCTGTAGACCAGGCTGGACTTGAACTCACAGAGATCCACCTGCCTCTCCCTCCAGAGTGCTGGGATTAAAGGCGTGTGCTACCACACCCAGCCTTGTTACAGTCTTAAAAGGAAAACCCTGGAATCTCAACTGTTGTCTCCAAACACTAGCCAGATGTTCCTCCAGCCCCTTTTACTTCGTGATGATTCAATATGGTCTGTTAACTTGTCCCATTCACCTCAAAGAAAGCTGGGCCAGGTTTCTATACACCCCACCCACCAGCGCTCTTCTGGCCCAGTACCCTGCTTCTGCTCAGGTATGGCATACTAATATAGTCAAATAGTTTACTGCTGCAGATTTCACAAATGCAACTTCACTCATTAAAATTACATCCTGAACTCTGGTCCGTTTTATTAAGCCTGTTATCATTAGAATGATTCATTAAAGGTTTGGGTTGATTACAGGCCTGAGGAATAAAAAGTAGTCACTTTACAAGCAGGAGAACCCGAGTTCAGATCCAAAGAATTCACACAAGAAGCTAGGTGTGGTGGTCTGTGCTTCTAATTCCAACATGGGGAGAGGAGAAGTGGGGAGAGGAGGGGCACAGGAGAACCCTGGGAAGTGCGGAAGCCAGTTAGCCCAGCCTCCATGGGAAAATTCCAAGTCAACAAGAGACCTTATTATAAACAAAAGGAGGAAGGTGCCTAGAGTTCCAACACCCAAGGTGTTCCAATCTGCACATGTGTATGCATAGGTAAGGGAGTATTTATATGCATGCCTCCCCCCCACACATGCACACCCCATCACCTCCCCCCCACAGAGTTCTTGACTGATTTGTCAGTGAATATTCGTTCTGACATGTTCATAGTCCACCTTGTACTTTGCTGTCCGAACCCCATTACTCCCCGTCGTCTCCTCTAACTTTGTTGACCAGTTTTATTAAATGCACAGTTTTTATTCAGATGTTTATATTCTCCACCAGTGCCAAACTTGGAAGACATTATTTATCTTCAGTCTTTCTGACTTCCGTAGTTCTCCTGCTTCTTGATTTTGGTAACACGTATGATAATTTGTGGTTTCTCCCCTTAGTTTTAAAGGCTGATGAGCACATATTGTTGCATGGGTTTTTTTCTGTTTTTATCATCTGTTTCTCCTCTGTGTTTTGGATCTGTGGGTTTGTGTCTTTCACTCAGTCTGGAACCTGTCAGCCATCCTGTCTCCAGCACTCTTGTAGCAAGATTCTCTTTCCCTGGTGGAGAGGGCAGAGACTCCATCCCTACCAGAATGAGCATAGGTGTGGTGCTGGGCACAGGCAGACTTTACACAGAAAGGGAGAGGCAGAGTTCTGAGACCCCTGGGAGCCTGGCAGGCACTGGCTTGATTTCAGGATCCTCTGTCATCTGCAGATGGTCCAGCGTCACCAGCTGTTTCTTAAATGACTCCACCTCAAGGCTTCCCTCTGGTTCTTGACATGACAGTTCTTGCTGTCTGGACTTAATGATCCAGTATCATGCTGGTGACATCGTGTGCAGTTCGGCTGCACTCAGTGGGCACCTGTGGTGCCTGGCACTGTCCTGGGGCTGGATATGATAGCAGTGATGCAGATCATGACTGTGGTCTGAGAGGAGAATGTTCCAGAAGCAGACACCTGGAGCCAGCTGCTTTGTAAGTGAAGGCCCTTATGATCATACAGCTGGGGCCTTAGAGTCTGAACAAAGCACCTGATACCTGATTCTGAACTGACCCAGAGGACCAGGGTGGCGAGACAGAGAGCCAGCCTCGTTCATCTACAACTCAGCTGATCCTGCAAGGCAGGATCATCCTGTGGACACATGGAGACATGGGGGCTCAAGGACTAGGTAGGGAGCCAGACTCAGAAGGATTCCCCTATGGCAGGGTGAAGGGCTACAGTTGTGAGACCCTGGATGGGAACAACAGCGTGGAGGGCAGCTCAGTGGGCAGCCAGGCTCCAGAGCATGGGGAGGAAGCTGGGGAGGTTCAGGCTCTCCTGGACTCACATCAGTGGGGTCGGGAGGCTAGGTCCCTAAAGGATCCCTGCAGGAAATCTAGGTATTGGGGAGCTTTCTTGAACATTAAGTAACAAAATGGCAGTGGTACCACCCATGGTAGTTACTATGCTACCCAGGGGAAACTGAGGCATGCAGTATTAACTTATTTGCCTGAATCCTGGGAACTCATGTATGAGCCTAAGGTCCTGTATTCATGGAAGAGACTCAACAGACTCAGTGACCAGCCTCACCCTGACCCGACCCTCTCTAGCACTACCCTGGTGTCCAGTCTCACCCTGACCCTGATGTCCATCCTCACCCTGACCCTGATGTCTAGCCTCATCTGACCCTGGTGTCCAGCCTCAACCCTGACCCTGAGTCCAGTCTCACCCTGACTCTGGTGTCCAGCCTCACCCTGACCCTGTGTCCAGCTCACCCATGACCCTGATGTCCAGCCTCACCCTGAGCCTGATGTCCAGCCTCATCCCCCTTACCCTGATGTCCAGCCTCACCCGTGTGCTGGTAGCTTTGTGTCAACTTGACACACCTGGTTGAGGGAGCCTGTGGGGAATTGGCTCCATTGGATCCGCCTGTGGCCACATCTGTGGTGTGTATCGTCTTGATGTTGAGCAGTGACAGTATAAGAAGGCAGGCTGGCATGAGCCAGAGGCAAGCCAGTAGAGAGCAAGCCAGTGAAAGCATTCCTCCATGGCCTGTGCTTCAGCTCCTGCCTCCAGGTTCCTGCCCTGAGTTCCTGCCTTGTGCCACCCTGAGTGATGAACTATGACCAGGAGATGTAAGCTGAATAAACCCTTTCCTCCCAAGTTGGTTTCAGAGTGTTTTTGTCACAGCAATGGAAGACAAACTAGGATAGAAATCGGTACCAGACCGAGTGGGTACTGCTGTGACAGACCTGACCTTGGTGTTTTGGGGAAGGATTTGGAAGCGTTTGGAACTTGGGCTGGAAGATCATTGAATGCCTAAGATTTGCTGTGGAGCTTGGAGCAGTTTGCTGAGGAGTTGTAGAAGATGGAGTGCTGGCTTGTGAAGTTTCTAGTTTCAAAGGAGGACAGAGATCATCAGAGGTGAGTGTAATCTGTTGGTTCCTGGTCAGCTGGGGCTTTGGAGAATCAGCTGTAAGTAACAAGAGACCAGAACCTGAAGTGAAACTTTTGTGGTACTGGGGCAATTGATGCTGGTTAGCTGGGGCTGAAAAATCAGCTGTAAGTAACAAGAGACCAGCATCACTGAGGTGAAATCTTCTGGGGAGAATATCTTCAAGGTCAGCACACAGAAGCTGTGACCCAGAAAGGGCCTGAGCCTCCATCTCGAGCCAGAAGCCGGACTTGGTAACGTGTAAGAGTCTCCTATATGGTTCCGGTGTTGAAATTTGAGGGGGTCACAGAGAGCAGCCGAGGCTTGGCACTGTGAGAGGTCAGGAAAGACCATTGGTGGAAGTGCACCTCGGTTGCTGTGAAGACCCCAGGATTGCAGGGGTCATGGAGAGAAGCTGAGGCTTTGCACCAGGAGAGGTCAGAAGAGACCATTGGTGAAGGTGCTGCCTCAGTTTCAGTAGCGACCCCAGCTTTTTGGAGATGCCGGTACCCTGGGACGACCACCAAGAGCAGCGGTAGGTGTAGAATGGAGTCGGCCTGGGCCTGCGAGATGAGTGTGCCACGGACGGCAGAGTCGGAGAGGGGGAGCTGCCGAGACCCTTTGGAGCCCAGAAGATCGTGAGTGAATCCCAGGTGTCCAGCCTTGAGCTACTTGCTGGACTTAGGTTTTGTTTGAGAGTGCCTGATTCTTCCCTTTGAAATAAGACAGTACTTGTTTTGGATTTTACAGCAGCCCACAGTTAAGAGACTTTTAATAGACTGGACTTTTAAGTGTTTGGACATTTTAAGGACTGTGGGGCTTTTAAGGATGTACTGTCTTAGGTTGTGATTAGTGTTAACATCATACTTTGGGGATAAGAACTGGAAAGGTGGTTTAATAGTGATGTGTTTGTGTGTCAAGTTGACAAGGGGTCAATTGTGCTGGATAGCTTTGGTGTCAACTTGACACACCTGGGTTGAGGGAGCCTTGGTTGGGGAATTGGCTCCATTGGATCGGCCTGTGGCCACATCTGTGGTGTATCGTCTTGATTGTTGAGCAGTGACAGTATAAGAAGGCAGGCTGGGCATGAGCCAGAGAGCAAGCCAGTAGAGAGCAAGCCAGTGAACAGCATTCCTCCATGGCCTGTGCTTCAGCTCCTGCCTCCAGGTTCCTGCCCTGAGTTCCTGCCTTGTGCTCCCTGAGTGATGAACTATGAACCAGGAGATGTAAGCTGAATAAACCCTTTCCTCCCCAAGTTGGTGTCAGAGTGTTTTGTCACAGCAATGGAAAGACAAACTAGGACACCCTGACCTTGATGTCCAGCCTCCTCCTGACCCTGATGTCCAGCCTCATCCTGACCCTGATGTCCAGCCTCACCCTGACCCTGATGTCCAGTCTCACTCTGACCCTGGTGTCCAACTTCACCCTGACTCTGGTGTCCAGCTTTACCTTGACCTTGATGTCCAGTCTCACCTTGACCCTGGTGTCCATCCTCACCCTGACCCTGTTGTCCAGCCTTACACTGACCCTGATGTCCAGCCTCATCCTGACCCTGATGTCCAGCCTCACCCTGACCCTGGTGTCCAGTCTCAACCTGACCCTGGTGTCCAGCCTCACCCTGACTCTGGTGTCCAGCTTTATTTTGACACTGATGTCCAGCCTCACCCTGACCCTGACGTCCAGCCTCACCCTGACCCTGGTGTCCAGCCTCGCCCTGACCCTGGTGTCCAGCCTCAACCTGACCCTGATGTCCAGCCTCACCCTGACCCTGGTGTCCAGCCTCAACCTGACCCTGATGTCCAGCCTCATCCTGACCCTGATGTCCAGCTTCACCTTGACCCTGGTGTCCAGCCTCATCCTGACCCTGATGTCCAGCCTCATCCTGACACTGATGCCCAGACTCATCCTGACCCTGATGTCCAGTCTCACACTTCCTCACCCTGACCCTGATGTCCAGCCTCACCCAGACCCTGATGTCTAGCCTCACCCCGACCCTGATGTCCAGCCTCACCCTGACCATGATGTCCAGCCTCACCCTGACACTGATGTCCAGCTTCACCCCGACCCTGATGTCCAGCCTCATCCCGACCCTGGTGTCCAGCCTCACCCAGACCCTGATGTCCAGTCCCATCCTGACCCTGGTGTCCAGCCTCACCCTGACCCTGATGTCCAGCCTCATCCTGACCCTGATGTCCAGCCTCACCCTGACCATGATGTCCAGTCCCATCCTGACACTGGTGTCCAGCCTCACCCTGTCCCTGACATCCAGCCTCATCCTGACCCTGACATCCAGCCTCATCCCGACCCTGGTGTCCAGCCTCACCCCGACCCT
Organism: Rhizomys pruinosus; assembly: GCA_009823505.1. NCBI lineage: Eukaryota > Metazoa > Chordata > Mammalia > Rodentia > Spalacidae > Rhizomys > Rhizomys pruinosus. Next base: position 9,087 of record VZQC01006111.1, on the reverse strand, counting down.
GGTGTCGAGCCTCACCCCGACCCTGGTGTCCAGCCTCACCCCGACCCTGGTGTCCAGCCTCACCCTGACGCTGGTGTCCAGCCTCACCCCGACCCTGGTGTCCAGCCTCACCCCGACCCTGGTGTCCAGCCTCACCCCGACCCTGGTGTCCAGCCTCACCCCGATCCTGGTGTCCAGCCTCACCCCGACCCTGGTGTCCAGCCTCACCCTGACCCTGGAGTCCAGCCTTACCCTGACCCTGGTGTCCAGCTTCACACTGACCCTGGTGTGCAGCCTCACCCTGACCCTGATGTCCAGCCTCACGTTAACCCTGATGTCCAGCCTCATCCTGACACTGGTGTCCAGCCTCACCCTGACCCTGGTGTCCAGTCCCATCCTGACCCTGATGTCCAGCCTCACCCGGACCCTGATGTCCAGCCTCACCCTTACCCTGGTGTGCAGCCTCACCCTGACCCTGATGTCCAGCCTCACGTTGACCCTGATGTCCAGCCTCATCCTGACACTGGTGTCCAGCCTCACACTGACCCTGGTGTCCAGTCCCATCCTGACCCTGGTGTCCAGCCTCACCCTGACCCTGGTGTCCAGCCTCACCCTGACGCTGACATCCAGCCTCATCCCCACCCTGGTGTCCAGCCTCACCCCGACCCTGGTGTTGAGCCTCACCACGACCGTGGTTTCCAGCCTCACCCCGACCCTGGTGTCCAGCCTCACCCCGACCCTGGTGTCCAGCCTCACCCCGACCCTGGTGTCCAGCCTCACCCTGACCCTGGTGTCCAGCCTCACCCTGACCCTGGTGTCCAGCCTCACCCTGACCCTGTTGATCATCTCACCTTTGGGCTTGCTTTCCCTCGAGTAGAGCCCTGCTTCCTGGCACACTCCCACCTACCCTCTCCTCCTCTGGAGCAGCGCTAGGTCTGTCCTCAGTACACATAAGACAAACCTAATAAGCTCTGTTTTCTTGGATAATTCACAAGCAAGACACAGAGCTCCTGTGCCCCAGGGCATTGTCATAACTGCTGGCGCTGTGAAAATCTCAGGATTAGAAACTAGACTGGGAATGAGGGTGACCATGTCACCCAGCAGTTCAAAGGAACAGAAATTCTAGAACAATAAGGCGGCCAGATTTGCATATTGCAGCCCACGAACCCTGCAGGAATGATGATGAGCTTCTAGAAGGTTCACTGTAGAGAAGAGGAAGGGCAGACGGTGTGGGGGGTGTCAATGTAGTGACCTGGGGGGCAGACTGTCTTTGAAAAATTAGTTAAATGGTTAAACTGAAAAGAATATTTCAGATCTAGTCAAATCCCACTTTCCAAGTTGGACAACATTCCTGTAACATGAACCCTCCCTCCCACTCACAGGGGCCTGAGGCAAGTCCCAGATCACAGGAAACACATGTTGGTTACAGAAGAGCTTCCTTCTGCCCTCACTATCGGCTGTGTGCCACCTGCCCAGTGCAGGGCCTTTGTCCCTCAGCACCCTCAGCAGCCCACTTGGGACCTATTTTGCAGGTGGGAAAACCGAGGTGAGATTGATCACACCCTTTCCCCTGGTCTACCCCTGTTACTTATCCACATAGGTGGAATCGACATCGAGGACTTGCTACCTCCATTAACATCACGTGCTTGAGTTGGAGTCTCTCCAAAGTCATTAAGGTGGGTGTATCTCTAAGATGGACAGCTAAGAAGAAAGGAGTTGGGGAAAGAAAGAAGGATCGATTAGTCATGTCTTCCCTGGGAATGAAAGAAGGATTGATTCGTCATGTCTTTCCTGGGAATGAAGTGGTGGAACCCAAATGCTCTGCCTGTACCATTCATGCTGAAGTCTCACACATGCCATACCACAGTGCCTGTGAGTTCTGGGTCAGAGGTTTGGACTTGCCCTGAGGAGAGGTGGGGGCTGATGAGTGCTGCCCAGGGGACACACTGGCCATTTCCTGGGTTGGTATTGGGACTGCAAGATGTCATGGATGGGAAGGCATTTGATGCTGCCCTCAACTCCATGCATGAACTCTGAAGAGAAATGTGAACCAGGACAAAATATCCTGAGCCTTACAAACACCCTTGAGCTGCAGCAGTGGCCAGTTGGCTTAAAATTCACTATTTCACACGTTAATGGCTTAGCCAAGTGCTCTTGGCTGGAAGCTGTGGGATGGAGATGTGCCCCAGCAGAGGCGACTCCCCTCCGAGGCTTCTTGGAAATGTCCCTCCTGTGGGGCTGGGCAGAGGGTTCTACCCTTCAACATCTCATTGTGGCAGGTTGACAGTGGCCAGTTAGAAAGTTAAGTAGAGAAAGGCCAGGCTTTAGGAGGACCGGCCTCCAGGTCCTGTGATGGTGAGTTCCAAGATGTGCAGTCCTGCCTCTGCCACCACCATCCTCAGAATCCTGGAAAAACATTGTTGAGTTAGTGCTGCTCAGGTCAACATGGCCCGAGTTGGTGAACAGACCAGTCACAGGCCGGGGCACTCACCAACACTCTGGAGACTTTTCTTTTTAAAAAATTTTTTTTATTTAATTTTATTTATTTCTGTATGTGTATGAATGTACTGTCTGCATGCAGGTCTGTGCACCCATGTCGTGCAATGCCATGGAGGTCAGAAGAGGGTGTCGGATTCCCCTGGAACTGGAGTTCTCCTGGAATTGGAGTCTCAGACGGTTCTCAGCTGCCATGTGGGTGCTGGGGATCGAACCTGGCTCCTCTGAGGCCTTTTCTAACATTTCCTGTGGTGGGCCCCATGGCTTTCCCGTCATTCCAGCCTGGAGTAAGGAGCTGAGAGCAGGGTGGAGGCTGCCACGTAGACTTGGCCTTCTTCCCGTCCTCCCTCAGTGTCCACCTTAGGGACATCCAAAGGGGGTGACCCAGGTGCAAGGTACTGTGGAGGCTGAGGGTCGATTACAGTTTCCAGCATGGGCTGGAGAGGGGCACAGCCGGGACAGGTGCACAAATCAGAGACAGAGGCGTGTTAATGGGAAACGTGAGGCTTTAGAGAATGTGGAAAAAAAACAAAACATAGCTCTGTCAACAAGACATTGTCCTGGCGGTGGCCTTGCTGTCACGGGAAGGCTTGGTGTTCTTGGAGTCTCTAGGTACATCAGAGTGTGCTGTCTTCAAGTGCTGCTGAAAACCCTGCTGTGGTCCTGACTCGCCTTGACCTCAGCAGGGTTGGCTGGCGTTGCCCCTGGGTGCCCGTGTTCCGGGTTACAGCAGATCAGAGAAGCGGGGACTCGGCAAGGGCACATTGACAGTGGCCTAGTCGCCCCCCTCCTGTCTGCTCCTCCCGGCTGCAGGGCAGGCTCTGGGGAGGGAGGTTACTGGGATCCCGAGGCTGGTGGAAGGGAAGTTGCTTCTCCTCCTTCTCCTTTCCCTCTGTGGCCTGGGTCATCTTGTCCTCGCTCACGGCTCGGCTCGGGGCTCATAATTTCAAAGTCCTTTTAACTTTTCCAGGTCGGGATGTTATTGCTTTGGCTAAAGGCCACTTGAAGATTTACAGAGCAAAGCATGAGCACAACATAGTCTTTAGAGTGGACTGCGGGTGCGGACGGGATGTGTGGCTTTGAGTCAGTGGCTCCCTCAGAGCTGGGCTGCTATGACCACACCACACACAGGTGTGTGATCAGCCGCCAGACCTGATGTCCCCTCCCAGGTTCACTCTTAGCATGGCTCCAGCCGAGGCCACTGCCCAGGAGACTTGTGACTGCGGAGCCTGGCAGAGCAGGAGGCAGGGTGGGCAGTTGGACCCCATCTCCTGCCCTGTGGGTAAAGCCAAACTCCTCCTGCCTCAGTTTCTTAACTAATGGATAAGGAGAATAACGTGCCCTGGGTGGCTGCGTGAGGGTCACTTGAGGTGATGCAGATGATACTGTGTGCCTGGCATAAAGTTAGCTTTCAATAAACATTACTCAGAGACTTTGAGCTCTGGGGTTCTAGAACTCTCCATCAGTCTCCAGTCTTCTGGTAATGGAAAGTTAAGAGACAAATTAGCCACAGTTTTCAGCCTCTCACTGAACCACACGCAGGAACTGGAGTCCTGAATTGGGACCAGGAATTGTAATGGAGGAAAGTGAAGTCAGTGGTCTGCCTTGGCTGCTATCGGGGCAGGGTGTGGGGATGGGGGGGGGACCCACATACACCAGGAAGACTTTGAATTTCTCCCCAAACCACATTGCTGTGAGGTTGGGGTGGGGTTCAATGTATCTGTGGCCAGCTTGGACCCGGCTGAGGTGAGAGGAGCTGGCGACTTGGGGCAGAATGTAAGGAGGATGAGTCACAGTATTTCAAGGGCTTGGGCTGGGTCAGGTCGGACTCTCCTGGGATGTGGTTAAATACTGATTCACTGGCTACCCCCCACTGATGTTAAGTTTCCAGGGTCCATGTGGGTTTTGAGAATCTGCTAACAAGTCTGTGGCTTCTGACCATACTTTAGGGACCCTCAGCAGGTGGGGACAGAGTAGAGAACCGATGGGGCCTGAAACTGAATGAAGGACCCTGGGACAGCCAAGGGTCGAGCCGGTCACCCTAAAGACAGGGAAGGGAGTGAAGGCTCACGAGTGCCCTCTCTAGGCTTTAGTTTCCCTGTCTATGTCAGAAGACGTCAGCCTTATCCGTGGAGTGAGGTGAAGATTAAGTCAGTGCAGCCGTATCAGCTTAGACCAGTGCTAGAGTCTATGCCTGTCTGATACCTGCCAACACACTCCGCAGCTGAGACAGCCAGGTCCCACTGCTTTGAGGTCTTCCTCGAGAACGAGGTTGATGCCCCAGATTCAAAACCATCTCGGACCCTCCAGGAAGGTGCATGTGTGGATAAGAGTCCAGATGGCCCAGTCCAGTATTGGGAAAATAAACTGTTTTTCTAGTGGCCAAAAGGACATATGTTTGGAAAATACTGTTCAAACAGAATTCCCTGAAACCTTTTGCCACCAAACTGGGCATCAAACCATAGACATCTGTGAAGGTATCAATTATCATAATTACTGTCTTAGACCTTCCCCAGATTCTAGACATGTAATCTGTCAGTAACAGCTGCCCAGTCCGCTCAGAGCCACCTGTGGAGTCTCTAAAATATGCAGGGAATCTAATAGAAAGGATGGACCACATTCTGGGCACTCTCTACTCAGTGGCAGCTCACCGTGCTCCTCTGCCCCTTAGAATCGGGGAGGCAGTGCTCCCGGTAAGAACCTTTGGTAAATGTTCTAAGACCAGGAACCATACAAGTGGGAAGCTTTTACGTTTAAGATGTCAACCATCAATGTTATGATGCTATGGTGATGGAGATGGTGATGATGATGATGAAGATGGTGACGGGGGCGATGATGATTGTGCTGGTGGTGGTGGTCATGCTAGTGATTCTGATAATGGCGATGATGGTGGTGAAGATGATGATGGTTATGATGATGATGAAGATGGTGACGGGGGCAATGATGATTGTGCTGGTGGTGGTGGTCATGCTAGTGATTCTGATAATGGCGATGATGGTGGTGAAGATGATGATGGTGATGATGATGGCAGAATGGTAATGTTGAATGTGGTGTTGATGATGGTTATGATAGTGATGGTGACAGTGACAGTGGTGGTTGTGATGATGGGAGTGTTAATATTGGTGATGATGATAGTGTTGTTGATGGTGAAACTGCTGATAGTCATGAAGGTGATGGTGTTGGTAATGATAGTGATGGTGGTGATGGTGCTGATGATAAAGACAGTGCTAATGGTGATTTTGGTGGTCATGGTGTGGCAATTCTCATGTGCTGAACACCTGAATTAAGATTCTGTGTATACAAAAGTGACCACATGACTGCCCCCATCCAGGGCCCTGGACAACAAAGCTCTCCCACTTTCCTGAGGTCTCAGCTCAGAGGTCACTCATCCTGAGCACCCCTCCTGATGGTGTCTTTGCCTTGCTGTTCTCCACACTGGGCTGCCTGTCCCTCTTCATCCCATCCATGTTTCCATGTCTTAGAGTTGTTAGTTGTTCACGCATCTGTCATCTCTCCCATTACTATGTGAGTTGCATTGTGTGTGGGGGGGTGCATTTTTTCTGTCCACAGCTATATCCTAGGGCCTAGATCAGTGTGTGACCCATAAGAGCCCCTCTCCATGATGCATGGATGGGTGAATTAATGGAAAGTTGTGAACCAGAGGATGGTGTCACCTCCCAGTGTTGAAGTAGAAACCTGACCAGAAGATGGCTGGGTGACACCATCCTCTGGTTCACAACTGGCCTGAGTGCTGGCCTGAGCAGCAGCACACAAGAGGTACTTAGATACCTGCAGGAGACAGATGCAAGTTAGAGGGTAGGAAAACACCTTCTGTCAGCTCAGAGTGCCTGTCACCCTTCCAAGATGAGATGCCAGTGTTGAAGTAGAAACCTGACCAGAAGATGGCTGGGTGACACCATCCTGGGATCCCTATCTCAGGACAGGCCTAAGAGGAGACCACAGTTGTAATGAGTCTCCACTGGGTCCTGTGACTTATGAGTGACAGTTTCCAGGGAGTCTCCAGTTGTTTGGGATGCCCATACAAGGCCAGTGGACACTGGTCCACACTGGCCTGAGCAGCAGCACACAAGAGGCACTTAGATACCTGCAGGAGACAGATGCAAGTTAGAGGGTAGGAAAACACCTTCTGTCAGCTCAGAGTGCCTGTCACCTTTCCAAGATGAGATGCCAGTGTTGAAGTAGAAACCTGACCAGAAGATGGCTCAGTAGCTGGTGCAGACCGCAGTCCCCGAGACCCTGTCGCTTTGCACCTATGACTCATCATCTTTTATTTGTGGCAGAACAGATGCTACCTAGAGATCATGTTCAAAATGAATAGGTGAGTCCCAGGGGTACCTCTAGCGCTTCAGAAAAGCCCAAACCCCCTTCTTTAGGTTGTGAGCTACTGCTAGACCTTAGGAGACAACATCTGACTCTGGGACATTATGTGACTATGTAGCATGAACTTGACTTAGTCTAGCCCTAAGGTGGGGTGTGTACAGTCTATCAATAGAGGAGGCCTGTAAGAGATGTGTCTGGGCACGTCGGGATGTGAAAATGGGTTCACAGGCAAGTGGTTCAGACTTCCAAAAAAAAAAAAATCATCTGCTACACACAGCCCTTCCTTGTCTGGTCCTTGTGCACACTTCTGGGCTGTCATCAGGTTCATCTCACTGATGAGGGCAGATGTAGAGCAAGCTCTACAGAGGATCCTGCCAGAACACTGGCATTGCTAATGTGACCAGCTGGCTTTCCTCAGTGCCACACTGAGGGCCCCAGAAGTGTGCATACTGTGCTTGCATCGAGAGAGGCTGAGGGAAGGTTCGACCTGGCTGATGCCTTTGTAGCTGGCTTGATCAGATGGTCAGGGACGTAAGAGGAACACGATGGAGGCCTAGGGAGAAGGAGCTCAGTGAAGAGTTGGGGCAGGACCTCAGAGAGGGCATGGCTGTTGAAGATATGGTGTGTCGTGTGAACACTCACCAAAGATACGACCCTGATAATCCAGCAGACAATAGGAGTTTCTTCACATCCATTCTGGGGCTTGTTCACATGGACAAGGAGGCTGAGGTGGCAGGGATGAAGGCTCTGTATGGACTCCCCAGCCTCTTGTCAAGGCTGACCTAGTAACAGCAAAGACCTCTCCCACCACCAGCAGAGACCACCAATGAGTTTAGCAGAACTTCCCAGGGGAACCTGGCAGGTACCTCAGGGTGGATAGAATGCACAAGACCTCTTCATCACGGGGAGGGGGTGACTCACCCTCTTCATGGGCAGAAGCTCTGGTCAGGGATTTATGTGCCTTCCCTGATCATCTGTGAGTTCATACAACGCCATCCCACCAGCTTCACTTCCAATGTTATAACTTATGTTGTAACGAAGAAGACAGCCATGAGCTGGGGGTGGTCCTAGGATGTGGTGGCCACACTTACCATTACCCCAGAAGCGGTTGGCTGCAAGGTAAAATGGCTCCTGGAAAACTCAGTGTGGATCCATGAGGAGAGCATACCGTGGAGACATGGGGTCCTCTCTCTTGTAGGACACCCAGTGTGCTTTGAGCTTAGGAGGGTCTGGGCTCAGGAGAGAAGGGGTGAGAGTGGGCATGGCTCCTAGTACTGACCTGTCTATACACATGGGCAGAGCTTGTCTTCCCATTACCTTGTGTCCAGTTTGTATTCTTCTGTATCAGAATGCTTAATTCCCAGAAAACACAATGGTATATTAGGAGAGACTGATGTGCGCCCGTGTGTGTGTGTGTGTGTGTGTGTGTGTGTGTGTGTGTGCTTAGATGTATATGCTGAAATCAAACTTAGGATATGCTGCATGCTAGGTAACTCCTCCGACACTGAGCTAAATCCTAAGGCCTCTTCACACTTCTAATTTAGATTAGGGTCTCCTTAAACTGCTCAACCTGGGCTTGAACTAATTCTGTACTACGATCAGGTTTGAACTTGCCATCCTCCCACCACAGCCTCCCAGGTAGCTGGGATTACAGGCCTACATCTCCAAGCCTGGCTCTCTGACCACTTTTGACTTATGCCACTAAACCCACAGGAAAGAAATGGGTTCCTCTGTCATCTGGAACAACTGATCCTCATTTCCAAGGGGGAACCTGGGCTCTAGGTATGCCTGTGCCCACCCAAGGCCAAACACAGGGTGAGCCAGTACTCAGTAATGAAGGTCTGAGTCCTTCTACTAGGTGAAGGATTTGAGCCATCAGAGCTTTGGCTGAGAGTGAGGACAGGCAGAGATGTATGGTATGAGCAGCGGCAGGAGGTGGCCATCAATACTAGCGAGGGCCTTATGGCAGTCGGACAATGGAGGCCCTGTAGTGTCTTTGAGGCTTCCCGACTCCTGCTGTCTATCTGTATTTACCTATGCATGCTGCCCACTCTCCTCCCCTCCTCTCCCTCCCCCATTTTCATTTATATACAAGCACTAGGAAGTTAATTCGGTAATAGAGTCTTCAGTAACAGGATAGTCAGTGGGCCGTGACTGAACCTGAGGAGTAATGTGTAGCCAGCGTGGGATACGGAGAGTCTCGGGACTGTGTGCCGGCTCTGTCTGCAGCAAGATCTTGCTCACTTGTAAGACAGATAGCTGCCTCTTGTT
>VZQC01006108.1:58794-131806 GCA_009823505.1 Rhizomys pruinosus | reverse complement strand
ATTAGGGTGGAATATTCGGTTGAGGTCTATGAGTTCCATTTTGGTGTATCATATCACCATTCAGATGTCTCGTTATTTTGTCCTTACTACCAAAAGACTCAGTTATTAAAATCTCCACTAATGAGTCTTGTGGGTTGCCATGTACTGTGGTGAAATTCTTTATCTATAGTTTGAGTGCGCCAGAATTTGGCAAGATTCATAATTGTGATATCTTTTTGGTGGATTGTTCCTTTGGTGAAAATGTAATGACCTTCTTTGTCTCTTCGGATTCTTTACTTTTTAAGCTATATTTATCCTATATTAAAATAGCAACACCTCTTTCTTTTGGTACCATTTGCTTGATATTTTTTTCCATCCCTTCACTTTTTTAAGTGGCCGTCTATAAGATGTTTTCTTGTACGCATTATCATACTCTTGTTCCTAATCCATTCTCCCAGTCTATTGTCTTTTGATTCAGGAATTTAGTCCATTAATATTAGGTATGATTAGTTTGTGTTGCTTCCTTTGCTTATTACTCCATCTCTGTTTTGATTGGTCATTCGCAGTTACTGCTAGTTTATTGATTTACTCCTTCTAGTCACTGGGTAGTTTGCTCCTTTCTTTTGTTCTTTCAATATGCATCACAGTAATTTCTCTGAGGTTGTTAATCCGACATGTATTCTTCAGTGTCTTATGTCATGGAAAATTTCCTCTCTTCCTTCCATATGATACATTTTGCTGGCTATAGTAACCTGGGCTGGCACCCATTGTCCCTCAACACTGGAAATGCTTTGCTACACATTCTTCTTGCTCTTTGCGATGAAAGTCGTTTTATTCTATTATAAGTTCCCTGTATGGTCACTTGTTGTTTTCTTTGTCACTCTTAAGTATGTTGTCTTTGTTGAGGTCTAGTCAGTTTACTGTTGATGTTGGCCGTCGTTGGGAATTTCTTTTTCTATCTTGCTGTTTGGAATCTATGTGCTTTCTTGTATGTTATTGGTTTGTTCCTTTTTTAGTTTGGGAAGTTTTCATCAACTATTATTCGTTGTTAAACTGATCGAATATTTTTTTTTCTTGGGATTCTTCTCCTTTTCTCTATTCCTATGATGCGGAGTTTTAATCTTTTCATAGTGTCCAACAGCTCCTGGTTTTCCTTATTTTGGTGTATATTAATAATTTTTTCATAATCTCCTTGAGTATTTTAGTTGTTCAAAAGAAATCTTCCAGTTCTGATTTTCTTTGTTCTGCTTCCTCCATTTCTGCTTCGAGTCTTCTTTTTCATTCCTTTTCCTCTTGAATGGATGAGTGTTGATTTCCTTTTTCATTTCCTTCTTTCTTATTTCTTTAGTTTCTATTCTTTTTGGAGCTTCGCGATCTCTTTTGTAGCTCTTTTGTTCGATGGTTGGTTTCCTTACCTTTTTCTTTTTCTTTTTCAGCATTGGATCTTTTCAGTGTTTTCTACTTCCTTCCAGAGCTTATCATTCTCTCTTTCTAGGTCCATCTTGAGTTCCTCATTCTCTTTTCTTAGTTCGTTAATTTGTTCTTTATGATCATGTAATTCTTTAAGTAGCGTCCCAATTTTGTTTTCTGATGTCTGTTCCTGGGGCAGTCCCCGGAGAGGGATCCCAACTGCAGGTAAGTCTCTCCATAGGGTTCCCGGCTTAAAGCTTGGTATGTGGGATTATCCTGCCCTTTCTCATGTTGTCTCTTATTCGTGATCCTGGTATATGGGCTTCTCTTGCCTGTATTCCAATGTGGAGTCCTAAATGCCTCTTCACTCGTGTTGGAAGCTTGCTTTGCTTTTGCCTCCTTCAGATGTCTTTTTTTTTTTTTTTTGGGGTTGGGGGGGGGGGGCGCTCTTCCGCCCGCCCTCTGGTACCTTCTGCTGGGGCCCAGGAGATCTCAAAGAAACGTTGTTTCTTGTAGACCCAGCAGATCGAGGATTTCTGTTTCCTAATCACATCTCCCAGTCTATGTCTTTTGATTGGGGAATTTAGGCTATTAATATTTAAGGTTTATGATCTGAATAGTGTCGGTTGCTTTCTTTTGCCTTATTATTCATTTCTGGTTTTGGTTTAGTTTCGACTACTTCGGAAGTTATGCTTTTATTGATTTCCTCTTTCTAGGTGCAGGGTGGGTTGGTTTGCTCCTTTCTTCTGTCCTTTGAATTGCTTCAAGTTATTCTCTTAAGGGTTGGTTTCCTGGAACATGTATCTTTCTTTTTTATTATTATTTATTTATCTTTGTATGTTGTTATGAATGTACTTGTCTGCATGCAGGTCTGATTCACCCGTTGTCGTCGCAGGAATGCCGCGGAGGTCAGTCAAGAAGGGTCTCGGATTCTCCCTGGAACTTGGTATTCTCCTGGTAATTGGAGTTACAGATGGCTATCTCAGCCGCCATGTTTTTTGGTGCTGGGGACATCGAACCCGGGTCTCGCGAAGAGGTCGGTGCTCTTAGCCACTAGCGCATCTCTCCAGTCCTGACGAGACTGTATTCTTTCATCTTGTTCATTATCATCCAATTGTTTCTCTTCTTCAATCTATATAATAGATCATTTTTGCTGGGTTATAGTAACTCGGGTGGCATCTATTGTCCCTTTAACACTGGGAATGTTTTGCTCCATTTCCTTCTTGCTTTCATTAGCTTTCACTAGAAAGTCAGTTTGCAATTTTGATGTAGGTTGCCCCTTAGGTCATTCCTGTTATTTCCTTTTGTGGCTTTAGGGACTTTTGTCTTTGTTTTGGTGTCTAAGCATTTTAACTTATGATATGCGTGAGAGTTTTCTTTTTCTGATCTTGTCTGTTTGGAGTGCTATGGTGCTTCTTGTATTTTTATTGGTTGTTTTTTTTAGTTTGGGGAAATTTCATTTATTTATTCTCTTATAGATCTATTCAATACCATTCTCTTGGGATTCTTCTCCTTCCTCTATTCCAATAATGCAGAGGTTGATCTTTTCATTGTTCCCACAGTTCCTGGTTGTTCCACTTCTGTTGTATTTTAATAATTTTTCATAATCTTTCCTTGAGTTTTCAGTTGTTCTGTGTTAACTTCCAAGTCTGATATTCTCATGTTTCTTGCTTCCTCCATTCATTCTGTTTCTGAAGCTTTTTCCATTTCCTTCCTCTTTATTGGTCATGAGTGTTGATTTCCTTTTTCATTTTCTCTACTGATTTCTTTTATTTCTTCTTCCTTTCTGGAATACTCCTCAATCTCTTCCTGTAGCTCTTTTGCTTCTCTTGTTGGTTTCTCCATTTGATATCTTTTCAGCATGGGATCTTTTTAGTGTGTCTACTTCCTTCTGGAGTTTCTGTCTATTCTCTTCTCTCTCTCTGGGCCCTTCTTAGTTCTTCATTCTCTTGTCTTAATTCTTTGATTTGCTCTTTTATGAATCTGATGTAGTTCTTTAAGTATGCTCCCAGTTGTGTTTCTGATATCTGTGTCCTGGGCCAATCCCAGGGGGATCCCTCTGTAGGAATCTTCCACAGGATTGTAGAGCTTGGTGTGGGATTATCTTACCCCTTTCCCGTGTTGTCTCTTCTTACTGTTCCTGGCATATTGAGTCTTCTCCTGTGCCTGTATTCCAATGTGGTCCCAAATGCCTCTTCACTGTGTTGAAGGCTTGCTTTGCTTGCCTCCTTTAGTCCCAAATGCCTCTTCACTGTGTTGAAGGCTTTCTTTGCTTGCCTCCTTCAGATGCCTTCATGATCCCAGTTGTGGGGGTGGGGTGTGCTTCAGCTGGTCTTGGGAGATCTCAGATCTCAAGATTCACACAACCCTACCTTTTATACCAGCTGGGAGGATAACTCCACCCCCACAGCCACAAAAGTCAATTAAGCAAAAGACAACGGGATTAACTAGATTAAGTCAATCAACAATCAGCCTTGCTAAAGCACCCAGCTCCTACCTACCTTCCTGCACTTCAGCTGGTCTTGGGAGATCTCCCCAGTCATTTTTCTAAACATCCATTGTGTCATTTACTTTTCTCATTGTTGTGACCTAGTACCTGACAGGAAGGAACTTCAGGGTTGATAGCCCTATTATGGCTTATAGTTTAAAGAACATTGTCCGACATTGTGGGAAAGTCTGACGGCAAGAGCTGATCACAGTCCTGCAACAGGAAGCAGAGAGACAGGGTTTCATGTGCTCTGCTTCCTTTCTCCTTTTATTCACTCTAGTACCCATGTCTGTGGAACGGCACCATGCATGTTTAGGTAAGCTTCGGGGGCTCAGTTAGCTTTGCAAACGTGCTCACGAGTTTGTCTTCTAGGTCCTATGAAGTTGATAGTATGGGTCATTGCATCTACTTTAAGAGTACTTAGAGTGCCCGTGATCTGTGGATCCTAGCACCAAATCCTTGTATGTAAGTATATATCCTGATGTAACTGCAGGAACCAAGTAAATGAAAATGAACAAGGAAGGGAAAGAAGGAACCTGAGACAGAAGACTAGTAGGTAACAGGTGTTACTAAGGGAGGAAGGGATAAAATCAGGGTATCTAAATGGGAAGGGAGAGGAAGGATTATAGAATGAAAGGGGGAGTAAAGGGTAAAAACAAGCACAAAAGAAAAGTGGGGCCATAGGAGATTGGCATTATCAAGGGAGAAATGGGAAAAATGAAGAAGCCTTAGAGGGAAGGCTATACAGAGAAGGGGAGAGAGGAGAGAGAAATAATGTCTAGCTAGGGCAAAAACCTGAGGGAATCATATTAGTCTAATAATCAAATGACAAATTCCAGGTAACAATATCTCTACATGAGTGCATGCACAAAGCTGAATGCTATATAACAAGAAACAGTAACAGACAGGAGAAACCTTCCCTTGAATCATGGGCCATGGTAGTCCAAGAGACTCCCCAAATTACACAGGCTATTCCCATAGCCTTTGATTGCCTCCCAGAACCTGAAAGGGTGGCCTTTTCCTGAAGACAGGACATAACTGGAAACCAGAAATGGAGACATAGAGCTGGATCTGACCGGGAAGCCACCTCCCCTGATGGCTAGCTCTCACAGCTTTGGAGAGCACTCTGAAAGCTACTAAACAATGAATGGTCCAACACCAGCTTTAAGCCCAAATAGCCAAATCAATGTCGAGTGCAGCATTAGGCATCGGGGCAGTAGTGGCACTTTTATCTTGGGGGCAATCAGTGGCTAATGAGTTGGATTTAAATCCCACTAAGTGGGAGGGAATCCATGTGTGGTACTGTAAACATAGTCAGATGCACACAGCAGGACAGGTCAGAGATCTTAGGGAAATTCCCAAGGTTGTCATATCTATAAGTTAAAGTAACATCTTACTAACTGCAAAATAGGAATCCTTATATTTCCAGACAAATATCCCACACGCCACTCAACAAAGAAACTTCCTTTTCACCAGAAGAAGAATAGTACAGAGTCCCACAACTGGACACACATAGACATTGTCTGTGAATTGCTCATGCCTCAGTGACCCATCTACAAAGCAACCTGTACACCTAAGGCCCATGAAACATACAACAAGGAGCCAAGGGGACATTAATTAACTTCTTAACTCTCATTAAGGAAGCTCCCCCATGCAATAGGAGGCCAGGAACTGAAAAGGGCTTGAATGGCCAAACTGTGGAGAGTGAGAGTCTACAGAGTGTGGGTCTATGGACAGGTCACCTGTATTCAGTTTCACTCACCTAGGGCTCAGGAAACATTGTAGAAGAAGGGGAAGAAAAATTCTAAGAGCCAGGGAGGTGGTGCATGACCATATGGAAATGAATCCTACAGGCTCCTTGGAACTTGTTCATATGAACTATATTGGTGTCAGCAGGAACAAGACCAATGCAAGCTCAATGAGAAAAAACAAACAAACAACAGCAGCAGACCCCAGTGTTTGCAACTGATTATGGCTGGGTGAGAAAGAGCTGGCCTTCTTTAAGTGAGGGACTCTGGATAGGCTAAGAGTGAACTTAGACTGAGGAATGACTGGAGAGAGTAATGTAGCACAATAGATCCTAACACAAATGGCAGAATATATGAGCTACAGGGGAAGGTACTGTGGCAGGGTGCCAATGGAGAAGGTGTACAAAGGTGATTAAGACTGTTTGACAAGTTATGTATGAATTACACAAAAATTCGTTCACAAAAATCCAAAGAGAAAAAAAATACTACAGTTCCTAGATATAAGATGTATGAATGTTTTCTCACATAACACTGTCCCTAGGAGAGTCTCCCTCTTGTATTGGTCCTTACTCAATCTCTAGAAACATGTTAAAGTAACACTTAATTATTCTCCTCAATCCGTAGCTTCAGTATGTTCTACTCCATGTAAAGAGATCTTGGCAATTATGTGTCTCAAGTTTGGGGGTAGAGATTTTTCCTATAACCTTGCTAAGTCCTACAAAGTTCATCACTACTCAGTTTTTTCAGCATTTTCTTGTTGCAAGTGATATGAACAGGAGACAGAGTCTGGTCAAGCAATTTTACGGGTAGGGGCTTCACCTCTTTTCATTGGCCATAAATCAGAAATAATTTCATTTAGAACTAACAAATGCTCCTTGACTTGACTTGCATAAATTAATATATCCATGTATATGCAATTGGGTTTCAGAAAATGTATTTTTCTAAGGTCATAGGTCTAAAAAGTAGTCTACATTTACGACTCCAAAGAAATATGGAGCCTCTACAATCAGAAAAAAATACCATTCGAATTTATTAGAATTCCATCTTTCTTAGTTCAATACAACATTGATCCAGGCAGCATTACATTTTTCTCAGCTGCACAGTGCAGACCTCATTGAAGAAGACACATTAGAAAGGTCAGTAGGATTTTTGAGACTTAGTCCATTTATTGATGGGAGGGTTGCTCGAGTGCTTGTTTGATTGACTGATTGATTTTCAGCTTGTTCTATAATTCCTGGAGTAATAGTCCTCCTGGGAAGGGTGATTTATTTAACAGAAAACTATGTCTTTTAAGACTGGCAAACAACTATTTTCAATCATTGGTCAACAAGCAGTATGTGGCTGTGATTCATAATGAAAAAGAAAAGAGGTGAACCCTGCAGTTAACCAGGTCTCGTGCCCTCAGCTGAAATTCAGAGTTCTATGATCAGAGTTCGCTGAATACAAAGTGTTTGAAATATCCAAGACACCATGACAGAAAAGGACCAGCCGCATAAATACAGATGCAGAAATTTTCTTAATCGCCCTGACTCTTTGCTAATTACCCATGCATTACAAAGAAGAAAATGAAGCAGAGCTGGATATCAGCGACCTTGAAGGGATCTGGAGAGATGACTCCATAGTTAAAGCCATGCATGGCTCTTGCCAAAGATCCAAGTTATGTTTCTGGCATCCACATCAACCAGTTCACAAGTCCCTGTAAGTCTAATCAGAAGAGAATCAATGTCCCCTGGCCTCCATGGACACCTGCTTATAAATTATAGTCACATGTACCCACACATAAAATAAATAATAGCCCTTAAAAAACAAATTATAACAAAAATAACAGAGAAAGAAAAATTAAAGACCATAAAATGAACAGTTTTTTATTGATGTTTTTTGTATTTCAGACATCATTTTTCAGTTCAGTTTAGACATATTCCCCTTCCCCTTCCCCACACCCCACCCCAGAAAATCAACAATTTTAAGAATTCTTATGAAACAGGTAGGTTCATTGTAACTAGAATGAGGATATTTGTGGATCATAAGAAACATCCATTATGGTTCCAGACGTGAGATACCTCATATTCAGAGCTGAGGAGATTCCTCTAGACTCACTCGAAACATATAAAAAAAATTACCAAACTAACAAAAATATCCTATACAATCCCCAGGATGCTCTAATATTTTATTACTAGAATCTAATACAATCCAGAAAAAATTCTAGTCAATAATATATTCCATCAAACAAAAAATCAGTATGCATATGAGAAAAAAGGGAAAAGTGTGACATTACTGGTAAAAAGTCGATCAAGATAGCAGAATTATGGATGTCTAGTAAAGGCTTAGCAGAAATATGCGTTGAGAAGAGATTGTCAATGTACTTCATAATGAAGGGGAGAGAAAAATGTAAGATATTTTAAACCTTAGATAAATAAAATGTAACATTTGAAAAAAAAAGTTGAACTAGATCTGATTCTCAAAGATGGCTTTGGAACAAAGTGCACCCCAGACCCTGAGGCTGGCTGTCCCGGGTGAGCCGGCTCCCACGGGGCCATGTGAGGGTTGTTATCACACAAGATGAATATTTCTCTGACTATAGGTGCTTCTGTGTTGATCTCAAAATTCTGAACTCAAGACTTGACAAGGAAGAAAGAAAGTGATTGGAAAGCCAACATGAGAAGACTACAGCTCTGGGCAATGGAGCAATGGTGGGGGAGTGGGGATCTTGTTTAGGAGAACTTAAAACACGACTCTGGATTTCTTCATTTTATTAAGATTCTTGAATGCATCTATATTAATCCCAAAATTCTGTTCTCAGAAATTGGCAAGTGAGAGGGGAAATAACTGGAAAGCCAAGATGGCAGAGCTACATTGGCCTGGCCACTCACATTCTCCAGCAGTACCCATGGTTCAACCATCATCATCATCCAGCAGCCGGGAAGACTTGGCTTCAGTCCTCAACAGCATTAGGAACCTGTGAAGCCTTCAAAATTCAGAAAATAAACTACGGGACACCAGTTCAGAGTTTTCAGGTGAAGCTGTGAAATTTCCCAACTACCACACAGAGAATTTTGGCTTACTGAAGGCCTGTGGGCTACCTGCTGCTTCTTTTATCTACAGTAAAAACCCTGTGGGGAATCTGCCTATTGGAGAAGACCTTGATCCACAATGGGGGCTCTGTGCTGAAGGAGGACCAGAAACAGCCAGAGGGTAACCTGCACATAAAGGCTGCCAACAACTGATGCTGATGAGGAAACCCAAGAGTTTCTCATTGCTGAGACATTCCTAGGCAGTGAGTACAAGAAGCAAAAACACAAGTAAAAATCCCATTCCAAGAAGCCAGGGCTTATTTTGAAACAAAACCATGTGCATTAGCACACATGAGTGCAAGAATTATAGATCACTGACATTCTAGTGAAACATGAATTCTCTGGCACCCAGATCAGATGTGATGTTTAAGATGGATTTTTTTTTAATTTTTATTAATTTTTATTTCTGTATGTGTATGAATGTACTGTTTGCATGCAAGTCTGTGCACCCGTGTCGTGCAATGTCGCGGAGGTCAGAAGAGGGTGTTGGATTCCCCTGGAACTGGAGTTCTCCTGGAATTGGAGATTCAGATGGTTCTCTGCCGCCATCAGATGGATTTTTTTTAATTTGACAATATATGACATGAAGGGGAGGTGTGGGGAGGGTGGGGATAGGAGAGGGAATCTGTATATAATGAAAACACATTATTATATGAAATTCTTCAATCAATAAAATTTCTCTTAAACAAAAAAAAAATACCAACAGGTAGCCTATTTACTATAGATGAAGCAGAAACTATGTAGAATGAAACAGAGAGGAAAAGTCTTTATAGAAACTCAATGAACGGCAGTATCAAATGATCTAAGATACACTAGGTGTAAATGGAGTCTCACAAGATTATAAGGATAAAGGAAGGGAAAATATCTTAAAATATAATGGGTGATATTTCTGCAATTGAAATTCATAAACTAAAAACTTCAAAGACAACCCAAAGTCCAAAAACAAAATGACAAATAAACTAAAAAGAGAGAATATTTTAAAGAAATTTCTGGGAGGGGGGGAGTGTTAAAGAGAAAAGGCTTAAAGCAGCCAGAAAAGAATACATGAAGTATAGATGAACAGAAATAAACATTACATCAGACTTCCTACTTAAAAAATAACTATACAAGCTAAAGATACTAGAACAAGCTTAAGATTCTACAGAGATATCTTTAAATTCTTAGAAAAAAGTTCTATGAATTTAGCAATCTAAACACAGCCAAACTATCCTTTCAAAAGTGAAGTTAGGGCTGGAGAGATGGTCTAGCGGTTAAGAGCACCGACTGCTCTTGCAGAGGACCCGGGTTCGATCCCCAGCACCCACATGGCAGCTGAGAACCGTCTGTAACTCCAATTCCAGGAGAACTCCAGTTACAGGGGAATCCAACACCCTCTTCTGACCTCCTCGGCATTGCACGACACGGGTGCACAAACCTACATGCAGACAGTACATTCATACACATACAGAAATAAATAATTTTTTTTAAAAAAGTGAAGTTAGAAGACATTCTTTTTCAGGCAAACAGGCTGAGATCATTTATTACTAGTAGTCTTGATCTGGAAGAAATACTAAAGGCTCTTAGTCATGGGAAAAATGACAGATGGAAATTTTTATCTGTGCAGTTAATGGAGACACAAGATATTGACATGCCTGTGTTCCCAATGGTTTTCTAATATTGAATTTCCTTAAGATATTGATCCTTGGGGCTGGAGAGATGGCCTAGTGGTTAAGAGCGCCGACTGCTCTTGCAGAGGACCCGGGTTCGATCCCCAGCACCCACATGGCGGCTAAGAACCATCTGTAACTCCAATTCCAGGAAAGCACCAGTTCCAGGGGAATCCGAGACCCTCTTGTGACCTCCTCGGCATTGCACGACACGGGTGCACAGACCTACATGCAGACAGTACATTCATACACATACAAAAATAAATAAAATTTTAAAAAGATATTGATCCTTATATTCAAAGTAAATTTCATAAAATTCCAATAAATAATTCTGATCACTTCCATTCGAGTACTAACAACTGCAGTAAAATGATAAATAAGAACGATAAAACATTTCTCCAAAGATGCCATGATTTTCTTTCTTTAATATCATAAGGCACTTTTATTTATTTTTTTTTTAATTTTATTTATTTCTGTATGTGTATGAATGTGCTGTCTGCATGCAAGTCTGTGCACCCGTGTCGTGCAACGCCGCGGAGTTCAGAAGAGGGTCTCGGATTCCCCTGGAACTGGAGTTCTCCTGGAATTGGAGCTTCAGACGGTTCTCAGCCGCCATGTGGCTGCTGGGGATCGAACCCGGGTCCTCTGTAAGAGCGGTCAGCGCTCTTAACCGCTAGGCCATCTCTCCAGCCCCTAATATCATAAGGCACTTTTAAAGCCAACTAGAAATTCTAAATTTAAACTCCTAACATACAAATAAATAAAGAAATACTAAAAATTTCTATTTAATAGAAATACATTTCAAATAATAGAACACAGCTTGGCATTAAAACATAAATCTCTCAAAAATGAACTTAAATATATAATACAAATATTAGAAGTATATATTTTAGCCAAGGAAATAAAGAATTTAAATAGTTCCAAGCATTTAATATTATTGAATCAAATTAGATTTAGTGTAATCCAAAATCAAAATCTCAACATGGTTTTCACAGATTTTGAAAATCCAATGCCTATTTTTAAAATGTTGGGAGACTTGCTCTGTTCAAAATTATGAAAAAAGTGAGGGTCATATGAAAGATAGCCTATGTTTAGTGTAACAGAACAGAACTGGCATTTATAATGGAAAGAAGCTAATCAATATCCAGGAAACTATGAAAATACAAAATATTCTTTGGCACTATTATTAGTATTTAGTATATTAACACTACACACCCACTAGATGGGCAGAATTGATTGACAACATCAAATGCTAGAAGACAGAGCAACAAGAACTCTGAAATGCTATTATAACTAGAGCAAAATCTTACATTCATTCTGGGAAATAGTTTGGATACTTCTTACTAAATCAGTGTATAAACTAGCAGTTCTAAACATAGGTCCTTAAATACTTCTTGGTTGTCAAGATGGCTCAGTGGATAAAGCAGTTTCAATGAAGTCAGAGGACCTAAGTTTAATTCCCAGAAATCACATGAAATAAGGAAAGAACCAATTCCTGCAAGATACAAGGAGTCCTTTGACATGTGTGCATGCACGCACATACATACACACAAATAAATAAATGTTTAAATTTTTAGCACATTTTTATGTGTAGGAGTATTTTGCCCATATGTGTGCAAGTGCATCTATGCATGCAATGCCTGCAGAAGCCAGAAGAGTGTGTCAAATGCCTGTAACTGGAACTGTGAATCATAGCTGACCACCAGGTCAGTGCTGGAAACTGAACCGAAGTCCTCCAGAAGAGTCCCCAGTGTTCTAAGCACCGAGTCCTCTCACCATCCCCAAATTTAACAAATACTTAGGAAGGCTTTCAAATATTTAAAGCATGTTTATTCACAATAGTCAAAACCTGGAAAAACAAATTTCTATCAACAAATACATAAAACAACTGTATTCAACAATGATAAAGAACCAATTACTGATAAACGCATCAACAGGAGTAAATCCCAAAAGCAATATATTAAAAGAAACAAATAAGACTCAAAAGACTACAGACTGTGGGTCCATGTATAGACTCTGGCCATCTTAATCTTCATACACATTATTTTTAACTTAAAATGTTTCTATTTTCATATCCTAAAGTTCTCTTTTACCTACTGATTTTCTTTCTTTCTTTCTTTTTGGAGGGGGTCTTTTTTGAGACAGGGTCTTCCTTTAGTCCCAGCTAGCCTGGAGCTTGCTATGTAGACCAGGCTGGCCTTGAACTCCCAAAGATCCGCCTACCTCTGCCTCCCAAGTGCTGGGATTAAAAGTGTGCACCACCATGCCCAGCTGGTTTTCTTTCTTAGTATCATGAGACATAATAACATTAACAAATAAATTTACCATCTGTTGTGAGAATTTTTTTTCCCTGTGGGCACTAAGCAATGTCTACCCCATCATAAGGTTTCAGAGACAGACCAATGTGTAAATCCTCTGATGCTCACTATGGGTAACCACTGAGTTTGTTTGGCTTACTTACAGAGCAAGAGTGAGAAGTTACTGACCAGTGCATGAGTGAGAGCTGCTACACTGGAAAGATCTTCACCCAGTGTGGATGATGCCCCATAGCTTCCTGGGTGGAGTCTTCTTTCCTTCTCCTTCCCCAGCCTGTCTGTATACCCCATCTCTTCCCCAAGGCCACATGCAATCAGGGCAGAATTGCATACAACTGGCTGGAAGGAGTGGCTGGATGCTCACATCACATCCTGTTGATGAAGAACCATTATCAGTCAGTAAGCCATAGAAAATAAAGCAGCCATAGAAGTCATGAATATGGCAGCTGTTTAGCTCAAATGACAGTGCTGTACAACATGATCTTACTAAATGAATGCGGAATCCAAGTTACATACATTGGATAATCTAACAATTTGATATTATCTGTGTGCAAACTGTTAAACTTTGTTTTTTTTAAGTTTCCAAGTAATCATTATAGAAAATATAGGACATTTAAAGTTAATTTTGTTTTATGCAGTACAGAAAGGAATCTGCCAAAACAGTGCTTTGGGTTTTGAATGAGTATAATTTATTACACAGAAGTAGTAGCTACATAGTGAATGCCTTCAGACTGATGTTTACACCAACGCGACTAGGGAAACCCTATTAAAACTGTGATAGTAGAGTTACTGACTGAGGATCAATTTTTGACAGAGGGTCTTCTCTATTCTCTCCATGGGCTTTAACTTTTTATTTCTTTGACCTACCATGTTGGTTCACTCATAAATCTTGGTAATTACTAGACAATTACTAATGTAATTACCAAGTATTAGTCTATATTGGTTAATTTTCTTGTTGCTGTGACATAATTGTGTATCCCATTAGCTGTGTTTACTATCGACATCTTTATGTCAGGAGATAAATAATAGTAACTTCTGTTGGAAATAGCTCACCCTTTAGATGCTCCCGTGGGTCCAGTGCCTTCATTCTTGAGCTGTTCTGTTGACCTCCTCTCTGGCAGAGTCCTTGGGCCAGTCTGACACAGGAAGAGATTTGGAGGATCCATGCCTGGCTTTAAAATGTTAGACAGAGGGGCTGGAGAGATGGCCTAGGGGTTAAGAGCGCCCACTGCTCTTGCAGAAGACCCGAGTTCGATCCCCAGCACCCACATGGTGGCTGAAAACCATCTTTAACTCCAGTTCCAGGGGAATCCAACGCCCTCTTCTGACCTCCTCAGCATTGCATGACATGGGTGCACAGACCTACATGCAGACAGTACATTCATACACATACAAAAATAAATAAAATTAAAAAAAAAATGTTAGAGGGAAATCCCATTTCTACGACCAGGTTCTCAGTGAGCTCATACACCACATGACAATTTTCTAGTGTAATGTTTATACAAAAAGGCTTTTGTTTCTCTATAAAACTGCACCCAGCAGTCTACACTGGCCTTGCTGTTGAGTGCAGTGACAATTGGTTGGATACGAAATACCTGTCTTCCTTCTAGCCATGTACGTATTTGTCCACATGAGTCTCTCATCATCTCCTGTGTCTTGCATTGGGAATGGCAATTGGCAAGAGACAGAACACTTGATATTGAGAAATAACTCTCTGATATCACTTAACTTTATGAAGTCATGGGTACATGGCAGTCTACAATCAGGCTGAAAGAAGTATCTGCCTTTACCAGCATCCAACTGCAAATCTTCCCCAGCTATACTTGAAGGCTTGAAAAGTTATACCTACAATTGTTTACTTAGGGTCCTTAAAAGGAGGCAGATAGCCTGGAAAACTTAGTAAGTACCCTCTATGCCATAAAGAGATAAAATTGTAGGACAATAGAATAAACTTACCAGTATTTCCCATCTGACACCACTTTTAATTCTCCAGGTTAACTTTAGACTGTACATATCATTTTTAATGAGAAATATTTCTCTTTGAGATATGGGTCAAACATATACCAGCTAGGAGTGCCTTGTTACCCCTCCGTAAGACAAAAGGAACATATATTGGAATGTCTCCCAAATTTCTCTTGTCTTACCCTCAAGAGTATTGCCTGAAGTTTCTCTTATTTTTCTCCACCTTGTGAATGACCACAAGGAAAAAATGAGATCTGAACAGTGTAGCCATTGTTCAGATCTCACTAGGTCACCACCAAGACTAAGCCTCCTGTATCTTAGATTTTTTTTTTTATTGGTAGCCATAATAAAGGTGGACTTATTTACTCTTACCAATGTGACTCACTAATATATTCTGACATTAGTTTTTTTTTAATTTTGCCTGTTTAATCTTATCCTGCCTGTGTAGGACCCACCATCCATGAAGCCTCTAGAATAATATTGGTCCTCCTTTCTCAGGGAAGTCATCCAATAGCTAGTGATTGTTTAAGTCAGAGAAAGTCTTGGCTCTCTTGTGCACTGATCCTTCAATATCCCATTAAACATTCCCTTTGACCCTTTTTTAAAATTTATAATTGGTCAGTCCAAATTCCATTTTTCAAATTAGATAAAAGGCAAGCATAAGAGCACGTACAGTGAATTCCCTGTTTAAAGAAAACAATCAATTAGGCTGCTTGGATTATAACATATACATTATAATTTATGTAAAAATATGTACCAGGCATGGTGGCACATGCCTTTCATCCTAGCACTCAGGAGGCAGAGGCAAGTGGATATCTGTGAGTTCAAGGTCATCCTGATTCTACATGGTGAGTTCCAGGCCAGCTGGGGCTACAGAGACCTGTCTCAAAAATAGAAAAAAAAAAAAAAAATAACACAGAAAACAGTAACAGCCAAATGAACCTGTAAAGAGATGACAGAATGCTGTTTCTCTTAATTTGTCCATATCACTGTAACTGGAAACTGAAGACAAACGAATAAGTGCCCAAGGCATGATGGGTATAAGAAACAGACTGACAAACATGGAGCAAAGGAGTCTGAAAGGGGGAAAGCTCTTTGTCCCAAGCTGCTGGGACTATCTGCTTATTAGTAACACAAGCTTTCCTAAACTTGGCTCTGAGCTACAACAAATCCACATGCGTTCTCCAGGCTTGCCATTAGAGTCTCAGCTCCCTTTGTGGCTGATTAGTGTTGGAGGCACACGGCTGGGAAACACTAAGCCAGATCAAGCAGCTAATTAATTATTTTACAACAGTCACATATTTCTGGGAAGGGGGAAAAGGGACTTTTACGGTCAGAACTTTCTGGAGTTAGAGAGCAAGCCTCTAAAATGGCTGCCTTAAGTAAAATGGAGTTACTTCAGTCACTGCATAATTTGGGTGTCCTTACATAATCTTCAGACGGTACAGGGGAAAACTGGGTCCCATTTGGTTTCTTAATCTCATTAACAAAAAAAAAATTTTTAAGTGGACTAAAATGGAAGATTGTGGCTGATTTTATTAGAGTTTAAAAGAAAACCCTCTAGGCCTATCAAACTGTAAATCTCAGCAGCCTCCCAGAGACAAGGAGAAGGAAAATAATCCAAGTTATTTTAAAGCTACTATGGGTAGACATGTGGTGAACTGGCAGAGCTACATGACTGAGAAGGGAAACTTTAGAGAAAGACCAAAAGAAACCTGAAAGTGTTGGGGCAGCCCAAAGTGTTAGGGAAAGCAGCCTAAAAAGGAGACAGAGATACTATCAACACTCAACATTTATTTTGTCACAATCAAAGAATAGCCCTGTCATATTTCACAAGTGTTTTTTTAGTAACTCTGATTCAAGTAGCTAGTCCAAATACAATGTCAAGAAGAAAAGCATTGGGAAGATCAGAAACCTTCCCTAACAAAGACAGAACAAGGACTCAAGAGAACCTGCACAGACAACAGCGTCTGAAGGAATTTCTCAGCCCTCGTCCCTCACACTTTACTTTTATCAAGGATGAGAACAGGAGATAGAACCTGTCCTTGCTGGAGGTTAGGAATTCCAGAAGATAGTTCTATTTCCCGGATCCCTTGCTACATTCTTTCCCCTGCTCCAAAAGGAAAATTAAGCGGAGGCACTTGGACACCTTGTGGCTGGGGCAGCTAGCCCTGGACTCCCATATCTCACTCAAGTTTCTGACACAACCCGATGGTATCCCATTTCCCAGGTCCCCTCCCACTAGAAAGGCGTTCTGCTTCTTTTTGTCTCTTAGGCTCCACTCTATGAATCTACAATAAACATCTTAAAACTCACCCTCTGTGCTCTGTGAATGTCATTTATGAATTAGTGAAGCAAGAACCCGGAGGCCGCCTACTCAGTGGAAGTTTTGTCTGTGAATATCTGGCTCCCTAACTCCTAGTTAAACCCCTCCTGAGAGAAAAAGAAAGGTACCTTCCACTTAGAGACATCTCATTTCCCCAATTCACCTGAATATATTTATTTATTTTTATTTGTTTATTTTTTAAGGGATTCACAATATAAGAGTCTATATATTATCACATAGGTTCATCAGGGTACATACATCAATAAATTTCAGGAAGCAACGATACTCATTCCAAATGTCTTCCCATTGATTTTTTTGCAATTTATCCAGCATTAAACTATGTACTTATACCAAGACAAAAACAAAACAAAACAGGTTTGTTTGTTTGGTAAGGATGGGTGATTGTTGGTCAGCACTGAACAGAAACAGGGAACAGCAGGCAAATTTGTGTTAACTTACCTTTTGGTTACTGCCAGTGGGATTTTACAACACATATTGACCAGTCTTCTTGACTTGATTAAACTTTAGAGAAGCTTTGCTTCCTACCTATAGGTCCCTGACCTCCTCTATTTCTCTTTAAATTCTTCATGTACCTTGCAAAGTTTTCCTTTTTAAATTCCTTCTCTACTTCTCTGATATGTAAATCCTCTCTTACCCTTTTGGTTTAGAAGTGTAATTATCAGGGTTGGAGAGATGGCTCAGCAGTTAAAAGTATTGGCCGTTCTTGAAGAAGACATGGGTTCAAATCCCAGTACCCACATGACAGCTAACAACCATCCTTAACTCCAGTTCCAGGGGATCTGATACCTTCTTCTGTCCTCAGTAGCTATTCCATGACACAGGTGCATTTAGACATACACAGGTATACACCCATGCACATAAAAATAAATTTAAAAAAATGTTAAAAAGAAGAGTAATTATCAAGACAGGTCTCTGTGTTGAGTAGGAGCATAATTTCAATGAGCAACCTTTAACACAGAGAGCATACTCACATTGACAACCCTCCCACATCACTTCTCTTTTTTGAAAAAATATTACATATATTTGTTTGCTTGCTTTTTGTTTATTTGTGTGTGTGTGTCTATGTGTATGGATGCCATGTCACCTATGTACACTCCAGAGGACAAAGGAAGGTCAGACCTCTTCTTGCACCATGTTGTTTCAAGGATCAAACTCAGGTATTCCGGGTTCAAGACATGCGCCGTTAGCTGCTGAGCTCTGTTGCTGAACCAACACTCATGGTGTGTGGTGAGCACTCACGGCGTGTGGTGAGCACTCACGGTGTGTGGTGAGCAGCTTCTGCAGCCCTGTCCTGAGCACAGAGCATTGAACCCCTTTAGCCTGGATGATATAGCGAGGGTTTGCTTCATCTGTTGAGATGATCTTGTGATTTCTCTCCTTGAATTTATTTTCATGATGTTTTAAATTTGTTGACTGGCCTAGGTTGAACTTTCCTTGCATCTCTAGAATTGAACCATTATGATACAGAACCTTTTTTTGATGCGTTCTTGAATTCAGTTTGCAAAGCACTTTATTGATAGATTTCTTTCACCTATGTTCTGCAAGGAGACTGGCGTATAATATTCTGTTTTAGTTGTGTCTTCATTTGGCTTGGCTAGGAAGGTAATGCTGGCTTTATAGAATTAGGTACTATTCCTTCTTGTTCTTCATTTTATGAAATAGTTTGTGAAACACTGAGGATATACTTTTTAAAGTTTTGGTAGAAATCCACTATACATCTATCTGGTCTGAATTTTTTATTAGTGATATTTTTATTCTTCCATCATTCTCATTGCTTGTTATAAATGTTTAAATTGTTCAATTTTTGTAGGGTATACCCATGTGGAAATTTGTTTCAGATTTTTCAAATAGTGGAATGTATTCTGGGTTCATGACGTGCGCCTTCACCTGCTGAGTCTTGCTGAACCAACACTCATGGGTGTATGGTGAGCAGCCTCTGCAGCCCTGTCCTGAGCACAGAATATTGAACCCTGTCCATTTGTTTCAGATTTTCAAATAGTAGAATGTATGTTTAAGGTATGTCCTAAATACTTCTTTAATTTCATTGGTATCTGTTGTAACTTTTATGTATAGAAATGAGTTTCAATGATACCATGTAAAATTTTGAGGTGCTTGTGTCTCCAATTAGTACACAAATCCATGGATTTAGCTAGAGGAAAGGAAATAGTCTATAAAAGGGAAACAAATGGACCTGGATTGGAGTTTTGCTCAAAAAAGGGTTCCTGGGCTGCAGAGTTGTCTCAATGGTTAAGAGCATTAATTACTCTTGCAGAGGATGCAGGTTCAATTCCCTGCACCCATGTGGCAGGTAACAACTCTCTATAACCTAGTTCCAGGGGATCCAACACCTTCTGATTTCCCAAGGCATTGCACGACACAGATACACTCACATACATACACATAAAATAGAAATATTTAAAAAATAAAATGGGCTTTTCAAGACTTTTTACGGGCATTTGCCTATCATGCACTTGTGCACAGACCCTGTTCCCTTACAACAGACAGCACTCAGGAAAAATTCAATCTTCCCTTTACACTGCCTTCTTTCATACTTTAAACTTGATGAATCTAGAATCTCCCTCTCCACCCAATTATTCTGTCTCATAATCTCTCCCTTTTCATCTCTAACTTTATTAATTTGCTTCTTTATTTTAAGTCTGCTAAGGGCTTGTCAAATCTTTTCAAAGAACTACCTCTTAGATGTCCTTCTTTTGACCCAACATAGTACAGACTTAAGGATTTAAAATACTTATTATTCCTAAATAATTTCCTCACTGGTACCTGAACAATTAGTGTTTTAAAGTTTAATTTCCTTCCTTCTGCCTCTTTCCCCTGCTAAATCTTCAAAGTAGAATTTGTTATTTTTCTGGGAATCTATAAACTTGGAAATAACTGACTCTGAAGCTTTTCGGGCTTCTGGAGCATGCTGTCAGTTTAGCGTGCTCTCTGTTTATGTGCTCTGCTCTAACACTTTAATATGTAGTATTATCTACCAGTTCCATGCAGAACTAGAGGACAGAAAAAGAAAAAATGTAGGCTTTATGATCAGCATCTGTAATTAAGGATTGAGTCTGTCTTATCTCTTCTTTCTGGCTTTAATTCTGGATTTTATATGCTGGAATAATGGAAAGTTTAAAACCAAAATCTTTATTTTATTAATTTGAATAGAATTCATGCTGAGAAAAGTCCTGGAGATAGACTATTTGGGGAAAAATGCAAAGGCACGCAACTAATTAGATGCATAAAACCACTGAGCTCCCTTTAGGCACATTCTAAGAATTAAATATTTGGTCTAATAAAGTATTCAGATTACTTGAGAGTGAGCACATTTGCTGAGGCTAGACTGCATATTTTTTAAATCAAAATGATTCATGATGATTATGAATTTACTTTTCAAAATCTTTGTCCACTGTAAGCTTCTATGAGGATTCTTAGCATCATAAAATCAGCACCCAAAGCATTTTCTACTGCCTGTAAATCTGTAAAATCAGTTTTGAAGAAACATATTTACACACAAGTTGTTGATTCCATAATTTGGCATACTTTATAGCGCTCAACTACAATCACTGATCCTTTTAGTTATTCTATACATCTTTGTGAAAGTCTACAAAGAAAAGACAAATTACATTTAATTGGCTTTAATCTTATTTGGATAATTGCAGCACAGGGCTTTTTCAGAAGTCTGGGAAAGGCAGGGAGTGTCAGTAGAGAAGCTGACAAGTCAGTGGGTAAGAGCTTCAGGATTGACTCCTGTTGTCTCTATTTCTCCAATTAGCTTAGCATGGAGCTTTCCACAAAGTCAAGGCAGGTGAATGTTGACAGTTAGGCTTTAAAACTTACACATGTTTATCTAAACATGAATTTCTGAAGTATTGAGTATTAGCAGGCAGTTGGGTGTTAAAAATAAAAGGCATTTCACCTCCATATAGAAATGGTAGCTTAGCTTGTTCCTTCATGTTCAAACTCCTTTCCAGGTACTAAAACCCTCAGAGGTGCAGGGCTTCTGTGACCTAGTGGACCTAGAATTGTATCTAGTGTAATTATACCAGGGTGAACTTCTCTGTTTTAAATCCTCAAATGGCAACAGGAAACCAGATTATACAATCCTGTATAGCACTCTACCTGAGAAAGGAGCCGAGTCTGCGGCTCACATGTAACAGAATTTTTTTGCTAAACATTTCAGTGTTTTCGGGACCATAGAGAATTCAGATAAAACTTGAATTGTAGGGATTTCTTGAGCTGAAGAGGACAGAGAAGCCACAGCATACACAAAAGATGAGTAGAAATAAATTAATTACTTCAGCAGTACACAATATGTATACTTAACTTGATGAGAGAAAGTCAGACCATTCATTATTCACAAGACCTTTAGGCAAATTTCATTTCCTCTCACACTTACTATAAGATCACCAAATACCCTCAAGTCACTGAGTGATTCTGAAAGAACCACCTTCCACGGTCTCTTCAACATTGCATTTCTGCTGAGGTTTTTAGAGCACAAAATCTATTTGAAAAGGAATGAATAGAAAAGAAATCAGCTTCTGAGTTAGGAGAGGTGGTAAAGAATGAAATGCTTTTATAACTTTTTATTGGTAAAGTTTTTATAATGTTCTTCTTTAAATTAAATAATATTAAATAGTATTAAATTTGAAAGAAGTAATACAGATAAATATACCTGTATTTTAATTAGTCAATAAACTGATGGATGTTGGTATTGTCCTCATGTAAAGGCGTGACTTTGAAGATGAATGGAAGTCAGCTCAGCAATGTCCTAGATGACTAGCAGCCTCCAGGAGTCTCCAGCTGTACCTAGCAATCGTTCCACTGCTGGGGCGATCTTTCCCTAGATGCTGCCGCCTCCCCAGCCCAAGAAAATATAAAATTTATTTCAAAGAATGAAAATAGAAGAAGGAAAAACATAAAATTTATTTATTTTTGTTTTTTAAGATTTTTTTTAATTTTATTTATTTTTTATGTGTATGAGTGTACTGTCTGCATGTAGGTCTGTACACCCATCGTGTCCTGCAATGCCGTGGAGGTCAGAAGAGGGCGTCAGATTCCCCTGGAACTGAAGTCAAAGACAGTTCTCAGCCGCTACCATGTGGGTGCTGGGAATCGAACCTGGGTCCTCTGCAAGAGCAGTTGGTGCTCTTAACTGCTAGGCCATCTCTCCAGCCCCTTATTTTTGTTTTATGTATGTTTTTGCCTGGATGTATGTAGGTGCAACATGTGTGTAATGCCTGTAGAAACCAGAAGAGGGTGTATGAAACTGGAATTACAGAGCATTGTTAACTGCCATGTGGATGCTGGGAAGTGAACACAGGTCTCCTGCAAGAGCAGCCAGTGCTCTTAACCACAGAGGCATCTCTCCAGCCCCATCAGTTTTCTGAGGTAATAAAAATCTATAGCTAGGAAATACCAAGTTTATTATCACAGTTGCAATGATTCATAATATAAAGGGAAATGCTAAGACATAAAATATGCTTTGACATTTGGTTTTTAAAGTGAGTGAAGCCGGGCGTGGTGGCGCACACCTTTAACCCTAGCACTTGGGAGGCAGAGGCAGGCCAATCTTTGTGAGTTCAAGGCTAGCCTGGTCTACAGAGTGAGTTCTAGGACAGCTGGGGCTACAGGGAGACCCTGTCTGGAAAAGAAAAAAAAAAAAAAAAAAAAAAAAGTGAGTGAAGTTGGAAAACACAATACAATATGCACAAGTACTAAGTAAACCCCAACAGCAACAACGACAATATCAAGGCACTCTATATAATGTGTTGCCACACAGTGTCCTGCTAGATATGAGTTTACTCAGCAGTAAAGGATGATGTCATGTCTGACCTGGAAAAAAATACATCTCTTTGGCTTTTATGACTGAGTATGGGGGAAGCCTTGTAGAGCAGACAGGTAGAGTTGCCTTCACTGAATTGGAAGGGATAATGACAGTCCAAAGGAAATGGATCTGAAATTATTTTATTCACTTTGAATTTTGACAATATATTACATTGTGTATTTGTGAAAACTGGTACTTGGGTTTAAATAAAAATAGATGGACAAGGAGTACATGTGATTGGATTTTTGGCATATACAGCCACTTTTAAAAATTTCCTTCTTTTTTTATTTATTTATTATTTTAAGGGATTCTACAATACAAGAGCACAGTTGTTTTTAGATCGCATTAACATTGCCCAGTTTGCCTTACAATTAGGTACCTGGTGCTAACATCCATAGATCATTTGTTTTTCTGGGACTGTGTTACTTCACTCAGCATGATATCTTCTAGCTCCATCCATTTACCTGCAAAGTTCACCTGGCTGGAGTGCCCAACTCCTACCTGTGCTTCAGGGGGTCCTGGGAAACCCCCAGTCTAAACTGTGTGCACTCCAGCCACTTCTAAAAAAGATGTGAGTCTAGGCCAATTCTTATGTTAAATTTGTTCAAAAAAAAAAAAGAAAACCTCAGAACATGGTGGCTAGATTTAATTTATATGACTCATAGTTCATCAAAAGCAGATAGCATGAAATATGTGAGTTCTAATTGCCCTAAGAGGATTAAGATGATAACATTATTCGCCAGTAACAATTCTACAAGTGAAATCTTATCATTGAAAGTTGGTAATATTCAAACCTCCGGCTTTGTCCTAAATCAGACATATTTCTTCTTTGGTAAGCAGGATGATTAATCTCCACTTACGTTCAACCAAGTTACCAAGAAGGAAGTCGGGGACAAACTTCAAGTATAGAGATCTTTATGACTTACATCTTCAAGTGTCAGGAGTTGCAAACCATTTCTATAAATGCAAAATTTCATGTGGTATTAAGGCCTTAGCGTGTGTGATGTAATAATTTGGTTTTCTCTCTCTTTCTCTTACCTATTCTGCAAAGTTCTTAAGATCTAATTAAATGAAAAGCAGAAGACTTTCATTGCTATAAGTAACTAAAGTTATGTATTTTTTACTATTTTAGAGACAGTGCTAATAAAACATATGCATGTCCTATCCCTCTGCTCAGAGCTGTGGAGTTGAATGAAACTACCTGAAGAATAAAGCCTCTGTGCGTGTGTGTGTGTGTGTGTGTGTGTGTGTGTGTGTGTGTGTGTGTGTGCTGCATCAGTGTTTGAGGCCCTGTACTCATCACTTGCGGTCTCTGATCACTTTCCAGAGTTCCCATCAGGAACAGAGTCAAATCCTACTAGACTCTGAACTGCATCAATAAAAGCCTTTCATCTCTGCTCCTGAAATTTTATCTGCTACAGATTTTAGATACAAAATCTCATCTCAGAGTTGGTCCCAAATGGTTTGAAGTTTAAAATGATGAAAAAAATTGTACTGGTTTCCTACTGCTGCCAGAGCCAACTATTATGGACTAGTGTTTAACACAGAAACCCACAACTGGCGAACGAATGTGCAGAGAACAAGAGGCCGCAGAGTGCTTATTCCTGAATAGGATGCCTATGCCGAATTTCTGCCTCCCAAGGCTCAGGGAATCACTGCAAAAGAGGGGGCAGAACAGGGGCTGGAGAGATGGCTCAGCGGTTAAGAGCACCAACTGCTCTTGCAGAGGACCCGGGTTTGAGTCCCAGCACCCACCTGGCCTCTAGGAACTGTCTTTAACTCTAGTTCCAGGGGAATCTAACCCCCTCTTCTGACCTCTGTGGCATTGCATGACATGGGTGCACCAACCTACATGCAGACAGTACACTCATGCACATAAAAATAATAAATTAAAAATAAATAAATGAATAAATAAATAAATAAATAAATAAATAAATAAATAAATAAATCAGGGGCAGAATGATTGTAAGACTCTGGAAGGTGGATGACTATAAGGAAACAGTTTTCCATACGGCTGCTCAGTTACTCATATGACCTCAAGCACGTGGCAGCAGCATGCACGAGTCTCACACAAGCTTAAAGACAAAATCCCACACAGACCTGGGGAAACCCCAAGCCAGCCGAAGGGAGTTTGGGCGATTGATGCCTCTGGGGAGGCAAAGAGACAGTCTCCTTTAAGGATGGGACTCGGTAGGTTAACCAGGCTCCAGGCGATGGACCCACACTGAAGGACACAAATTGAACTCTATAGGCCTTGTTGTATGTGTAATAGTGTCATTAAATCAGGAGGGGGATGGCAATAAGGGGCGGAGGCAGATGAGGGAGGGGATCTAAATGCCATCAAATTATATTGTAAGAAAATCATAAAAATTTAATAAGATTTAAAAAAAAACTATAGGGTTTCATTCTCTCACAGTTTGGGGTGCTAGATGTCTGGGGGATAATGTGACCAGAGCCAAGCTCATGCTGAGCTTTCGAATGAAGACCTTACTTGCCTCTGCCTGGCTATTGGTAGTGCCACAATTATTGGAATTATTTGGCTAGGAGTGGCATCCCTCCA
Organism: Rhizomys pruinosus; assembly: GCA_009823505.1. Lineage (NCBI taxonomy): Eukaryota > Metazoa > Chordata > Mammalia > Rodentia > Spalacidae > Rhizomys > Rhizomys pruinosus. The sequence goes on along the minus strand of VZQC01006108.1, from coordinate 106,453 downwards.
GTCACTGCCTGGCATCACATAGAGTTCCCCCTGAGTGTGTGCCATCCATAACATTTTCTAGTCTTTTTTTTTTATGTGCATGAGTGTACTGTCTACATGTAGTTTGGTGCACCTGTGTTGTCCAGTGCCGCGGAGGTCATAAGAGGGCGTCGGATTCCCCTGGAACTGGAGTTAAAGATGGTTCTTAGCCGCCATGCGGGTGTTGAGAATCGAACCTGGGTCCTCTGCAAGAGCAGTCAGTGCTCTTAACCACTGGGCCATCTCTCCAGCCCCAAACACTTTTTAATCTTAAAAGGACACCAGTTACAGCACACGAGCTATACTTCATAGCTTTATTAAATGCACAAAGCACAAATTTTGAAGTAAAACCCAATCACAAGAAGGACTAGAGATTAAAGTTTCACAGACTCTGGTGTAATGGAAATCAAGTCATAACTGGAAAATTTATAAAGTATAACAGTACATATGTAAGACAGTATCTAAATAATAAGAGGCTACTCAGAATAATGGCTTAAACATAGAAGAGTTTGTTGATGCATATTGGTTTTAATTTAATTTACTTAAGCTATCATGCTTTTTTTCTTTCTTTCTTTCTTTTTTTTGGGGGGGGGTATTTTGAGACAAGTGTCTCCCTTTTAGTCCCAGCTGTCCTGGAGCTCGCTCTGTAGACCAAGCTGGCCTTGAACTCACAAAGATCCGCCTGCCTCTGCCTCCTCATGTTTTCCTGATAGGAATATAAAACAAAGCTCTAAGGTTAAACATATATGGATCTAGTCATGACTCTAATTACTTAATAGAATAAATGGAATGTTTTCTGGTAATCTTGGTTAATTTTCCATTAAATAATGTGGAAGCTGTTGGAGTCAGGAAGTTTTAGGCTGTGCTTCTTTACATTTTTTTTTTTTTTTACTTTCTCAATTACTTTTCCATCTTTAGACACTATTGATATTTTCTGGTGTGTCACAGCTTCTGGAAAGAATGGTTTACTAGTTACTTATAAAATTCTCTAAGTAATCAGTGGAGAAGTAGCCATCTCTGTGCTGATTCTGAATTGCCTTCATGCAGGACTGTCTGGACTATTTTGTTCTTTCCAACCCTCTTTCTCTCCACTTGATAACTAAACTAATAGACGAAATACAATTTATTTAAATCTGTAAATAATTTTTGGTTTATATATGTCATTGCCAACTCAATATTACATACATGATTTTTAATAAGGGCACTTTAAGACTGTACAATAAATGTATTTTAATCTTTTAAATTAAATTTTAATTATTTAATGTTTTTGTATGTGTGTGTCTATGCATGTGTGCACATGTACACATATATATGACCACAGCACAGATGTGGAGATAAGAGGACAAGTAGATGCAGTTGGTACTCTCATTCCAACATGAAGGTCCTAGGGATCCAACCAGGTAATTGTAATTGGCATCAGGTGCCTTTACCTCATGAGTCACCTCTCTGGCCCATACACACACACACACACACACACACACACACACACACACACACTTTATCACTAACTTTGTGTTTAAAAGTCTTAAGTTATATACACACAGGTACATGAGGAATTACCTCCAGGGCTTCTCCTGTGTGTGCATTGTCCCTATAGACATTTAATGTGTTTGGACCTTTGGTCCTCAGATGGTAGCATTGTATATGGAGTGTATAGAGATGGGGTCTTGATGGAGGAACTGTGTCACTGGAGGGCAGACCTTATGGACTACAGTACTGCCTTGGTTCTGGTTCATCAAAGTGTGAAACACATTGTGTCACAAGCTCCCATAGATGATGCCACTGTCTGCCACACAGTCTCCAGCATGATGAGCTGTAACCTTTGAACTATGAGCCCAAACAAAACTCTCCCTTCAAGTTGCTTATTGACACATATTTTATTTATTTTTATTTTTTTTTCGTATGTGTATGAATGCACTGTCTGCATATAGGTCTTTGCACCCATGTCGTGCAATGCCGCAGAGGTCAGAAGAGGGCGTCGGATTCCCCTGGAAATGGAGTTAAAAATGGTTTTCAGCCACCATGTGGGTGTGGGGATCGAACCCAGGTCCTCTGCAAGAGCAGTCGGTTCTCTTAACCGCTAGGCGATCTCTCCAGCCCAACACATATTTTAAAGCAACAACAAAAAAGCAAGAAACACAGAACCAGTAGGTGCAAATTGCAAGTCTTGTTTTCCTGTGGCTAGTAATGATAATGGAATTTACAATTATGGCTGTGTTCAATAACTGAAGAAATTTGATTTTAACTCGGAGTCTTGGATGTCCAATTCTTAATGTCCAGCTTCATAGTGAAGTACATGCTCATTGTGTCTCATATGGTTTTAAAGATGCAGTCATCTTCACTCACAACCTCTCAGAGATTCTTCTACAGTAGCAGGGGTGTGTTGTGTTGTTTACATACCGACCATTCAGGTTCACCGATGCTAAAAAGTTCTTTAGACTCGGGCTCCTGGCTTTTGTAAATTTTATTTAATAAACCAATTAAGCTGTATTTCTTGTAATCCCTAAAGGGCTATCCAACCACAATGCTCTTGCAACTAAATTATCTCTTTGAAATATAGTCAATCTGTCTAAAATTGCCATGGAACATTTTACTGCTGACGGCCAGCTAACTTAGATGGGATTTGGATTCATCTAGCAACTTGAGCGACAGATGGTGTTAAAAAGACACAGATGTAGCAGCTTCTATTCATTCTTATATGCCCCTTTTTTTTGCTATCTTAAGCATTTTTTTATCAGTCAAGGAAATCCTTGTTTTGCTGGAGTCAGTGATTTGCATAATAATGTGTAGGTAAAAAAAAATGAGTCAATAACTGAGAACTTGGGAAGTTACTATTATAAGGAGGTATTTTTCCAAAAGAGAAATTCTTAATTTTAGGGACCTGTAAATCTTTCATTACTCATTAATTCATGCATATATTTACATATCCAATAAATGATTTTGAGCACCAACCTTGATAGGCAGTATGGTAAACACTGGGGAATAGGCATCAACATGATTGAATTCTGATTCCTACTCTTAAAGATTCTCTCACGAGGAAAACGAACACTGAATAAGAGAACTCTAAACGGGAAAAGATTTGTATGTTCCAACAGGTCAAAATGTCAGCAACTTAATGGCTGAGAAAGAAAAAATACAGCTTTGCATTGAATAGGATGTACCAGAAAGTGCCAGCAGAAAGGTTGGCCAGTTTGAACATTGAAAGGAAGAAAAGCCTCAGATTGCTACAAACATCAAACCCCTCCGTGGATCCTACTTGTAACAACTATTTATAATGAGTCCTAATGAAAGTTACCTTCTAGGTGCCGTAAAGGTTTTAATACGAGAGACTTTCTTACCCCCCCCCCATAGAACAAGGAGAAATATGATAATGATGAGGTCGTTCTCCAACTGTAAATTTGGAGCCAACTGTTTATAGAGGTAATCTCTTTTAAAACCGGTAAAAACTGCCTTCTTTAATTGACTCAATAGACATAGAACACCTGTGAAAAGGATCATTCTCTATTTCAGGACCCAAATTTATACTAAATCCTCCTTAAGCTATGCATTCTTAAGCAAATAATATTACTACAGGAGAGCTCTGATATCAGCAAGGACTATTACCAAGGGACAATGTCGAGGCCAGGGGTCAAGCCTCCCCCCCAAAGGTAAAGGCTTCTTGCCTACTAACTGGGATCCTGCCAAGAAGAGAGGGGACTAAGCCCTGCTGTCAAAGACATGATGTAAGCATGGGAAAGATAAGCATATCAGACCACACCTGCAAGATTACAGTTGGTCTCTGCATACTCAGAGACTGTTACAAAGCCACATAACACCAAAAGCAAATATGGTCGCCTTGAGCAAGCAAACTCCTTCGTCAGCACCAGCTGACACCTCACCTGCCTGGAATAACTGTTGCAGCAGTGGCACCATATGCCTGTATAATCCCAAATCTAATTGGCTATTGGCTCTTTCCTTAGAGAGAATAACCCACTGGCTGAATGGCCAAGCAACATCCTCTAATGGGTTAGGAGATGTTATAACCCACTAAAGACCCTGTCATTATAACAGAAAAAAATTGTAATTCATGGATTAACATACCATCCAAAACGCCTGTGTCCTACGCCAAAGTAACCACCATAACAATTTGATACTGTTTAAATACCTATATATCTAAATGCTTGTGCTCATTAGTAGGTCGAAAGGTCTTGCCTGGAAAACACTGTCAGCTCCATGGAAAGGAAACAGCCAGAAATTGACCAGAGTCCCAAGACAAAAAGCTCCAGAGAAAGTAGACTGTTTTGCTTCTTGATCCACCTGTGTCGCCCTTTTCATAAGCCTAGGGAACAATTGAGAAGAGGGGGCCATGGTGAGATACGTAAGGGCTGCAATCGTAGGCGGTGGATGGTGGAACATCGTATAACAATGTAGTCTGGACATCATTGATCAACTGATTGAACATACAGCCCCCCCCCCCCCACATGGATGTGAGACCCACGGCGTGTGGGTTTGGTCAACTGCTTGCAAATTTGGTTTACAATGAAGGATGTTGTACTCATTAAATTATCACTTAGTTGATTAAAAAATGAAAAAAACAATAGGAGAAAGCTAATGCAGGACAGTTATGGCAGAACGCCTGATCTGGGATGGGGTGGGGTGGGGGAAGGGAAAGGGAAATATGCCTGAACAGAATTGGAAAATGATGTATGAAATACACAGAGCATCAATAAAAAAAGAAAAAAAAGAGATAAATCATTGACAAATTGAGGCTTGTAGAAAGTATCAGGTGAGTGACCCAGCCATACCACTCCTAGGCATGTACCCTCAAGACTCACCCCACCACAGAGATACATGCATGGCCATGTTTATTTTGTCTCTCTTCACAATAGCAAGGAGTTGGAACCAACCCAAATGCCCCTCAACTGATGAGTGGATAGAGAAAATGTGGTACATCTACACAATGGAGTTCTATGCAGCAGTAAAGAAAGATGACATCATGAACTTTGCAGGAAAATGGCTGGAGCTAGAAGACATCATGCTGAGTGAAGTAACACAATCCCAGAAATACAAATGACAAATGTTATCCCTCATCTGTGGATGCTAGTGCCAATTACCTAGTTGTATTTCTTGTGCACAGCCCCTTGAGCTTTTGTCCAAGCAGTTGGGAGTGATGCATATTGGAAACAACAACAACAACAGAAAGGACAGCATTAAAGAACTGACTGAAACAGTGAGCTTCTGCTCAGAACAGTCAACTTCCACATGGAGAATATCGAGAAAGACTGAGAAAGAGATAAAAAGCATGTTTGGCAGAATACATGAGATCTGGTGGGGTGGGGGGATAGGGTGGGGGACACGGGTCTAGATTTGATAATCTTGTACAAAATATATATTTAAAAAGCTATTTGCTTCCTAAAAAGAAGAAAGTATCAGGTGAGAAGCAATGATCTGAGATGACTCATCAGCTAAGCATGAGGACCCGAGTCGAGATCCCCATACCACACAAAAAGCTGTGCACAGCAGCATGCCTTTGCACGGAGGACATTCAGCAGTTTTATGAATTTCTTCACTTGCTCTCACTTGCAGATTTGGGAATATCTAAGTTTGAGATATGGCTTCCTCCACCTGCATGCTAAACTGTATTCTCTCCCTTATTTTCTCACTTAACACCTTCTAACATAGTCCACCATAAAACTAGTCATTTTGTTGTCTGTAATCCTCTTCAGAAGATGGACTTTTACAAAGAGCTTTGTATCTCACATGCTTGGAAAAAGTTTTGCTCATAATAAATATTCCCTAAACCCTTATTCAGTAAGTTGATACTTATTCTCAGTTGAATGCGAACCTTTCCTCGCAGATCCAAGTGTGTGAGTCTTCCCTCTGAAAGAAGAACTGTGCACTTTTCTGTTATTGAGCACTTCAGAAGTCTTTGGATCTTATTCAGAGGTAATGCTCTTTATAGAATAAAAAAAAGTTTCTATATACAAACTACACCAAACTCTGGTTTGTGAATGGAACCTAGAAGTGTCCAACAGCAGGATAGAAATTTGAGCAACAATCACATACTGTAGCTAATCCCACACATTCACTAAGCTCCTTTCCTAGGTCAGGAGCTGGGTTTGCAAATATGAGAACAATATGAATAAAACCTGTTTGTAACCTTAAAGGAACTTATATTCTCAAAGATACAGAGGGAGCCGTCTGAAGAGAGGAGCCAATGGTCACAGCAATAGAACTCTAAACCAAAGGAGCAAAACAATAGAAAGATCAAATGTAAAAATTACATATGAAAGCTAAGTGTCTTAGAAAATTCCTGTACTGATTGGAAGTACATTTAGTTTATTATCCATTGAAAAGAGTTAAGAGTAGGCAAAAATGGTCAATCACCCTGTAAATTAGCTTTTTGGGTTGAGTCCAGCTGGGAAGCCTAGAAGTTTGCATGATAAATCCCCAATTACAGTGTGTGCCTGCAGAGTGTGTCTTGAATCTTATTTCTGCTGGGGCCTTCATCTTCTTCACTCTGAAGCCATTCTGTGTTCACCATACTGCTGTTATCAAATACTAAATGCTATAATAATCATTAATAAAGTAGCAACAGCCATAGACACAGCAGCAATAAAAATAATGTGATCTATAAGCATTTTTTTTTATCTAGAAAGGTAGAAAGCTGTATTTTTTAATTATTTTATTTTATTTATTTTCATATGTGTATGAATGTACTGTCTGCATGCAGGTTTGTGCACCCGTGTCGTGCAATGTAGTGGAGGTCAGAAAAGCGTCTCGGATTCCCCTGCAACTGGAGTTAAAGACGTTTCTTAGCCGCCATGTGGGTGCTGGGGATCGAACCTTGGTCCTCTGCAAGAGCAGTCGGTGCTCTTAACAGCTAGGCTATCTCTCCAGCCCCATAGAAAGGTAGAAAGCTGTATTGTTGTATCTATCATCTTTCATCTTGCTCTACCTTCTGTGGCTGATTTCTGTGATGCTCTATGTCCGCTATGAATTTATTCAGAGGTTTCCATTTCAGTTGTCCAAGTACCTATTAATTTTTCACTAATCTGATATGTGTTAATTTTCCTGAATATACAAGCAAAATGTGTTTATACATTACAATATTAAATAAAACTATTTTCTGGTTTGAAACTTATCACTATCTCTTTTTGATATAAATATAAAATCAAATTATCTTGTATATATTTGTTTCTATTTTAGGAACGTATGTATATATTGGTAAAGTCTAAAGGTTATCTAAGTCTAATTCTTTCAGTTTGCAAATGCGAAAATAAATATGCACAATGTTAAGTACTTTGCCAAAAATAAGTTATCTATTTATGAAACAGTCAGGTTGAGAAAACAACAAAAAGTATTCATTATTTTTTGTACTGTGGCTATTACCTAATAGAACTCACCTCGAACAGAGCAGAGGAAGATGAATATGAGATTTAGCAATCTGGAAAGAAGTCATTTGAATTATCTAAACTACTTAGAATTTTTGCCAGAATATTTTCCACTTTAAAACTTATTCATATTTGAGAATCATATAAAGTTATTTTACAATTTTGCAAAAACGCTTACTTTTACTATTTCTCAGAGAGAGCCACAATTCTTAGGTTCAGAGCCATTCGCTCACTTCAGAACGAAGTGAGACAGACATCATCAAGTCTCCCATTTTGCTTCACTCTTCTCTTTACATGTGAATAGATTTCAAGAGGCCCTTGAAAAACGATTCTTTCAATGATGAAAATTCTTCAAACATATCTTAAAAGTACAATTAATATTCATTGCTTAAAATCAGAACCATTTAACCTTTACATGATTAATCTAATCCCATCTTCAACCTTGCTCTTTATCATTTATAAGATATAGGAACAGTACTACAATTTATCATAATAAATCAGAATGAAAGTGTCCTGCAAAGCACATGAATAAAAGGTGAATAAATGCACATTCCCTTATTATAAAATGAAAATATGGGGCTGGAGAGATGGCCTAGCGGTTAAGAGCAACGACTGCTCTTACAGAGGACCCGGGTTCAATCCCCAGCACCCACATGGCGGCTGAGAACCGCCTGTAACTCCAATTCCAGGAGAACTCCAGTTCCAGGGGAATCTGACACCCTCTTCTGACCTCTGCGGCATTGCACGACACGGGTGCACAAACCCCCATACAGACAGTACATTCATACACATAAATAAATAAATAAAAATTTAAAAAATAAAATAAAATGAAAATATATGAACAAGATTTCCCAGTTCGGCTGGTCAGCACTTGAAGTCCACAAGCTGTGATTGTGCACTCAAGTGCGTGGTAAAATGTGGGCTTTAACTTGATCCTTATCTAGCGAGATTAGGCACACACACACACACACACACGCACACGCACACTCACTCACACACACACACACCACTCACAAAGAGGCACAAATAATTTTTATATCCTATGGATGTCAAAAAAATAAAATTTCATGAGTTTTCAACTCATGATGCCATGAAAAAAAAGTCCTTGACAGCAAGAGACTCATCTTGTTGCCTTGACTCTGTCAGCTAACTACATAGGTGTTCACAGTCAACTAGATAGCTAACTAGACAGGTGTTCACAGTCACCTAGACAGCTAACTAGACAGGTGTTCACAGTCAACTAGACAGCTAACCAGACAGGTGTTCACAGTCACCTCCCTCATTATTCTCATTTGGTCTAACATTTTATATTCATTAAATGTAGACATCTACCATGCATCACATATTGCAGTAGGTACTGGCAATACTGTGGTCCCAAGAAGCTGTTTATATTTTAGTGCAAGATAAGAAATTATTGACATTTCCTAAATGGCAAGGAACCTCATTTGTTTTATATTTTGTAAAGATTTGATTTTAATTGTTCTGTACCTAATGGGCTATTGTAGATACATGAATGAAAGTCCAACACTTTCACATCCATTCCCTCCCTCACTGTATAATTATATTTGAGAAGTCATTATCATATACACTGGCTTATTGAAGGAACTGAAATAAATATTAAGAGAGAATACCCAGCTCATAGATACTGGTAAGTGACCGAGCCGATCTAGAGAATAATTTATTGCTTGTTCCCTGCAATACAGTTGTATTTCAGGATACAACTATTTGTTCATTCAAACAGTCATAATACTTATTAAATTCTGTATAACTGGTCCCATAGATACACCTTAAATTCAGAAGAGCAGAATGACATGGTATTATTGGCTCAGACAGTCCCTTCCCAGGAAGTGGATTTCCACTTGAAATATTATCCCCATATTATTTTGACCACATTGAAATTTCAGAGGCACTTGTTACTTTGCGCGATTTCTAGTCAAAGAGGTGTTGTGAGCCTGTATCTTAAGAAACTTAATTGGCAAATGCCTTTAATCCTAGCACTTGGGAGGCAGAGCCAGGCAGATCACTGTGAGATTGAGGCCAGCCTGATCTACATAGTGAGTTCCAGGTTAGCTGGGGCTACAGGGAGACCATGTGTCAAAAAGACAAAAATAGACCTGTGACAATAACAACAACAAACAACAACAACAATGCTCTCGAATAGATCCCTTCTTTAATTCAACTATAATTAGGGGTTACCAAAGTGTTTTATCTATTCGTTGCAATTAATCCATTTTTGTCATTTGCAGAAGTTTAATCCTGCATAGATTCCACATATTCTGTGGTTCTGAAAATTCACAGAGAATGATAGTCAATGCAATATAGGTAATTAATTGTCCCCAAAGTGCCACATACCATTTGCTAAGTTCTCGCCATTGTGAGGGTAACTTGTAACTGTAAATGTAACATTAGACTTGGCTGTTAAAAAATGAAGCTGGATGCAGCTTATTTTTTCTTTACACCCTAGTAGTTCTTCCAGAATCAGATTCCACAGCACAGTTCTGATCATTGTAAAAATGTCTAACCTTTCAGACAAAAGTAGAAAGTGTAGTCCATGCTATGGCTTTTGGTTTGCTTGTGAAATGGATCACACACCTTCCTGTTTTAAATGCTTGGTCCCCAGCTTGGCTGATTTGGAGGCAGTGGAAGCTGTAGGAGGAGGTTTGGCCTGGCAGACAGAATTAGAGTGCCAGAGGTGGGCTTTGAAAATTATACAGACCCTACTTCCTGCCAATATCTTTGTTTCCTGATCCATGCCAGGAAAACAGCTCATCCTGAGGGTCCCATTCCCCTGGTGGGAGCCACTCCCAAGTCAGCCTTCCTAAGTCTTCCTGTAACCCTGAACCAAAATAAACCTTTACTCCCTTAAGATATTCTGTCAGGTATTTTGAGCACAATGACACAAATTAAGTGATGATCATGGAACTGAAATCTCTTGATTTGATTTGTCCTTTTGTTCCTTCATCTATTGACCACGATGTTTCTCAGTGTAAGACATCCTTTCTGATGCTTGAGTTATTTTACAATGGGTAGGCCTCTCTCTCCCTCTCTCCCTCTCTCCCTCTCTCCCTCTCTCCCCCTCTCCCTCTCATCACTACGTGGTCCCCACGGCCATGGAACTCCCTATGTACACCAGGCTAGCCTCAATCTCCCAGCAATTTGCCTTCCTCTGCCTCTTGAGTACTGGGATTAAAGTTGTGTATTTCCATATTCAATTGATAAATATTCTTTTTTATTTTGAGAAAGATTCTCCCTGTTGTCCCAGCTGGCCTGGAACTTGCTACACATAACAGGCTGACCTTGAACTCACAGAGATCCGCCAGCCTCGCCTCCCAAGTGCTGGGATTAAAGGCATGTGCCACCAAGCCCAGCTGATAAATATTCTTAATAGTAATAGTTTTAGGCACAGGTAATATTCATTATAAGAAAGTCCACTACTGAATCAAACCAAATGATTGGATACTTCAAAAATGTGTTTGTTTATTTATTTATTTTCATTCAACATTTATAATTTTATTTATTTATTTATTATTTTTTATGTGTATGAATGTACTGTCTGCATGCAAGTTTGTGCACCGGTGTCGTGCAATGCCGGGGAGTCAGAAGAGGGTCTCGGATTCCCCTGGAACTGGAGTTCTCTTGGAATTGGAGTTTCAGACGGTTCTCAGCCGCCATGTGGGTGCTGGGAATCGAACCCAGGTCCTCTGTAAGAACGGTCGGCGCTCTTAACCGCTAGGCCATCTCTCCAGCCCTACCATCTAATTCTTGAGACTATTTCAAGTAACTTTGAATTTACCTTCCATTTTTCAGGACCAGGGAAGAGTTCAGAGTGCTTGCTCTGATGAATATGGACTTTCTCCATTTGTTCTCCTCTTTTTTTGGGAGTGGAGAGGATAAATTTAACGATTTATTTGACCACATGATAATGGTATTTCCGGGGTAATTTCATGAAATAATTAACTAACAGTGATGTGGATTATGTAGAAACTAAATAAGGACCTCCCATTTGCCTTTTCATGAGTCACATATTTACCATGTTTTTCTTTATTCAAATATTTCATTTTTCTCACTAGCTAAAGTTGTGTTCTCCTCTTCTTGTATTCACTTTCTATCTTTATTATATTGATTTTTATATATACATATATATATTTCTGCATTCATTGTGACAATAAATTTTGATACTTTTTTTGTCCTTGTAGCTATGGTAATTACACAAGAGGAGCATCCCACTGGATGTCTGTCTAAATTTCTGCTGTGAGCAAAATGCCTAACTTGTGTTTCCCAAAGATCAAATGAACAGATGAACAAGTGCAGTGTAGAGCCTTGTTACTGTATGCTGAATCGATTAGGCCACAGAAGGATCAGCTCCCTCCAGGTCTCCATTGCTCCACTGGTAAATGTCAGTTCAGACGTAGACAGCAGGATGATTCACAGCTTCTGAAAGACCATGTTTAAAATAAGCATCTGTTGCCTGGGAACAGAGGAAACCTTACTGACAATGTTTTGTGAGTTATTTAATCAAATTAGCTCCTATCAGCAAGAAACTTTTAAGTAGATGAAATAGAAAAAGAGCAAAAAAAAAAAAAAAAAAGATCATTGTGGCTTCATCATAACTACCAGGGTCCTTTCTACGCATTTCCACCAGTACAGGCCTGCAGTAACTCAGATTCATTACACCCACATGCTACTCTTCTGAGATAACACGGATGAAAGTACAAATTTTCCATGCTCCTCCCCCTTCCATTGACTTCCCTTCCCTTCTTCTCCTTTTATTTAGCTGTTTATTTAGTGTGCTATGTCTTGTTTTTGTCCAGGTTTGCTAATCTCCCCAAGTAGCCCTGAAACTTTCAATCCCCTTATCTCAGCCTTTTTGGGTTCTGGGATTAAATGCATGTGCCATTATACTCACCTTGTCCTCCAGTCCCGGGGTTCAAATCCAGACCTTCTATACAGTGAGAAAGACCTCTACTACTGAGCTACATACTTAGCTCTGGATTTTCACACTTTAACGTATTTGCTTAACTCACAAATCCTAAATCTGTTTTAGGAAATAATTAAATATCAAGACAAAGACCAGCCTTACACATGCATGACATACTTTCTCTAGTCATAAGTAACATTTCCCGTTGTCAAAACATTCACACTACTTACTATATTAAATTAGTTATAAAAATAAATTTAAAATTAATCTTCCTTTTGAATAGGCATTTAAACTATATATACATCAGTTTAACTATTGTATTTAATGTACACATTTGAAAACAAAATGGAAAAGTTTTAATGTGTAAAGAGAATTGAGCCAGGAAGTAGTGGCTGCACACTTTTAATCCTAGCACTGGGAGGCAGAGGCAGAGGATCTTTGTGAGTTTCAAGGCAAGCTGGTCTACAGAAGTGAGTTCCAGGACAGCCTGGGACTACAGGGAGACCCTGTCTCGAAAGACCAAAAAAAAAAAAAAAAAAAAAAAAAAAACTGATAATGTTTGATATGTATTCTGCATATTCTTTTTATTTTCAGAGCAGTTAATCAAGGGAATTCTTTTTACTTATATTTTTTAATTTTATTTATTTTTATGTGTATGAGTGTACTGTCTGCATGTCGGTTTGTGCACTTGTCTCGTGCAGTGCTGTGGAAGTCAGAAGAAGGTGTCGGATTCCCCTGGAACTGGAGTTAAAAACGGTTTTCAGCCATTATGTGGGTGCTGGGGATCAAACCCAGGTCCTCTGCAAGAGCGGTAGGCCTCTTAACTGCGCTAGGCCGTTCTCTCTGGCCCTTTAGTTTATTTTTTCAACTTCATGACAGCACTCTAATGTCGTACTCATCCACTACTTATCTAATCTATTATCTGATTTCCGTATGGTGTATGAACTGCCTATACTGGTCTGCATGCAAGTTTGCATGCACCCGTGTCGTGCAATGCCGCGAGGTTCATGAAGAGGTCTCGGATCCCCTGGAACTGAAGCCTCCCTTGGAATTGGAGTTTAGACGGTTCTCTGGCCGCCATGTGGGTTGGCTGGGGATCGAACCGGACTTCCTCTGTAAGAGCGGGTCAGCGCTCTTAAACCGCTAGGCCATCTCTCCAGCCCCGTAAGGGAAATTTATACAACATTTTATCAATGTATGCTTTTTCTTTTTCCTATTGTGCTTCTCTGGAAAGACGATAGGTGAATTTAATATTCTAAGGAACTACATTTCTTTCTTTTTTTTTTAATATTTTTTTATTAATTTTATTTATTTCTGTATGTGTATAAATGTACTGTCTGCATGCAAGTTTGTGCACCCGTGTCGTGCAATGTCACGGAGGTCAGAAGAGGGTCTCGGATTCCCCTGGAACTGGAGTTCTCCTGGAATTGGAGTTTCAGACGGCTCTCGGCCGCCATGTGGGTGCTGGGGATCGAACCCGGGTCCTCTGCAAGAGCGGTCGGCGCTCTTAACCGCTAGGCCATCTCTCCAGCCCGGAACTACATTTCTTAAGTCAGACCTACATTTCTTAAGTCAGACCATGAGAAGAATCTTGAGACAAAGAATGTTCTATTAACTGAAGGGAAAGTCTCAGAAAAAAACAATCCCACTTCCTTTTCTTCATTAAATTCTATAATGAAATTACCTATAAGGACTGTGTCACTCAGAGCCCCATAAGGAGCAGTGGAGTCATTGGCAGCATTGTGGGGTGATAGCTTTGCTACAAGGGGCTAGAGAATCAGAAGAAAGTTCTTCCTTTAAGCTCTACTCCTAAGGAACTGGCGATGGCAGACAAGGCAAAGTGCGTGCGGACACCTGGAGACCTGGAACCTCTACCTATTATTGTGTTGCCACGTCGGAGAATGTGGGGCATTCTGTCGCCCCCGAGTCTCCTGGTTAGGTTAGGGTTACAGCAGGTCAGCAATGTTGGCAATCAGAAAAACTGGGTATGAGATAGTGCTGAGGAAGGTGAAGCCTGCTACGGCCCTGTGCCTTGATCAGTCAGATCTCTGAGATCCTCAAAGAGGGCTGAGTATGGCTTTGCTTCTTCGCTGAGCATCTCCTGAAAACCATTATTCTAGTCAACTCCAACTTAGACATATACAGGAAAATATATTAGAAAATGAGATTCTGGTTTAACCAAGTTGATCAGGGAAACAAAAATATAAAGAGAGGTTTCAAGTTTCTTTGTAACATCAGTGTTTCAAACCCATCAAGTGAATAAAACGTATGTTCTAGAAAGTCTAAGTCTAGGGGCTGGAGAGATGGCCTAGAGGTTAAGAGCACTGACTGCTCTTGCAGAAGACCCGGGTTCGATCCCCAGCACCCACATGGCGGCTAAGAACCATCTGTAACTCCAATTTCAGGAGAACTCCAGTTCCAGAGGAATCCGAGACCCTCGTCTGACCTCTGCGGCATTGCACAACACGAGCGCACAAACCTACATGCAGACAGTACATTCATACACAAACAAAAATAAATTTAAAAAAAAGAAAGTCTAAGTCTAAAATGTATTAAGTGAAATCTAATTACCAGATATGAAAATTTAACTGAACATCAATTATAGTTGACAATATCTAGTAATCACAGAATTCACCATTTGAAGCTGTGTGGTGGTGGTACACACCTTTAATTTTAGCACTGTTAGGGTGGAAGTTGGATGGTGGTCAGAAGCCAATGGATCTCTGTAAGTTCAAGGCCAGCTTAGTCTACATAGAAAGAGTTCTAGGCCAGAGAGCATCACACAGTGAGACACTATCTCAAAAAAAAAAAATCAAGATTTCCCAAATTTATATAAATATAACAAGAATCCATAATAAGTAGGACATCATTGTAATAAAGTGTTTGAATTATATCATATGCTATCTTAAGTTATGCATTGGACTTATTTTACCTGATATTTAAGTTGGCCATAACCAAAAACCAGCATCCCTTAAGAAAAAATAATTCTGTGTGTTTAACATGGAAACTAAAACCAAATTGTCCCTAAATTACCCAGAGGAAACTTACACAAAATCAGTTGATCTGGATTAATTACACATACTGAATAAGTTTTATTTTTAATACCTTAAGTTAGATATGTTAAAATGCTATTTAAGCCAACTCTTAGGACATAGAATGTAAAAACACTAGAACATTTAGTTCAATAAAATTAACAAATATTATATAAAATATAGTGAACCTAGGGGAGCACTAAAAATGTGAGATTTAGGCAGCTGGGCTGACCCAATAGGGAACCACTAGTATTCTTCCTTTTCATTCAGAGGGAATAGAGAGGTTGAGAGTAGACTGTCAGTATGTAATACTAACTAGAGGATGCTTTGGTCAAGAAGAAAATGCTGTCTAATGAAACGACTAAAAGAAGCTTCCATGAAATGGGTAAGAAAACCCAACCCTACACAAGGAACTATTGGCGACCTGTTGGGAGGGGCAGAATCAGTCTTAGTTAAAAATGTGACTCTTGGGGCTGGAGAGATGGCTCAGTGGTTAAGAGCACCAACTGCTCTTGCAGAGGACCCGAGTTCAATTCCTAGCACCCACATGGCGGCTAAGAACTATCTTTAACTCCAGTTCCAGGGGAATCTGACACCCTCTTCTGACCTCTGCAGCATTGCACAACATGGGTGCACCAACCCTACTTACAGACAGTATATTCATACACATAAAAAAAAATAATAAATAAAAAATTTTAAAAAAGGATGTGACCCTTGGAAAGGAAAAAGCAGTCTCCAGGGGATGGACCACACTGAAGGGCATTTGGGGGACACAGATTTGCATCAGTAGGCCTTCATATTAGAGCACACGAAATTAGGCAGGGGGCATTAAGAGGGCACTGAAGACAAGGGAGGATCCAAATATGATCGAAATATGTTGTATGAAATTTGCAAAAGTTTGATGAATAAGTGGTGTTCATGGCCACAGTGTCCAATGACACTATTTTTTTCAATCCACATGGTGCTGAAATGTGTCAGTTGTGAAGAAGATGGCATATCTCCCTGGCTGTTAGCAAACCTGTCAGCATCTCTTCTCAATCTACCAAGCATCCGTGTGATCCATTGTCACTAAAGTCCTTGCAAGGTTTGTTCTGAGCCTATGTCTCTCTCACACATTCTGTCACATGGAAGTGACTCTTACCTTTCACATATTCATCCCAGCCTAAGGAAGGCTCTGCTTGTTATCCCTGGATGTCGATTATTTTTTTTTAGATTGGAATTTTTTTATTGAATCTTCTGTTTTTAAATTTTTGTTGAATTTTTGTGCATTTCATACAGAACCTCTCAATAAATCTTAATCAACGGTACACTCCCTTCCCACTGACACCCTTCCCCAGCCCCGTCCCCCACTAGAATTCATACACTCTGTCCTTTGTGCTGAGGTCTATTCTGTCAGTCTGTCAAGTTAGTGTCCCCAGACGTTCATCAGTGCAAAGTTCATCCACTGAGGTCTAGTCAGCTTATCTATAGTCTCTTGCTTTAAGATCAAGTCTTCCTTTTTTTAAGTGATTTTATTTATTTATTTATATGAATGTACTGTCTTCATGTAGGTCAGCCGTCAATATTTCTTCAGCTAAGATTGGGGTCTTCTGCCCATTTCTCCAGTTCCATGCTGGGTTTGTGTCTGATTATGAGTTTGGTGTGGATCCTGTGTGTGCTTACACCATTGTTGTAGGTTCATATGAACAGGGTCCCAGGAGCTGTAGGACTCTATTTCCATATGCTCATGCACCTTTTCCATGGATCTTACAATCTTCCTGTTCCCTCTTCCACAATGGACCCTGAGCCCTGGGTGAGTGAAACTTAATATAGGAGTCCTGTCCAAATACCCACACTCTGCAGACTCCTGAGGTTCTCCAGACTTGGTCATTTGTGATCTCCTGTGTGTCTGGCCCTCTGTTGCATGAGGGAGCTTCACTAATAAGAGTTGAGAATTTCGTTAGTGTCCTCTTTACCCCTTGTTCTATGTTGCATGAGCCTTATTTTTGTAATTCATTATCACTCTTCCATTAAGATATCTAGAATCCTGCAAGTATGCCATGTACATAGTTTAGACTTTAGATTATTTCTGCCATAGATAAGTGAATTTTCAGCTCTTATGTGTTCATTGTTTTATGTCTAATGTTATTTTATTTTTATTTGTTATTTTTATGTTATTTTATTTTTTGAGACAGGGTCTCCTTTTAGTCCCAGCTGGCCTGGAGCTCACTCTGTAGACCAGGCTGGCCTTGAACTCACAGAGATCCGCCTGCCTCTGCCTCCCAAGTGCTAGGATTAAAGGCGTGCGCCACCATGCCCGGCATATTTCTACAACATAAGTTTCAGAATAAAAGAAGATTGGTCCCAATTTTCATCTCTCTATCTTGAGCCAAATATGTCAATATTACTCAAACCATCTGAATGTGTTGATCTGTTCTTAGTTCCTTGCTATTTGATTGCTAGCTGTGAACTATTTAGTATGAAAAAAAAGTTAAAATTTGACACCTTCCCCGGGCCACACAGCAACTGCACAACTACAGAGACTGTCCTGGCGGCAAGCGCCTGCCAGGTGGAGACAGCACCAAGCTGGTGGGCAGGCCGCAGTAGCACAGCCTACAAGTCTGGAAAAGACAGAAGATATGCTGTGGGATCATCTACAGGGCCATTTGGGGGAAGTCCTCACTGACACACATCTCTTCTAGCCATGCTGCTGCAGTAAGAAAGCAGCTGCCGAGAAGCCAGAGGAGCAGGGGCCAGCACCTCTGCCCATCTGCACTCAAGAGTGGTGAATGAGGTTCATGTAGAAGGGAACAAAACGATTTTGAAAAAAAGCAACATACTGACCCTCCTGTTTTTGACTTAGATACCTGCTATATTGCCAAAAAGACCAAAGTATCAGTACACTGTAGAGAGCAAGCTTTTAGAAATGTTAAACTAGGTAAACAACACGCAGGTCCTCAGAGTGGTATGGAGTGCAGTCGCTACTTCCTGGGGCATGCTTCTTAGAGGACTTGTGTTTATAAATAATTAACATTGGTGTTGACTGTGTGGGATTCTGTCGCGCGCAGCAGTCTCACCGGCAAGAACTTCACGCGGACAGCAGGATTCTTCTGCAGCAAACTTTATTGTGTACAGCTCTCTTATGAGAAGGACCCCGAAATGGGGAAGAGGCACTGCTTATATAGCAGTCCAGAGGGTTCGGGTATGCTCTGGATTGGTGCACCATCCGATGCCTCATTTGCATACCAAAAGCGTGGGCTCGAACATCCTGTGGTTAATGAGCATCCTGTTTATCTTACGAGGAGGAAGTAAGGAGGGGAAGGGCAGGATGAAGATAAGCCTGGAATGTCCTGTGGGCTGGAACATCCTGAGGCTTATCTTACGTGGAGGAAGTAAAGTGAAACTAGCCTTCCTTGCTCAATGGGCGGGGGTGAGTTCACGAAACTCTAGCACAGGCTTTCTTTAACGAAGCAGGCTACCAACAGGATTCATTGAAAAAAGCACAATTCAGTTTTAGCTCTGGATTAGCTCAGTTGACTTTGTGGAGGTTTTATCTGTACAGTAGCTGTTTGACTTTTTATAACCTTATTAGGGTTTGCGGTTTTGTTTTTTGTTGTTGTTTTTCTTTTTCTTCCGCTATTTAAAGTTCACTAGAAGAGAGGTGTGTTAAGGCTAAAACGGTCGGTTGGGTTGGGCTTGGAGTTCGGTTTCTGAGCATCTTGAGCTGAGTCAGGAGCTCCTCAGGACAAATCTCACTGTTGCCTTCTTGGTGGTAGAGTCTAGCCAACTAGCCAGTGCTTTCTGGTTGACTCTAAAAGTTCAGGAAAAATAAAGCGCCACTTCAGACTTCTCATTGAGGGAGGGGCACATGCCTGCCTTAAGATCCTGGGACTCCTGCTTATTTTAAAAACTGGATTTTCCGAGTCAGATAGTATATAACAATAAAGGAGTGAGCCACTTTTTATGGGCGCCCTATATAGTTTTATACTTCTACATTGGGTATTTCTTCTTTTGGGAACAAACCTACCTAGTACAAGCCACCATGCCATGTGCACAGACTGCCCAGGGAGCAGGGCAGCTCTCCACACCCCTGTGTATTTCAGAATCCAGCCACTATCATCCTCCTGAGTTACTATGACATGTGTTGTTGTTGTTGCTCATTTTGGCTGCAGTATTGGTGGTAGACTTATTAGAAAATTTAAAAAATAAATTTGTGGTTAAAAAGAGTGATAGCAAAACAATCATCAAAATCTCATGTGACTAAGACTATCAGTTTTAGTTCATGAAGAAGTTACTTGTTTATCCCTCTCTACTCAATGGAATATATTCTAGAATTTTAGAATTATTCACATCCATCTTTACCCATCCTAGGATATGACAGTCACAGTTATTCCACTTAATGATTTTTCTCAAGGTATCCAACTAAGCAGGATTAGGTAAAAACACAACAAACAAACAAACACACAAAAATAAATGATTAATGCAATCAGGGAAGCAGAGTGGAGAGAAATATCACCTCGAGGAAGCAGAGACTCTGTGCTGTTGGGGAAATTTGGTCAAGTTATCCATGTTGATACCATGCCCACCTAATAGCTTTGCTGTTAAGTTAGATGGTTAAGTAAGATGCACCTCAAAAAGCTGAATATCTCTATTAAAGACCACTTTAAATTAGCTAAAAGTACACAGGGAAAACATGAAGGAAGATGTGCATATGGAGGATTGGGACAGGAGACAGGAAATAGGGCAGAAAAGCAGGCTATAGAAAAGTTCTAACGGTAACACAATGATGAATATTAAGAACAGCCATGTGATGAAACAGCCAAGAATGTCTTTGATATATGTAATTAATGTATTATATATAAAATACAGGTGGAGCTGGGCGTGGTGGTGCACACCTTTAATCCTAGCACCTGGGAGGCAGAGGCAGGTGGATCTTTGTGAGTTCAAGGCCAGCCTGGTCTACAGGGCGAGTTCCAGGATAGCTGGGGCTACAGGGAGACCCTGTCTCGAAAAGACCAAAAAAAAAAAATAAAAAGGGTCATTTTGGGGAGGAAAAATTTTTAAATTTTATTTAGGTGGTAGTATATTAGCTGTTTCGGGCTATACTGCAGCTATAGCTTCTGAAGAATAGCTTGAGACATGGGGAGATAATTGATTAATTTTAGGTTAATTAATGGAGGTAATATTGGTAGTATGATTTACTAACTTTGATAAAGTAGAGTTTGTTACTGAATTTAATAATACAGGAATTGGGCAGCTTATGACGGAGGAGAAGTAGAGTTGGTAGGGTGGAGAGAATAGGTGATGTAGCTATCTATAGTCATGCTAGTTGGTTGGTGGGGCTGCAAGGTGAGCTTTGTTAGCATTTTTCTTGTTATTGTAATTACTTGTGGAAATTAATAATATCTGGGACATGAAACATCAGATAAGGTTACTGAAAAGGAAAGAGTGTAAAGTTTGGTAAGGCCTTTTCGGTTGGATGTGATGATTGAAGCAAGAATTTGGATTGTGGAAATTATTTGGGGGATGGAGTTTTTTAGTCAGGCTACATCTAGTAAAGTAAATGCTATGTTTTGGATGATAAATAATATTTTAGGTGGAATTAAATGGTGAATGACTGCCGGAAGATATCCTCCTAGGAGGTAAGAGAAATTGTGGGAGGAGAAAGTAAATTTGGATGTGATGTTGTTGAGTTCTATTTCGATGATAAATACGAGGATAGTGACACTTAAGAGGTTAAATTTAAGCCTAATGGTATAGCTATTACTGGGCTATTTATGGGGGGAACTTGTTTGAGATTAAACATCCTGTGATAATGCTCCCAAATGTGAGGCAGTTAATAGCATTAGTGAGATGTGGGTTATTTTTGTTGATAGAGATTAATGGTGAGAAGTGAGGTTTAGTTATCAGAGCAAAGAAGATAATGCCTATGCTGCAGACAGCTGTAAGGGGGGTTGTGATTACTGTAATTAGTAGGGCTCAGGCATTTGTATTAGAGGTATTTGCAGCTTCAATGATTAGGTCTTTTGAAGAGACGCCTGTGAGAAAGGCAGCTGTCCTAAGTGCTGAGCTACCACTGGCAAGAAGTGGTGTGTAGAATAGTGTTGGCAAGACATCATATGTCTTATTCATCACTTAGGCTATGAATAATAAAGCCAGAGCACATAAGTAATGTAATGTTAAAGAAAGCATGAGTATAAATATGAAGAAAGGCTTGGTGGGGTTGGTTAACCCCTGAAGTTACTATTATTAAGATTAATTGACTTGATTTGGGGAAGGCTACAATTTTTTAAATATTACTTGGGGTCAGGGCACAAATAACTGTAAATAGGTTGTTACTGTTACTAGGCCTAGCATAAGTGTAAGAATAATTTGATTGTTGCTTGTAGGAGGGTAGGATTGGGTGAGTAGAAAAAATTCTGCAATAACTATACAGCTTCAATGAAGTCAAGAAACACAGGTGTTGGGCCTTCTCTGCCAGAAGGAAGTCAAGAGCTGAGACCAAGTTGTGCAGCTTTTCCAGTATCTGTGACTTGAAGAGCCAAAGAGAAATCCTGTTGCCATTTGAGTTGTTTGTAAAAATTCATTGGAGTTCTCAGGAATTCCAATTTGTATAAAATCAAGCTATTGATAAAATGAATCAAATATCTCCAATAAAGTTCTAGAAGATTACTTGGATGCTGTACTGTTGGCTTTGGAGAAGGGATGATATGATTCCAACTCCTCAGCTGATGAAAAGTTGGAACAAACTGTTAGCTGAGACTAGAGTAATTATTGTTATTAGGAAAAAGAAGAGATTTTATAAATGGGTTTAGTTTAGGATCTGAATGCATATATCATGATCAAAATTCAGTGATTGACCATGTTATGAAGAGAGTTACAGGGATAAATATTGTTGAGAAGAAATCAAATTTAAAACTCGGCCAATTTTATGGCATTAATGGTTACTCAGTGTCAGTTAGAAATAACTGTTTCATTAGAGGGGCAATTGGGTTGATTCAAGCTCTTCACTATTGTGAAGAAAGCTGCAATAAACATGGCTGTACTGTGTGGCCTTAAGCATCCAAAAGGAAAGTACAACTAGAAATAAATAATCAATAAGACCAGAGAAACTGTACTGCAGACATAAAACTTGAGATCTTAGTAAGAAGACAAAAAGAAAAAAAGAGTACTGTGGTTTGGCCTGTCTTCAATTCTTACTGGCAAGTGCATCTGCCTGTGGCTGCCACCACTTTTGGCACCCCTCAAAGACAAGAGACACAGCTTTTTAACCCTCCAATGTGGAGCGAAGACTCATGTCTCTCCAAGAATCCTCCAAACCTTCAATGCCAGATGGGGACTACTGAGATACCCAGCTTGTGGACTAAGCAGCTAAGGGGATGTCAGCCTTGTCAGAATGTAGACTGCCGGGGCTGGAGAGATGGCCTAGCGGTTAAGGGCGCCGACCGCTCTTACAGAGGACCTGGGTTCGATCCCCAGCACCCACATGGCGGCCAAAAACCGTCTGAAACTCCAATTCCAGGAGTACTCCAGTTCCAGGGGAATCCGAGACCCTCTTCTGACCTCCGCGGCATTGCACGACACGGGTGCACAGACTTGCATGCAGACAGTACATTCATACACATACAAAAATAAATAAAATTAAAAAAAAAAGAATGTAGACTGCCATTGCTGGACTACCTGGGCTGTATCATGGAGGCCAGTGCAGGGGGATTGAGACAGGACGTGTACTTACTAGACGTCATTTGGGGAACCATGGGAGGGAAAGACCCCAAAGTGGAGCAAAAGTGCAGGATTGATAGTTTTTTGGGATTGCCAAGGAGGATCCTTCGAGCACCTCCTTAAGAAAAACATGACATCTTTTGAAAAAAAAAAAAAAAAAAAAAAAAAAAAAAAAAAAAAAATCCTCCAATTCAAGTGATATGTGTATGTAGTTATATATATATATTACTTATATATATATATATATTTATGTATGTATAACATGGTGTATATGTGTATATATACTGTAGCAATACAAGTTGGAGAGAGCAACAACAAAAGAACTGAAAGAAAAAAATCTCTGGAAAGAATTCAGAAAAAGATGCAGGACATATATGTAGAGTGTTAGGACTCGGGTGCGGTCGGGAGTCATGGAAAGGAAGCAACTCTAGATCCGATTGAGAATGATGTATGACTTATGGAAAAAGTTTAATAACAATAAAAAAGAAGAAAAGCAAGGAAATATATCCATTCACAATAGCCTCAAAGAAATAAAATATCAAAGACTAAATATAACTAAGGAAGTTGTATTAGTCAGGGTTCTCTAAAGAAATAGAAAGCAACAGGACGAATATATAGCTATATACAACTTATTGATTTGCTCACATAACAGAGTTCAAGGAGTCTAACAGTAGCTGCGCCGCGAATGGAGAGGCTGAGAATCCAGGAACTGCTTGTCTCAAGGCTGGATGTCTCAGTAGTCCCAATCTGGTGCTGAAAACCTGGGAGATTCCAGGAGATCTGCCAGTCTTCAGTATACATGCTGGGATCCGTAGGGTTGATCACAGCAGCAAGACAAACTCACCTGTAAGAGAGAGGCAAGCCACAGGAAAAAGGGACCAGATCCCTCTGCGGCATGGCCTTTAATACTGCCTGCCGCGAAGGTAACACCCACATTTGGGTGGCCATCCGGGTTGAGGTAGTCCAATCCAAAGATCATTTTTATCTTATTTACCTTAGTCAGTCAAATTGACACCCAGGAATTAACCATCACAGAAGTGAAAGACTTGTATAATAAAAACTTTAATCTCCCCCCCTAAAAAAGATAACTAGTTCATTCTCAACGTAAAGAAAATGAGTATAGGAAATAAACTGGGAATAAATGAATATGTAATAGAGCTAATAATGTATTAAGGGAAGTCACTAAAATTAGTTATTTAGATTATAGAGATGAATAGAGGAATGCTAAGAAGGCGTTGCATAAGGAGGACAAATTGATTTATATTAAGGAAGATAAATTGACTGAGTTCTATTAAGTACTTTTATTTGGAATTGCATCAAGTTTTTGGTTCCCAAGATCAATGAATCACTTCCATCCTATAAAAGTTTGGGAGCATGAATTAGCAGTTTGTGCTTACTTTCTTGGTAAATAAGAAGTTATAAAATTGTATCTTAAGATTCACAATCTAGGGGCTGGAGAGATAGCCTAGCGGTTAAGAGCGCCGATGCTCTTGCAGAGGACCCGGGTTCGATCCCCAGCACCCACATGGCGGGCTGAGAACCATCTGTAACTCCATTCCAGGGGAACTCCAGTTCCAGGGGAATCCGAGACCCTCTTCTGACCTCCGCGCATTGCACGACACGGGTGCACAGACTGCATGCAGACAAACATTCATAACATCAAAAAAAAAAAAAAAAAAAAAAAAAGATTCACAATATAATGTTTTAATAAACTATGATTACAGTATGGGTGTCTGATGATGAATTTAGGATTAAGTAATAGGAGGATTAGATGAATGATATATGTGTGACGGAGAAGTGTTTTTTATGTAGTTGGTTAATTTACCTCATTGGGAAGTGATTAATGTGTGAAAGGAATAGTGCTATCAGTAATATATTAAATCTTATAAAAATAATAGTGCAGCTATATCATGAGAATAGTGATGTAATAGTGAGTCTCTCTCATTGATGGAGGTTAGCTAGGCTATGTAGTATTAATTATATTGCTATTAGTCATGTGATTGAAGTCTATGGATTTAGAGTAAAGTGGGCCTGTGAATGCCTTCATAGTTTGTATTGGAAAGACAAAATAGGAGTGATGAGACAAGCCCAAAGACTTGTAAAGATTCAGGGGTATTGGATTAGTACTGCTTTGATAACTTAATGCCATGTGACCTGCTGAAGAGTAGGCAATTAAGGACTTTAAGTCAATTTGTCAAAGACAGATAGAGCTGATTATTACTATTCCCTATAAGGATAAGAGAATAAATGGATGAGCTAAGCTTTTTATGGTAGGATCAAATATAATTGCATTTTACTAACCCTCCTAGGATTAGTAAAATGGCTACTAGGAGTATAGGTCCAGCAATTGTGGCTTCAGCTTGAAGTTTAGGAAGTCATAAATGGACTTTGTACAGGGTATTTTAACCATAAATTCTACCATGTGTGCAATTCCTAAAATATGGTTAGACCATGTTAAATGTATTGAGGATTGTTGAAAGGTTAAGACAGAGAAGTTTAATATTCCAATGGAGTTGAGAGTGCAAATTAGGGCAATAAGAAGTGGGATTGAGTTGATTAGACCATGAAACAAGAAAGAGAACCCAGCGTTTAAATGCCATTTGATTTTCTTGATAGGTAATAATAATTAAGATTGAGATAGCTGGATTCAAAATAAAAGTAAAAAAAATAACACAGTTCTTTGCCATTTGCGAGAATGGTTGTAATTAAAAGCATTTGTAAAGAAGCTAAGATAGGGAGATTTTATATGGAAGTGATTCACTGGATAAATGGTTTGGCTAACTAAAAATTTAAGGGGGAAGAAGTCAGGTAGGTACTAAGGACTAAGAGAAGGGCTGAAAGGGGTCTGCAAAGAATCAAGTGGAAAAACTTGGGCTGTTTTCATTATTCTGGTTAGGGGTTAGAGACATACAAATGCTGATAATCAAGCTAATGAACTGCGTTATTCAGACTGGGGTTATATATTTGGAAAAATCAAAAAATCAATGTAAGAATTAAAAGGGCAGACATCCATAATTTTACACATTATAATCTGACGTTAGAATTTTTGATATCTGTGTCTTGTGAGGTTGAAAACTATTGCTGGGAGATATAAGCCTACAACAGCTTCACAGGCTTGCAAAAACTAAATTAAAGTTAGGGACTTGTACAGGAAATACAACATGGAATTGAAGGTGATTAAAGCATTTATTATAAATAGAGATAATATTCCTTCTAGGCATATAAGTGTAGACATAGGATGCAAGTGGAAAGTTAATATGCTTAGAAGTGAAAGGAAAAACTGTTAAGAGAAGATTAACAAATACTGGTGACATATGGTAATCATGAGTAAGTTACATGATTTAATGGAGCAATAAATCATTAGTACTATTATGACAGTAATTACCAAAACTATCTGGGGTTCGCGGTGGTGTGGGATCGGGCTGTTCAGCCTCATCATTCACATATGTGCTTAAGGGCTAAAATTGACGGTGAGGATAACGCTAACATTACTAGTTATGTAGGTTGTGGTGTGTGGTGTGTGTCTTGTGTGGCAGAGTAGGTCTGGATGCTGAGCTAGTCGAGCGTGTGGGGTCGCAGGGGTTGCGATCGTAGGAAATAGTTGTAAGATGGAGTTGAGTGCGTTACAAGGAGTGGTTATTTGTATAAAGAATGATAACGTGATGGCTGAATGGGGGTGCAGAACCACAAGCATAGTGTGTGCTTGGCTTTTGTCTAAATGTATTGGGAGGTCCTGGAAGGTGCATGAAAGGCAATCAATACTGTAGAGAACTCTGAGAGTAAGGGTCGTCTGTTATCAGAGTAAGTGAGCTGTTGATATTCTCTTAAGGGAGTGTTGGCCAAACTGGGATGGTTGAGTGGAAGTCAAGGGTGAAAAGTTACTACAAAGAGAATATGATCCTCACAAATAGATGATAAGGCACAAGAAGAGTCAAACTATGAAGATCTACAAAATGTCGGTTAGGCTGCTGCTTTAAAAACCAAAATGATGTGTGTGAGTAGAATTGGAATTAAGAGTTGTTGGAGAACAGAAAGGAGAAGCCAATAATTTGGATAGTCCATGGAATTCCAGTGAGCTAAATGATCTTTAAATTCTGTCCCAGATGGTAAAAAACGTATTCAAAATATTCTGATGCTTGGAGAATTATAAAGCAGAAGCCTAGAAAAGTCATAATTAGGAAAGCTTGATTCATACATGACAGTTATCTTCTATAGGCTACAGTAATCTCAGGTAATGGAGATGCTGGACTAGTAAAACTGTAGTATTTGGGAGAGGAACTTCAAGGAGGGTTAAGGACTTAAGATTAGTCCCTGGTAAACACCCTCCAAGTTTGTATGTATGGGCTAGACTAGAATGAGGGTGCGGGGCTAGTGTAAACGCCGTAGTGGTGCGAAAAATAGGGTGCAAAGAATCGAAGTGGTACAATTGGGTACCAGTAGGTCAGTACGACCTGTTTGGACAATGGGAATATATGTCCTGAAAATGGCTCCGGTGGTTTGTGAAAGATGTTGCTTCTATCATGCGATTGGTGTAGATAGTGTGCAGTGGGTTAGCATTAGACTAGAGAAACGAGAAGGACTGAGCTTAAATGGAATCATACTAGTCTGGAAGTTAGGAGAAGAGCTGGAAAATCTCCTGTTCATGTTCATGGGCTAGGATTTACTATGTGGAAAGGCATATTGGTAGGTCATTAAATGTTACAATGTAAGCATAAACTAAGTAAATACATAGGCTATTATTCGGGCTTCAGCAAACTCTAGAATTGTTAGACAGTATAAAATAATGAAAGTTATAAAACCTGCTGGTCAGCTTATTGAAGATAAGAATGGGGTGCTTGCCATGATAACATGCGGTGTACAGAGCATTTAAGTCAAGGTTAGGGGTAAAGCTACTCAAACAAACAAAGAAGTAAGAAAGCAATGACTACTCAAAAGATGTAGTACAGAGCTGAGCAGAGACTGTGCGAGCTTTGTCAGTGGTGTTGAGAGAAGTAGATAGCGTGGTAGAAATATCGTGTGGGGGTTAAGGGTGGTAAAGTGGTTCATACTTGGGGGCTGTGAGAAATGGCTCAGTGGTTTAAGAGCATGCTGCCTCTTGCTAGAGACTCCGGTTGATTGTCCGAGCACCACATGTATGGGCAAGCTAAGAACGCCTGGCTTTTGACTCCTTCCAGGGGAAGTGTACTGATGCGGTAATCCGGCAGTGGATGGGGGGGTGCTCCGGTGCACACTGCATTGGCGTTGGATGACAATGGTCACCAACCTACAGCAGGCAGTACACTGCGCATACACATAAAAAGTAATAAAGAAAAAAAGTTAAAAAAAGGTTCACATCAATTCATGATATGGGTTCAAATTAATGCCAAATATAAGGACCACCATCATGATATCATCTCACTCACGATATGACTAGCTAAGATCAAGAAAACAAAGGACACCAAATGCGAAGAGGTTGTTGGGGAAAAGGGAACGACTCAATCCACTGCGTGTAGGTCGTGGTGGTGAACATGTGGAACGGGGATGACACCATGTGAGGACAGCAGTGTGGATGCTAAGGACTTCGCATGAAGCCGTCGCCTGTGACCGCCAGACATACCACTCCTGCGGTATTACCCCAAAGATGCATCCTAGCCGGTGGGCAAAATACATCACACTTTTGTTATTGGCAGCTCTGCTTAACAATAGCAAGAGCTTGGAAACCAACTCAAAGTCCCTCAGCTGACAATGGATACAAAATGGTGTGGTGTGGGGGGACAGTCTTCCACGAGATGGTGGAGATTTTTTTGTTTTTACGAAGATATTTTGGGTGCGTGGTTTGTGTAGTGTAAAAAAGGGTGGATTATGAACTTTGCAGAATGGATGGAGTTCAGAACCCATTATGCTAAGTGAAGTAACCACAGTCCCAGAAAGACAAAGGGTAATGGTTTTCCCTCATTGTGTTGCTAACGGACCAAATACCCCCGAGGATCGAAGAAAAGTCTTCCGAATGATACATATTGTGTTATGATTTCTGTTGGTGGGGGATGCGTGAAAGAGACTAGGTGTATAATGTAAATCTGCTCAATCGTGCTGCTTAGAATTGCGGCTGCCCACCAGCTTATTTTCAGGACTCTGAAATTTTTGACTTTGGTAGTGGTTGGGTGGAGAGTATGTTGCGCGGTATTATTAAAGATTAATTATATCAATTAATGTGAGGAAATGTAATGGTCTAAGCATAAAAAAAGACTGGGGATAGGAGAAAGATGCAGGACGTTTGTGCATAGTGGCAATATCTGGTGTGGGTGTGTGGGGAGGAAGGGCAAGAGGGAATGATGGCTAACTGAACTGGTAAAGTGATTTCTGAAATACACAAAAACATTCAATAAAGCATAATAAAGTGCTCTATTTTAACAAATAAAAGGATTCAAAATGAAGAAAGAAAGCAAAAGAAGGGGTTCTTCTGCTCTTAGAGTAATGGGTTAAGTGAAATAAATGACCGGGTGGGTATGGCTATGTTGTGTGGCAGGGGTGGTGGGTTCTGGGTTGGGGGCTGGTGTTGCGACGGCGGGGGGCGGAGGAGTGGGAGATGTGTTGTGTGGGGTGGTGGGTGGGGTGGTGTGGGTGGTGGGGGTGGGGGTGGGGTGGGTGGGTGTGTTGGGGGTGGGGGTGGGGGTGGGCGGGTGTGTGTGTAGGGGGGGTGTGTGTTGTGGGGGTGGTGGGTTGGGTTGTGTTTTGTGTGGGGGGTGGGTGGGGTGGTTTGTGGGTGGGCGTGTGGTGGGTTGGGTTGTGAGGGGGGTTGGGTGTGTGTGGGGGGGTGTGTTGGTGGGTGGGTGCTGGTTGTCATGCTGGAGGGGTTGGTTGTGGTGGTTGTGGTGTGTGGGGGGTGGTGGTGGTGAGTGTGTGAGGGGGGGGGGTCGTGGGGGGGGAGGGTTGTGTGGGGTTTGGGGGATGGGGGGGGGGTGGGTGTGTGTGGGGGTGGGGTGGCGTGTGGGGCGGGGGTGGGGTGGGGTGGGGTGGGGTGGTGGTGTGGTGGGGGTGATGTTGGGGGGGTGTGGGGGGTGGGGGTGTGGTGTGTGGGGGGTGGGGGGGGGGGGGGGGTTGGGGGGGGGTGTGGAGGTGGAGGTGGGCGTGGGGGGGGGTGGAAAAACTATAAAAGTGGGGGGGTGGGTGTTTGGGTGTGTTTAGGTGGGGGGGGGCGGGTGGGGGCGGTGGGGGGGTGGGGGGGGTGGTGGGTGGGGGTGGGGTGGTGGGTGGGGGGGGGGGGGTTGGTGGCGGGGGCGGTGGTGGTGGGGTGCAGTGGAGAGGTACAAGGTGGGGGTGGAGGGGGGGGGGGGTGGGAGGGGGGAGGGGGAGGGGTAGGGGGGGGGGGGGGGGTGGGGATGGGGGTGGGGGGATGGGGGTGTGGTGTGTGGGGTGTGTGGTGGGTGGGTGGGCGGGGGTGGGTTGGGGGTCGCGGTTACGTTGTTGTGGGAGGGGTGCAGGATTGGGTGGTGGTGCGGGGTGGGGGGGGGTGAGTGTGTTTAACGGTGTGGGTGTGAGGGGTGGGGTGTGGTGGTTGTGTGGGGGGGTAGGGGGGGGTGGGGTGCGGGTGGGGTTCGGGGGTGGGTGGTGCGCGGTAGGGGGGGCGTGGCACGGGGGCGCAGTGGGTTAGTGTCACGTGTGATGGCCGGGCAGCGTGTGGAGGTGGCGAGCAGTGGGGAGGGGGGTCTCATGTAATGGGCTCTGCCGTGTGTGGCAATCATATTGCTTTCGACAGGGAATGATATGTTCTGTGTGGGCGATTGGCAGTGGCGGCGCCGGACGGTTGGAGGTTGGGGCGCGGGAATGGCAGCGCGCAGCGAGGGTCCTTGTTGCTCAAAGGGAGGGCGGGGAGGGAGGGGTTGTGTGGTGGTGGGTTTTTGGGGTTGGGGGATGGTATGGGGTGGGTTTGTGGTGCGTGGAGCGGGGTGTGGCGGACCACGGGGCAAGGGGGGGGTGAGGGTGGGCGGCTGGAGGGCGCTGGGCGTGTGCAGTGTGCGCGGGGGGGTCCCGGCGCGGGATGGGGCGTTGTATGGGGGTGGTGAGTTTTCGAGGTGGGCCAAAGACGATAGGAAAGGACATGACCAATCATGTAAGCCACCCATAGAGCAGCAGGATGAAGAGATGTGCGGAGGGGGGAGGGGGGGGGGGGAATGGGTGCGGATGCCTGTGTGGGTGTGAGGAGGTAGAGGATATGGGGTGGTTGTGGGGTGGTGGGGGGGCGGAAGGGGGGCAGGGCAGATGGAAGGGGCAGAGACACGACAGTAGTAATGGGTTAAAGGGGTGTGAGCATAAGAAGGCGGGAACAGGTGCATTAGAAAAAAGGATGAGAAGTATGGAGAGGATACATCGTATAGGACGCATCTTAGGTACGATCAGAGGAGAAAAGAAACTGAGTAGATGAATAATAGGTAAGTGTCGTGTTGGTAGGAGAGAAGTGGTCGACAGTGTGAGTCCCGGGTGTGGGGGCATGGGCATGGACAAGGTGAGCTCATGAGGTGTCAAGGGTGTGTTAATTGGAAGCACGAAGAGTGGACAGGGAAAGAGGATGGAAAGCATCAGTCGGCGTAGAGAGGGGTGGGAGGCGTGTGCCGCGGAAGAGGGGGCGTAGGAGAAGCGGGACAGGCGCGAAGGAGGAGAGATAGGGGCGGAGATCCATGAGGAGGTGTGGATGGTAGGGCAAATATCAAAAAAAAGGAGCCAAGAAGAAGCAAGCGTCGCCATTAAGAGGCGCAGAAGGAGATGATAGCATAAGGTGGGTGGTAGGTTATGAGATTGGGGAGAGAGGGTGAAGGGAAGTAATATTAGATATTTGGAATGGAAAAGATAAAAAGGGTTAATTAGGGAAGAAAAAAAACAGGGAACAATTGTGAAAACTCAAACAAAAAGGGGGGGAAGACNTAAATATATACACATAGTTATACGTACATAAATATATATATATATATAATATGTATTTTTTTTAAATAATTTTTTAAAGAGTCTATAAAACAAAATAAAGATTTTTCCCATTTAAAAAAAAAATTGTGTATATTTACACACACACACACACACACACACACACACACACACACACACACACACATATATATATATATATATATATATATATTTATGTATGTATAACTATGTGTATATATACTGTAGCAATACAAGTTGGAGAGAGCAACAACAAAAGAACTGAAAGAAAAAAATCTCTGGAAAGATTCAGAAAAAAGATGCAGGACATATATGGTAGAGTGTAGGGACTCGGGTGCGGTGGGAGTCATGGAAAGGGAAGCAACTCTAGATTCGATTGAGAAATGATGTATGACTTATGGAAAAAGTTTAATAACAATAAAAAAGAAAGAAATCAAGGAAATGATTCCATTCACAATAGCCTCAAAAGAAATAAAATATCAAAGACTAAATATAACTAAGGAAGTTGTATTAGTCAGGGTTCTCTAAAGAAATAGAAGCAACAGGACGAATATATAGCTATATACAACTTATTGATTTGCTCATGCAACAGAGTTCAAGGAGTCTAACAGTAGCTGCGCCGCGATGGAGAGGCTGAGAATCCAGGGAACTGCTCAGTCCGCAAGGCTGGATGTCTCAGTAGTCCCAATCTGGTGCTGAAGACCTGATGGATTCCAGGAGATCTGCCAGTCTCAGTACATGCTGGGATCCGTAGGGTTGACCACAGCAGCAAGACAAACTCACCTGTAAGAGAGAGGCAAGCCACAGGAAAAAGGGACCAGATCCCTCTGGCATAGCCTTTAATACTGCCTGCCAGCGGAAGGTAACACCCACATTTGGGGTGGGCCATCCGGGTTGAGGTAGTCCAATCCAAAGATCATTTTTATCTTATTTATTCCTTAGTCCAGTCAAATTGACACCCAGGATTAACCATCACAGAAGTGAAAGACTTGTATAATAAAAACTTTAATCTCCCCCCCTAAAAAAGAAATAACTAGTTCATTCTCAACGTAAAAGAAAATGAGTATAGGAAATAAACTGGGAATAAATGAATATGTAATAGAGCTAATAATGTATTAAGGGAAGTCACTAAAATTAGTTATTTAGATTATAGAGATGAATAGAGGAATGCTAAGAAGGCGTTGCATAAGGAGGACAAATTGATTTATATTAAGGAAGATAAATTGACTGAGTTCTATTAAGTACTTTTATTTGGAATTGCATCAAGTTTTTGGTTCCCAAGATCAATGAATCACTTCCATCCTATAAAAGTTTGGGAGCATGAATTAGCAGTTTGTGCTTACTTTCTTGGTAAATAAGAAGTTATAAAATTGTATCTTAAGATTCACAATCTAATGTTTTAATAAACTATGATTACAGTATGGGTGTCTGATGATGAATTTAGGATTAAGTAATAGGAGGATTAGATGAATGATATATGTGTGACGGAGAAGTGTTTTTTATGTAGTTGGTTAATTTACCTCATTGGGAAGTGATTAATGTGTGAAAGGAATAAGGTGCTATCATTAATATATTAAATCTTATAAAAATAATAGTGCAGCTATATCATGAGAATAGTGATGTAATAGTGAGTCTCTCTCATTGATGGAGGTTAGCTAGGCTATGTAGTATTAATTATATTGCTATTAGTCATGTGATTGAAGTCTATGGATTTAGAGTAAAGTGGGCCTGTGAATGCCTTCATAGTTTGTATTGGAAAGACAAAATAGGAGTGATGAGACAAGCCCAAAGACTTGTAAAGATTCAGGGGTATTGGATTAGTACTGCTTTGATAACTTAATGCCATGTGACCTGCTGAAGAGTAGGCAATTAAGGACTTTAAGTCAATTTGTCAAAGACAGATAGAGCTGATTATTACTATTCCCTATAAGGATAAGAGAATAAATGGATGAGCTAAGCTTTTTATGGTAGGATCAAGTATAATTGCATTTTACTAACCCTCCTAGGATTAGTAAAATGGCTACTAGGAGTATAGGTCCAGCAATTGTGGCTTCAGCTTGAAGTTTAGGAAGTCATAAATGGACTTTGTACAGGGTATTTTAACCATAAATTCTACCATGTGTGCAATTCC
The DNA here is from genome assembly GCA_009823505.1 of Rhizomys pruinosus. Taxonomy (NCBI): domain Eukaryota; kingdom Metazoa; phylum Chordata; class Mammalia; order Rodentia; family Spalacidae; genus Rhizomys; species Rhizomys pruinosus. The sequence continues at coordinate 72,364 of VZQC01006108.1, read as the reverse complement.
TAAAATATGGTTAGACCATGTTAAATGTATTGAGGATTGTTGAAAGGTTAAGACAGAGAAGTTTAATATTCCAATGGAGTTGAGAGTGCAAATTAGGGCAATAAGAAGTGGGATTGAGTTGATTAGACCATGAAACAAGAAAGAGAACCCAGCGTTTAAATGCCATTTGATTTTCTTGATAGGTAATAATAATTAAGATTGAGATACATGTGACTTCAAATAAAATGTAAAATAAAATAACACAAGTTCATTTGCCATTTTGCGGAGAATGTTGTAATTAAAAGCATTTGTAAAGAAGCTAAGATAGGGAGATTTTATATGGAAGTGATTCACTGGATAAATGGTTTGGCTAACTAAAAATTTAAGGGGGAAGAAGTCAGGTAGGTACTAAGGACTAAGAGAAGGGCTGAAAGGGGTCTGCAAAGAATCAAGTGGAAAAACTTGGGCTGTTTTCATTATTCTGGTTAGGGGTTAGAGACATAAAATGCTGATAATAAAGCTATATGAAACTGCTTTAATTCAGACTGGGTTATATTTTGGAAAATCAAATCAATGAGAGAATTAAAAAGGGCAGAATCATAATTTTAACATTATATTGAGTTAGATTTTGATATCTGTGTCTTGTGAGTTGAAAACTATTGCTGGGAGATATAAGCCTACAACAGCTTCACAGGCTGCAAAACTAAAATAAAGTTAGGGACTGTACAGGATAATACAACATGGAATTGAAGGTGATTAAAGCATTTATTATAAATAGAGATAATATTCCTTCTAGGCATATAAGTGTAGACATAGGATGCAAGTGGAAAGTTAATATGCTTAGAAGTGAAAGGAAAAACTGTTAAGAGAAGATTAACAAATACTGGTGACATATGGTAATCATGAGTAAGTTACATGATTTAATGGAGCAAAATCATTAGTACTATTTAAAGTAATTACCAAAACTATCTGGTTCCTTTGAGTCCTTTCACTCATCATTCACATATGTCTTAAGGGTAAAATTGAGGTGAGGATAAACGCTACCATTAATCTGTTATTAGTAGGTTGTTTGTTTTGGAAGTTCATGGAAGAGGAAGTAAAAGGACTATTCCTAGGTCAAATAAAAGAAATGTGATATATACAAGGAAAAATTTTTATAAAGAATGATAACTGAGCTGAATGGGGTCAAAACCACAATCATATGGTCTTGCTTTTTCTAAATGTATATTGAGTCCTGGAAGTCAAAAGGCAATAATACTTAAAAAACGAAAAGGAGATGTTGGTTAATAGAGTTTCAATGAGCTTTATATTCTCTTAAGGAGTTTGCCAGAACTATTTGAGTGGAAGTCAAGGGTAAAAGTTACTACAAAGAGAATATGATCCTCACAAATAGACTGATAAGCACAAGAAGAGTCAAACTATGTCTACAAAATGTCGGTATTAGGCTGCTGCTTTAAAACCAAAATGATGTTTTGAGTAGAAGTGGAATTTAAGTTGTTGGAGAAGAAAGGTAGAGCCAATAATTATTGAAGTCCATGGAATCCAGTAGCTAAATGATCCTTAAATTCTGTCCCAGATGGTAAAAACGTATTCAAAATATTCTGATGCTTGGAGAATTATAAAGCAGAAGCCTAGAAAAGTCATAATTAGGAAAGCTTGATTCATACATGACAGTTATCTTCTAGTAGGCTACAGTAATCTCAGGTAATGGAGATGCTGGAACTAGTAAAACTGTAGTATTTGGGAGAGGAACTTCAAGGAGGGTTAAGGACTTAAGATTAGTCCCTGGTAAACACCCTCCAAGTTTGTATGTATGGGCTAGACTAGAATGATAGAAAGGTTGGAAAAATCCTGCCAAAAAGAAAATTTCTGAAACAATAAATACAATTGTACCATATCATAGACCTTTTTGGACAATGGGAATATGATGTCCTTGAAAAGCTCTTTTGTGAAAAATGTCTCATCATCATTGGTAGATAGTAAGTGGGTTAGCATTAGACTAGAGAAACGAGAAGGACTGAGCTTAAATGGAATCATACTAGTCTGGAAGTTAGGAGAAGAGCTGGAAAATCTCCTGTTCATGTTCATGGGCTAGGATTTACTATGTGGAAAGGCATATTGGTAGGTCATTAAATGTTACAATGTAAGCATAAACTAAGTAAATACATAGGCTAATATTCGGGCTTCAGCAAACTCTAGAATTGTTAGACAGTATAAAATAATGAAAGTTATAAAACCTGCTGGTCAGCTTATTGAAGATAAGAATGGGGTGCTTCCAATGATACATCTAACAGAGCATTAATGTCAAGAATATATAAACTACTCAAACAAACAAAGAAGTAAGAAAGCAAATGACTTACTCAAAAGATGGAGTACAGAGCTGAGCAGAGACTTCACCAGTGAGGAAGTAAAGATGGCTGAGAAATATCTTAAAAAGTGTTCAACATGGGGCTGGAGAGATGGCTCAGTGGTTAAGAGCATGGACTGCTCTTGCAGAGGACCCGGGTTTGATTCCCAGCACCCATATGGCAGCTAAGAACCATCTTTGACTCCAGTTCCAGGGGAATCTGATGCCCTCTTCTGACCTCCACTGCATTGCATGACATGGGTGCACCAACCTACATGCAGACAGTACACTCATACACATAAAAAATAATAAAGGAAAAAAAGTTTAAAAAAAGTGTTCAACATCATTAATAATTCAAGAAATGCAAATTAAAACCACTCTCAGATATCATCTCACTCCGAGATGACTAGCTAAGATCAAGAAAACAAAAGACACCAAATGCTGAAGAGGTTGTGGGGAAAGGGGAACACTCATCCACTGCTGGTGGGAATGTAAACTTGTACAACCATTGTGGAAAGCAGGGTGGAGAACCCTTAAAAGACTCAAAATGAGCCTACCACCTGACCCAGACATACCACTCCTGGGTATATACCCACAAGATGCATCCTACCGCAAAGATACATGCACAGCTATGTTTATTGCAGCTCTCTTAACAATAGCAAAGAGCTGGAACCAACTCAAATGTCCCTCAGCTGACGAGTGGATAACAAAAATGTGGTACATCTACACAATGGAGTACTATTCAGCGGAATAGTAATTCCATCTTAATAAAAAGATGGAATTATGAACTTTGCAGGCAAATGGATGGAGTTCAAACCATTATGCGAAGTGAAGTAACACAGTCCCAGAAAGACAAAAGGGTAATGGTTTCCCTCATTTGTGGATGCTAACACCAAATCCCCCAGATGAAAGGAAAGCTGAATAACATTATTGTTATATTTCTGTTTATCTGAAAGCAACTATGTTGTTATAATGTAAATCTCTCAATAGGCTCTAGAATCCACCCACCACTTATTTTCAGACTCTGGAATTTTACTGTATTTGGGTGGAGAGTATGTATCCATATTTTAGAGTAATATCAAATTAATGGAGGAAAATGTTAATTCCTAAGCATAAAAGAAAGACTGAGAGAAAGATGCAGGACAGTTATGGCATAGTGCATGATCTGGGGTGGGGTGGGAGGAAGGGAAAGGGGAATATGCCTAAACTGAACTGAGAAATGATTTCTGAAATACACAAAACATCAATAAAAGCATAAAAATGCTCTATTTTACAAATAAAAGGATATCAAAATTGAAGAAATAAAAGCAAAAAAAGGGGGTGCTTCTCTAATAAGGTGAATTAATAAATGACCTGGTATGCTATGTGCAGCCATTCCGACAGCCAATAGATTGATTGAATAGGCTAATCATTTTGATAATAATAATTATAGGGTTAAGTATAACAGGGGTTCCTTGAAGAAGAAAATGTGTGAATGATCCTTTAGTTTTTTAGTTTTCTTTTTAACTTTATTTTTTATGTGTATGAGTGTACTGTCTGCATGTAGGTCTGTGCACCCATGTTGTGCAATGCCACAGAGGTCAGAAGAGGGCGTCGGATTCCCCTGGAACTGGAGTCAAAGACGGTTCTCAGCCACCATGTGGGTGCCGGGGATCAAACCCAGGCCCTCTGCAAGAGCAGTTGGTGCTCTTAACCGCTAGGCCATCTCTCCAGTCCCGATGCTTTAGTTTTTATGTCAGAAACCTAAGATTACTATTCCACTCCATAGGGAAATTGCTATGCCTAAGTTATAGATAGTTGTGGTAGGGGCAAAAGTGTAAGAGACATAGTAATTTATTTGAGCTAATAAAAGTAATTAATAAAATAAGTATGAGAGTTCATATATATCCTTTAAGGGAGTATATAGTTATTTTTTATAATAAGCTCAATTAACCATTGTTGGAATGAGGAGAAAGTTATTCATTAATTGGTTGGAATAGGAAAATAAAATACGGGGAGTAAAAAACTAACTATCAATAGGAAGTCCTATTATTGTAGGATAGTAAAAGAGGCAAATAGATCTTCGTTCACTTAATTCGCATGGGTTATTAGTTTTTGTTAGTTTGATAGATTTTGGAGAGGATGTTGAAGGGAAGTAATAATTAGATATTTTTAATTGGAAAAGAATAAAGAGTGTAATTAGTGATGATAGAATTACAATAAATTATGTTGAAGTACCTAGCCATGGCATGTCATTATGGAGAAAACAAATTCCCTGTCTTATCTTAGAAGGTTAATGCTAATAGCTTCTCGATGAACCAAACTATTGATAGATATCAAATTTTAAAATGTTTTAAAGGTACTATTTCTAAGGACACGTGGCATAAAGCTGGGATTTGACCAGCCAATTTATGATCCTAGGCAGGTTGATGTTAAAGTAGCCTAGGTTAGATGGCCGGTAAAAGTGTCCTTTTTTTGGGGGGGGGGGAGTATTTTCGAGACAGGGTCTCTCTGTAGTCCCAGCGGTCCTGGAACTCACTCTGTAGACCAGGCTGGTCTTGAACTCACAAAGATCTGCCTGCCTCTGCCTCCCTTAAGGCTAACAATGGAACTTCTCATGAGTGAAGACTGTCTTCAGATGAAATTTGAAAACAAATGGGAAAACTACAGGAAGAACTATAGGGCAGGACAGGAAAGGAAAGAAGAACAAGGGGGGATAGCAGAAGAAAAATGGAACGATATGAGAGAAAAGACAGAAATAGATACGTATATGAGATAGAAACTTAAATACTTTATTTTTTCTTTCTTTCTTTTTTTTTTTTTTTTTTAGACAGGGTCTCCCTATAGCCCCAGCTGGCCTGGAACTCATTCTGTAGACCAGGCTGGCCCTTGAACTCAGAGATCCACCTGCCTCTGCCTTCCAGGTGCTAGGATTAAAGGTGTGCACCACCATGCCCAGCTTAAAGATGGTGCTTAGCCTCCATGTGGGTGCTGGGAATCGAACCCGGGTCCTCTGCAAGAGCATTCAATGCTCTTAACCACTGAGCCATCTCTCTGGCCCCAAATACTTTAAATATACATACTCATATATACATTCTTTTTCATTTCTTTCTGAATTTTGAATTTTAATTTTTATCAATGATCTATATAAGACATTTATTTTATCTTGTTCTTATTTCTCACTATTACCCCAAGCTCTAGATGTAATCTTTCTCATCTGTTTGGCATTGTGTCCTTATTTTTGTATTTCCATTGGATTATGTTTCTTATTTTGTGTGCATGTGAATTATTTCATTAAATAACACCCACATCACCATTCATTGCCAACACAAATACTATAAAAATCCTCAAACATTTCTCAGTAGGAATTTGCAGTATAATCTGATCTATGCATATCCAAATGTGCCTGAGTAGATGTAGGTACAGTCCAGGTACCAACACATCACATTCTAGGATTACCAGGTTATATGACCATCAACAGTACATACTTCATGAGGTTTTTGGAAACAGTGAAACTAGAATGTGACTCCAAATCCCTGGATAGTTGAATACTTGTAATTCTCCTCTTGAACCTGTAATGAATGAACCTATCTTTTAAGAACACCACCGTTAGTGTTTCTACTGTATAAACTCAATTTTCAGGGTCTACCACTAACTGACTATCAACTCACCTTTTTCTAGTCATACCATATTATAGTAATTTAATCAGTTCATCCAATCAACACTAATTGTGCATCTATTATGTAGTTTAAGCCTGTGCCATCTGATGTATGTCTCCTGGATGGAAGTGAACCTCCATTATAATTGACATGAAGGCAGCAGGCAATGTGATAGATGGATGTTGTTGTCGAAGGAAACTTGGAAATTCTGGGAAGTCTTTCCTGAGAAAGACAAATTTAATTTAAGACCTGTAAAAGGAAATGCTTATTCCACAAAGCATGGTGGCCAGGAAATTTAAAGGTTGAGGACAGAAGCATGAAATATATTGTATATAGTGGGAAATACTGCATGCCCCAGGCCCACGGAGAAACTAAGTCAGGCTCAGTGATGGGAAGAGGTGTCATAGGGCCAGAATGAATGAAGTGACAGTGTCATTAGCAACGGGCTCAGGAGCTAGAAGGCCCAATCTTGGAGGGTAATGCAAAACATTGAAAGTATTTGATCAGGAAGAAATTTTCAAATACAGAAGCAGTAAGTGAGAACTTCAATGATGGCCCAGCCTTTCAGTCTCTTATCTTCTAATTCATGATTCTGAAGGCAGTTGCTAACCACATGTGGCTATTGAGCACTTCTAATACAGTCTGAACTTAGATGTGCAAAGCCTTGGTCCAAAACCAATGTAAAGTATTTATTGATGATTTCTTATTGATCATATTCTCAAGGTATAATCATTTGGATTTATTGGGTTACGTGTGCTATATTGGAAAACTAAATTTTACTTTTTTACCTTTTTTGTGTGGCTACTAGCATATTAAAATTATCTATTTGGCTCCTGTCAACATAAAATATATATATGTGTGTGTGTGTGTGTGTGTGTGTGTGTGTGTGTGTATTCCTCTACAGTGAAGACATTATTAAATCTGCATAATAAAGAATATTATATCAGCACTGAGATGGCTTGAGCTATAATCCCAGGTAGAAAACCATCTACTTAGACTATACTATATAGACTTCAGGAGAGCAGTTTAGAAGATTATGTGGGAGTTAAAATATATGCACATATTCCATTATATTAAAAAGATATGTGCTCAGCAAAGACTCCCACACACCACTTAGAATATTGGCTTAAATTTTTTCCATCAGTAGAGTTACTCAGAATAAAGGAAGGGAAAAAATTCCAGCAATAGTACAACGAATGCCATAGGTTCTAGTTAAATAGCAAGGATTGTTTTGGAAAGAATAAATTTTTCTTGAGTGCTCTTTAGAAAAAATCTCTCTTAGATTTTTTTCTTTGAAGAACTTATGTCACTCTAGCTGAACAAACCTTAATTTGGGCCTGCAAGGCCCTCTCAGACTAAGACAGACTGATTCCCAAAGAAATAAAATAATGTGGAAAGTTGGAGAACCAAGTCACTTCACAGATACAAGCACGATTCTTTCTAGAAGGAAACATTAGTTTTATTATCTGTAATATCTATACACTTAAAAAGATACACATGCATCCAGAAAAGCTTTAACTATATTCAAAAACTATTTCAAATGAGCTAAATATAGGAATTAACTTCTTATTTAAATAAAATAATATTTTCCTTATAAGGAATCCATGAAAATGAGAAGTATATAGATATCCATACTGTCATTTTATATTTCATATGAATGTATGCATTCAAGTGTTGTTTTAACAGATTTGGTTGACTTACTTTGTCAGCATGGCTGTGGTAGGATTCTGTGTCATGCAATTTGTTTATGGAAGAGCACTCACTGTAGTCTTTCCTTAGATGCTTCATTTACTCTGAGAGGTACTATGGATTTTGTTGAGGAAAGAAGACCAAGTATTTGACTCTAAGCATTTTCTATGGGTGGTCGACTTTTACAGTTCTTTTAATGTATTGAACTCTAACTGTAGCTTACAACATGACTCTCTGATGACTTTTAAATCCACTTAGATGTCCTTTAGTTTCTGCCAATGTTTAAATCTAAGTCAGTGGAATAAACAGGAAGTCTGAATTAGCCATTCATAGCATGTTACTTTTTTGATGTGTGTGACATGTGTATGTGCAGCTGCACATACCTGCGTATAGAACAGAGTCCAGAGGAAGTTGTTAGGTGTCATGCTTTATCATTTTCCTCCTTATTTCTTTGAGGCCTGGTCTCATCCTGAACCTGGAGCACAGCTGGCAGCCAGCCAGCCCTAGAGGTCCTTCTGTCTCCATTCTCCGCAACTCTGGTGTTACAAGTGCTTGGACATCTTGCCTGGCTCTTCACATAGACGCTGGGAATTCGAACTCAGTTCCTTGTGTTTAGTTCAAACATGAGGGTTCTTATTTACTGAAGCATTTTTCCAGCCACATGCTTACTTTTAAAATCAATGCCTTGAGGGAGCAAGCCAGTGGACAGCATTCCGCCATGGCCTGTGCTTCAGCTCCTGCCTCCAGGTTCCTGCCCTGAGTTCCTGCCTTGTGCTCACTTAGTGATGAACTGTGAACCAGGAGATGTAAGCTGAATAAACCCTTTCCTCCCCAAGTTGGTGTCGGCCAGAGTGTTTTGTCACACCAATGGAAGACAAACTACAACAGAAATTGGTACCAGAAGAGTGCAGTATTGCTGTGACAGACCTTACCTTGGTGTTTTGGGGAACGATTGTGGAGGCGTTTGGAACTTTGGGCTGGGAAGATCCTTGAATGCCTAAAGATAGTTACTGTGGAGCTTGGAGCAGTTTTGCTGAAAGAGTTGTAGAAGATGGAGGACTGACTTGTGAAATTTCTAGTTTCAAAGGGGAGCAGAGATCATCAGGACTGTGTAATCTGTGGGTTCTGGTCAGCTGGGGCTGTGGAGAATCAGCTGTAAGTAACAAGAGACCAGCATCACTGTGGTGAAATCTTCTGGGAAGAATTTCTTCAGGGTCAGCACACAGAAGCTATGTTCCAGAAGGGGCCTGAGCCTCCATGTCAAGCCAGAAGCAGGACTTGGTAGTGTGTAAGAGTCTCCTATATGATTCTGGTGTTGAAATTTGAGGGGATCACAGAGAGCAGCCGAGGCTTGGCACTGTGAGAGTTCAGGAAAGACCATTGTTGGAAGTGCAACTCGGTTGCCATGAAGACCCCAGGATTGCAAGGGTCATGGAGAGAAGATGAGGCTTTGCACCAGGAGAGGTCAGAAGAGACCATTGGTGAAGGTGCTGCCTCAGTTTTAGTGGCAACCCCAGCTTTTTGGAGATACCAGGACCATGGGATGACCACCAAGAGCAGCTGCAGGTGTGAAATGGAGTTGGCCTGGGCCTTCGAGATGAGCTGTGTGTGCCATGGATGGCATTCAGAGAAGGGGAGCTGCCGAGACCCTTTGGAACCCAGAAGATTGTGAGTGAGTCCCAGGTGCCCAGTCTTGAGCTACTTTGCTGGACTTGGGTTTTGAGTGTCTCTGATTCTACCCTTTGAAATAAGACAGTACTTGTTTTGGATTTTACAGCAGCCCACAGTTAAGAGACTTTCAATAGACTGTGAACTTTTAAGTGTTTGGACATTTTAAGGACTGTGGGGCTTTTAAGGTTGTACTGTCTTAGGTTGTGATTAATGTTAACATCATACTTTGGGGATAAGAACTGGAAAGGTGGTGGTTTAATAGTGACGTGTTTTGCATGTCAAGTTGACAAGGAGTCAATTGTGCTGGATAGTTTTAGTGTCAACTTGACATACCTGGGTTGAGGGAGCCTCAATTGGGGAATTTGCTCCATTGGATTGGCCTGTGGCCACGTCTGTGGAGTATTGTCTTGATTGTCAGGCAATGTGGGAGGGCCCAGCCCACAATGATAAGTGCCACCCTGGGCAGGTTGTTGTGTACCATATAAGATGGCAGGCTGGGCATGAGCCAGGGGAGCAAGCCAGTGGACAGCATTCCTCCATGGCCTGTGCTTCAGCTCCTGCCTCCAGGTTCCTGCCCTGAGTTCCTGCCTTGAGCTCCCTGAATGATGAACTGTGACCCAGGAGATGTAAGCTGAATAAACCCTTTCCTCCCCCCCCGAAAAAAAAAATCAATGCCTTTACCCATTAAATTTTGAAAGTCATATGGTGTCATTGATTGGCACCTGGATCGGATACAGATATTTTACTCTTAACCTCAAATCACAGAGAAATATTAGCTTATTGGAACATTTGACATTTTACTTGTATTTCTCCTGGAATTTATGTTTGCATTTGGAAGGAGAATTTGAAGGGAAGAGGAGATATTTGGAAAGCTGACTAGAGAAGAAAAGGAAAACAGAATAAAAGTATTTCATTTTAAGAGTTTTAAGAAATGTTGGGGTCTGTTGTGGATAGTAGGACTAAGTATAGGTCACCGTTTTCTTCAGTGACTAGCATGTGCAGGAAAGGACTTCGACAATTCTAAAAAGTAGCAGACCTGGATTCAATATCAGCAAGGTGGTGCTTACTTTCCTAGTTCCCCTCTAACACCTCTCAGAACACAGCTGTAGACAAAGTTGTCTGAGCTCAGAATGAACCAGGTCTGACTCAAGAAGCAAGAAATCAAAACATTCAGGGGTGGGGAGGGTGGAGGGAGAAGGAGAGAAAGACACAGAGAGAGACAGAGACAGAGAGACAGAGAGAGACCTAGAATCAACAGTGTCCCTCCTTCCTTTGCTTGTCCTAGCATGGCCAAATTTTAAGCAACTCTATAACAAAGCAGTGTCCTCAGGAGCTCACATCTCCAGGGCTCTGTCTCTCCAGCTGCTTCAGGAGAGCTGCTGCTGATTCAGGAAAGCAAGTTTGCCTTCAGTATTGTTTTTTCTGCCGGTCCGTTCAGTATACATCCAATTTTCAATAAATGTCCGATTTTCCAATTAAAGACCACATGGAGGATGCCAAAGGAACTGGAATGCATGTGAGGTGCTAGAAGGAAGGAATTTAGAAAATTACCCCAAATAGTTGCTCATAAGCTTTGGATTCTTAGGCAAGTGTGGTGGCACATGCCTCTACTCCCTGTCAGTAGGGTGAGAAACAAGTAGATCCCTACGAGATAGAGTGGGCTTGATCTATGTTGGGAGTTCCGAGCCAGCTGAGGCTACAAGGAGACTCTGCCTCAAAAAGGCAAAGAAACCAAAAACAACAAAAAACAAAGCAAACAAAACTTTGGATTTTTTTTCCCAAAGAAAAAAACTGAACACATAAACCATGGCCTACATGGGAGGCTGGCAACCAGCCATGAAGACGCTGACCAGATTCCAGCAAGCATTCAAGGACTTCTGATTGGTGAAATTGTGATAAGGCCTGGGTATGGTGGTGGAGAGTACCTTTATTCCCAACCCTCAAGAGACAGAGGTAGACGTATCTCTGTGACATAGTAGCTTCCAGGTAAGCTGGAACTAGGGAGGCAATGTTAAAAAAAAACAATAAAACAAACAAAAAATGTTGAATGTTGAAAACAACATAATTTGAAAATGCACATAAACCGTCTAGCCTACCAAACATCATAACTTAAAAACATAATACCTGTGCACCTGTGCTTTCTCTGGTGTTCATGTGGCTGACAGGAAACAAGACTATGTCATAGAAATCATCACTGTCTCAGGAAAATATATTAACATCTTATATCTGATTTCTATTGAAGTCATATCACTTCCACACCATCACAATGTGGAAAAAGTATAAATCAACCCATCATGATTTAAGGACTATCTGAGTGACTGTAATTGCTTCGAAAATCACTCTGGCATTACATCCACAGTCCAAGAGAGGCAATTTGGAAGGCTAGCCAGGGTGACTATTTAGGGAAACAAAGTATTTAAAGATGATCCAGAGAAACATAATGAAATACTACATTCACAATGTCCAGGAGATGATAACAGATCATTTGGTATATCAGGTAGCAGGCAGGGGAGAAATAGCAACCTGTTCCAGATAAATCAGCAAACACCAGTCTGAGATGAAAAAGAGATAGAAATTAATGTGGCCTCTGAAAACAAAGAAATCATGGAAATGTGCCAAATAAACAAAAACATAAAAAAATACCGAATGGAAAGTCTGGAACTAGAATCACAATAACAATGACAATATGGAACTTGGAACTGAGTGAAGCTGACAGAAGGATGAAAAAACTGGAAGACAGATCAATAAAAAAGATTAAGTGCAAAGCACATAAAGCATCAAAGAAATGAAAACATGCAGGGATCTGTGAAATAGTAAAGAAACACACCTGGCACCCTTGTCTTGGGGCCCCAGGAGCAAAGTGTTACGAAGTGAAGTACTAAAAAAAAAAAAAAATGGCTAAAATGTTCCAAACTTGCCAAAGGACTAGTTCTATGGACTCAGGAACTTGGTGTATGTCAACCAAGATCCATACAGAGACATAATAATAATCAACCTGAAGGAGATTTAACAAAGAAAAGAAATGAGAAGAGATGAGAAAAGAAAAAGGAGAAAAACAGAAAAAATACTGTAGAGGCTTGAATGTGAAATGTCTCCCTTGGCTTCTTGATCCCTTGGTTTCCAGATAGCAAGTTCATTCAGGAAGCTGTGCGGCCTTAGAACCTGAAGCCTTGCTGGAGGGTGTGCGCTGCTTCGGGGGGACCTGAGGTCTGACTCCCACCCCACTTCTTTTCTGTCTGCTGCTCAATCTTGGACACAGTGTGATGAGCTGAGTTCCGGGCCCTGCAGCCCTCCCGTCCTGCTGTCTTGCTTTCTCCACTGTGATGAGATGATCTCCTCAAATGTAAGGCAGAATCACAGCGTCCATCCTTAACCAGGTCCTTAATCTTAACATACTGTGACCAATCACAGCAATGACAAAATTAATTAACAAATTCTGAAACCACCCAGACAAGAGATACAAAGAACAATTACTGAGAAGGTTTAATTTTTTTAACATATTTTTTTAATATAATTTTTTATTATACTTTTTCCATAGGTCATACATCATTTCTCAATTGAATATAGAATTACTTCCCTTTCCATGCCCCCCACCCCACCTGAGTCCCTGCACTCTGCCCTACATGTCCTGCATCTTTTTCTGAGTCTTTCCAGAGTTTTTTTTTAGTTATTTTATTGTTGTTCTCTCCAACTTGTATTGCTACAGTATATATACATAGTTATATATATACATATATATATATACATACATGCACACATACACATATCACTTGAATTGTAGAACTTTTTTCCTAAAAGATGTCATGTTTTCCTTAAGGAAATGCCTGAAAGTTTCTCCTTGGCAATCCCAAACAACTATCAATCCTGCAATTTTGCTCCACATTGGGGTCTTTCCCTCCCATTGTCCCCCAAATTAAGTCCACTAAGCATGCATCCTGTCTTGATCCCCCCGTACTGGACTCCGTGATACAGCCCAGGTAGTCCAACAATGGCAGTCTACATTCTGACGAGGCTGACATCCCCTTAGCTGTTTAGTCCACAAGCTGGGTATCTCAGTAGTCCCCATCTGGCATTGAAGGTTTGGAAGATTCTTGGAGAGACATGAGTCCTCAGTCCATATTGGAGGGTTAAAAAGCTGTGTCTCATGTCTTTGAGGAGTGCCAAAAGCAGTGGCAGCCACAGAGTTGATGCACTTGCCAGTAAGAATTGAAGACAGGCCAAACAATAGTACTCTCTTTTTTTCTTT